>OY856415.1:432928186-433528186 GCA_963693085.1 Alisma plantago-aquatica
AAGTCCAACCAAGTAGGATGATAATAAGGTTAGAATCAAGTAGAATATTTCACATAGAATAAATTCTTAGAAGAGAGAGATTGTGTAGGCTATCAAGAGGGAGATAATTTGGGTAACTGCTCAATATAGAAAAATAAGGATGCAATCATACCTAAACTTGATTTTTAAGTTGGAGATTGAGTTGTACCCTTTAAATTCTAAAGTCAACTCAAACCTACACATAATATTTTGTACATTAATTAGGATTCAATGTATGATGCATTAGGTGAAACCCTAAAAATCAAAATGCTTCAACAAAACCCTAGATTGACTCATGTTAAAGACCTAACAATGAGTTTAGAGGTTCTTAATGATACAACGATCCAAAATCACAACTTTATTAATTTATATGTTATCTTTAGTTACTTTTAAGATCATAAGTGAAAGCAAAACCCTAAAATCTGAATCTTCAGCAAAAGCCTAGTTTGACACATGATTGTATTCTAGAGAGAGAGCCCATGATTACTGATCATGTAGTTGACTCCAAGATCCCAACTTTATCCTTTAAAAATATATATTTAATTATTAATGTGCTATTATGAATGTTTAAAACCCTAAAAACTCAATCTTTAAAATTTGAGAATCAGACAATGAAAACTATACTAAAAGGTAGAGAAATTCTCACAATTCTGAAACATATTTTTTTATAATTTTTGGAGTTTCATACATTTTTTGAATTCTTACAAGATTCACACTGATTATTGATTATTATTAAAATTAATTTTCAAATGACCAAAATACCCTTCAAAGAAAAATTTAGACTTTATTGTGTGTCAGGGTAATAAAATCATAGTTGACATTCAAGATCTTTTTTCACGCGTAAAGAACCATAGGGAAGGTATTAAGACACTTATGCCCATGGGTAAAGAAATCCAATAGCAATGATACAAGGGCATATCCAGGAAAACAAGCCAAACCTTCTCCTACCCATTTCCACACCATGGCAGATCATGTGGAGAAGGTCTAGGTGGCCGCTATTTGGGAAAAAACTTGTGTAAACAAGATTTTGCAAATATGAACAGACAAAAAGAAAGTAGAGGGGTAGTGGCGACTTACCAAAGGAGGAATTACACCAAGGTGAGGAGAAGATATGCTTGCAACAATCAAAGCCATGTACCTGAGACCGGGTTGACGGTGGAGAAGGAAGTGACTTTGGGTAAAATTGGTGCAAGGGAACGAGTTCTCAAGATGCGACGCAGACCCAAGTAGGGTTAGGTGTTTATAAGATAGGGTGTTAGGTCTTATGCATATAGGAGCTTCAAGAAAATTAGTTTTTGAACTGGGAAATCATGAATATGACACTATAGGGTTAGATATAGGGTTAGTTAGATCCAAAATCTAATTGTCAATATAATGCAAGTTATTTTGCAAACATTTGCTAAAAAAATGAGGGAGAAACGCTTGAAAAACTAGACATGATCGGCTGTGGCACTGTTCCTACGCGACTGTCTACTACTGGAGGTAGGAGAGAAGATGCAGGCCTTAGGATCATGATCTGATAGTTCTATTTGCATGCACCCATCTGTGAAAAGGACAAAAATAAATTGTGATAGAGTTTTGATTAGGAAACCTTAGTCTTTAGATGTATTAATCATTTCATTCTTTCCTTATCCAACTAAGGGTGAAAATAAAGTTTAGTTATGCTCAAATTTAGTATGTTAGCTAATTTTGGGGTGAGAAATCCAATTTTGACATTAGTTCTCAATTTTGAAAACTCCTAGTATTTGAATTAATATTTTTAAATTCTATCACTGATTTTACTCCTTTAATGAATTAGAGGCATCTAGAAACTCTCCAAAAATATGAAACTTAGCCTAAAAACAATCTTAAACACGAGGATCATGATTTTATAATTATTTTTCTCTTTTGGAGTTATTTAACATGTTATTTAATATTTTAGGCTTTAATATATATTCTCACTCCTAAATGCACTAGAATAGACAAGTTTGTCCAAATGATGTGGAAATTCACACATAAAATGATTTTGGTATGTGGATTTCAAATTTGGGTTTGTTTCCAATTTTGGGCACTTTTAGTAATTTATTTAACATTTTTTACTATTTGTCTTATTTTCTTTTCTAAATATATTTAACATAGTTGTTGTTGTCTGAATAAAGTGAAACTTGGCAACCAAACTAATTGGCACCCAAGGAACACATTTTTAACCATTATATTTTACTTTTGAGATTTTATTTTATGAGTTATGGCACCATTAAGATTTTTGGCACACTATCATCATTTTTCTCAAAATATCATATCTTTATAATCCACACTTAATGGAGCAATTCACATTGTTACAAAAGAGTTTTATATTATTATTATTATTATACACAAAACTCCACATATTACTTATTTTACTTATTATGTCGATGGATCCCATATTTATTTAAATAATAGGACATTATTATTATTTATGAACATGGAATTACTACTTGTCACTCCAAAGCATATTATTCATTTTTATTTAACCATTAAGTTTGTTAAATAAAATATTTGTAATATATTTCATGATTTTATTTACATGTTGGCACATAATCACATTATTATGTAATTGTGTTTTAATTTTATCCTTGTTTGGAAATCTAAGGAACTAACTTCAATAGCCTTGTAATCATGGAATAGGGTAGAATTTCATGTTCTGGTTCGTTATAACACTCCAACCTTAGAAAAATTTCCTCGTCAAAATATAATCATCAAAATATCACCAATCACCTATAATCCACCCCTTCAAAGATTTAACCTTATAAGTCAAACAACACTATATGTACAAAGAATAATCTCATGTACCACATTAATTTCATACTCAAAGGTATCATGCAATATGGAAGCATATCTTTAAAGTCTAACTAAGAAATTATGGGTTACCTTCAACATGCTCTTCATTAACTTCTTGTTCATTCAAAGAAAAGACTCTTCCAACACGTCTTTCAACTGGTCTTCTTCCTGATGATTTCCATTTAATTGAGGAGGTTTTTGAGGTTGTTTTTGTTGAGCTGGTGCATGTCCTTCACAAAGTTGGGGGCATCTAGCTCAAATATGACCTAGCTCATTGTAGTGATGACATATAATTTGAGAGTCAAGTAAAAGTTTTCCTTTCTTTCCACCATGAGAATAGTTCTTGATAGGATGGTAACCATTACACCTAGCACACATTTCCCTCTTTTGATCATCTTCTACAAACTTCCTCTTTGTGTCATGATCCTTAGGTTGATATCCTAGATAAGACTCAACAACTATAGCTTTATCAACCATCTGTTGAAATGTTAGGGGAAGTTATGGGATAAGAGCATGACATACATTATCATTAAGTCCTTGCAAGAATATGTTATCCCTATGATCATCACTCAATCTAGAAGCATAAAATCCCAATAGAAAAAACTTTTGCACATATGTAGATGTAGACAGTGAACCTAAATTTAGATTGTAGGATTATGCTTCCTTCTTCTTTATGACTGTAGGGTAGATGTACTTCCCACGAAACAATGTTAAAATTGTTCCTAGGTTAAAGTAGAGATGTCACAGGTTCACGCTATTTCATTCCACGAAACATGCGTCAGGCCATTCATCAACATAAGAAGCAAGCCTAACCTTCTGATGTGATGGACATGTCATACTATCAAAAGTCCTCTCTATGGCTAACATACAATTATCAGACTTATCGACCATATCCAGTTCACCTTCACCCTTGAAATAGGGTGGTTGCATCTTTATGAAATCGGTTAAGGAGTACTCATTTGGCTTATCAGACACATGAGGAGTGTTCATCTTTCCTACCATAATTGTGGTGAGAAATTATCACAACAAAGCTAACTCTTGTTCAAGAGAGATGACAATACCTGTGATAGCAACCACAAATGTTGGGGTATCCTGACCTACTAAGGATTGACTTCTAGATGCAGAAGTAACTTGAGATAGTGGAGGGGTAAATAAAGGGAGGGTCCATCCTCGACATTCTATACTTAGGGTTTTGGGGTGTCTCATAACCAACCAGGATATCAACGGATTAGTTATCTTCTGCCATAAGGGTTTGCCTGCACAAGGCAAGGTACTAGGTATAAGCAACCTATGAAAATGGTAATCATCCTAAGGGAAACAAGATTCAAATAGTTATATAACCGACAACTAATGGATCTAATACCATAATGTAAGGGGTGGGACCCGAGAGGGGATCCATTCCCCACAAAATATAATAAAAAGGAAGATCCCATAAACCAAACACCACTATATTTTTTTGCAAAAGGGATAGTAACTAATTTATTCAAAATGTATGTATCACGATACCAAATGTAGCAGTAAAATACAAAATATTTAACTATTACAAAGCTTGATATTATCACCAACCTTCACCACACAGGTTGATACATAAAAACACTAAACTAAATATAAGATCAAAAGAGGATCATCTAACTACCTCAAAACTATCTCCCAAAAGGTTTAGCTACGCATGATGTCCTGGTTTAACTTGGTTAACTTCTCTTTAACCTACACTTGGTGTTGGAAGCATACCCTAGAAAGAGGAGAAAAAGAAGATAAGTAAGTAAAATGCTAGTATGAGCATATTAAATCGGGTATTGAGCATCAATATGAAATAAAGGACATCAAATAAGAAAGGCTTTCCAAAGGAAAAGGAAAGTACTACCCAACTGGGCTTAAAAGAATATGAATTTCAAAAGACATTAAACAATATGGTTCCTTTCCATTAAACCAATATAAAAATTGTGCCACACAAGCACATATAAACCTTGGGCACAAAACCCATCTCAATGATATCAACATGCATGCATGTGAGATAAGCATAGAACTAGAACAATATAAATAACTATGGTGGACAAGGCTCAAAACCTTGAAACCTGATAGAGTATGACACAAAACCACCTCCCTAGTATATATAAGAGTGGGCACAAAACTCGAGTATGGGGCACACAACCTCCATCCCAAAAAATATAACATGGGCACACAACCCGAAAACCAAAGTAATTGCACTACTCTAGGGCTATTGAATCACATAGAACGCTAAATGTAGAGGCAAGTATAAAGTTTAGTACTTTATGGAATATATAAAGTTTCCATACCAAAAATGGACAAAATAAAAGTCAACTACATAAGTCAGCAAAAATTACAGTTTCATTAAGAATAAAAGCAAAAGTTAGAGTCAAAAATATTCTAACCAAGTAGGATGATAGTAAGGTCAAAATCAAGTAGAATATTTCACATAGAATAAATTCTCAGAAGAGATAGGTTGTCTAGGCCATCAAGAGAGAAATAATTTGGATTAACTGCTCAATATAGAAAAATAGTGAATGCAATCATACCTTGACTTTGGTTTTAAGTCAGAGATCAAGTCTTACCCTTTAAAGTCTAAAGTCAACTCAAACCAACATATAATATTTTGTACATTAATTAGGATTCAAAGCATGATGCATTAGTTGAAACCTTAAAAATAAAAATCCTTCAAAAAAAACCCTAGATCGACTCATGTTAAAGACTGAACAATGAGTTTATACGTTCTTAATGATACCTTGATCCAAAATCACAACTTTATTAATTATGATGTCATCTTTAGTTACTTTTAAGATCATAAGTGAAAGCAAAACCCTAAAATCTGAATCTTCCACAAAAACCTAGATTGACATATGATTGTATCCTATAGAGAGAGTCCATGATTACTGATTATGTAGTTGACTCTAAGATCCCAACTTTATCTTTTAAAACCTATCTTTAATTATTAATGTGGTATCATTAATGTTTAAAACCCCAAACTCAATCTTCAATACTTGAGAATCAGGCGATGAAAGCATACCAAAAGGTAGAGAAAATTCTCATGAATTTGAACATGGTTTTTTTAATATAATTTTTGGATATTTCAATGAAAAGATATGATTTTCATAAGATTCATACTAATTATTGATTTATTATTATAACTAATTTGCAAATGACCAAATTACCTTTCAATGCGAAATCTGAACTTTATTGTGTGACATGGTATTAAAGTCATATCGATATTCAGATTTTTTTTCTTGCGAAAAGAACCATACGGAAGGTATTAAGAGAGTTATGCCCATGTGTAGAAAAATTCAGTAACAATGATACAAGTGAAAATCCAAGTAAACAAGACCAATCTTCTCCTACCTATGTCCACGCCATGGCAGATTATGTAGCGCATGTCTAGGTGGCCGTGATAGGGGAAAAACTTTTGCGAGCAAGTTTTTGCAAATATAATCAAACGAGAAGAAAGTAGAGGGGTCGTGGTGACTTAAAGTGACTTTGGGAAAAATTAGCACAAGGGAATGAGTTCTCAAGATGCGACGTAGACCCATGTATGGTTAGGTATTTATAAGATAGGGCATTAGGGCTTATGCATATAGGAGCTTTGAGAAACTTGGTTTTAGAAATGGATAAATCCCCAATGTGGTACTATAAGGTTAGATATAGGGTTAGTTAGTTTCAAAATTCAATTTGCAATATAATGCAAGTTATTTTGTAAAGTTTCATCAAGAAATGAGGGAGAAATGCCCAAAAAACTAGACCCCATCGCCCGCGACATTGTTCCTACGCTGATGTCTCCTAGATGAGGTAGGAGACAAGCTATAGGTCGTAGGATCACAATTTGATGGTTATGGTTGTGCTGCCCATCCATGAAAAGGACAAGAATTAAATTTGATAGAATTTGATTAGGAAACCTTAGTCTTTGGATGTATCAATCATTCAATTCTTTCCTTGTCCAATTAAGGGTGCAAATAAAGCCAAATTAAGCTCAAATTTGGTATGTTAGCTAATTTTGGGGTGAGAAATCTGATTTTGGCATTAGTTTTCACTTTTAAAGACTCCTACTATTTTATTAATATTTTAAATCCTATCACTTATTTTACTTCTTTAATGAATTAGAGGCATCTAGAAACTCTCCAAAAATTTGAAACTTAGCCTACAAACAATCCTTAATATGAGGATCATGGTTTTTCAATTAATTTTCTCTTTTGGGGTTATTAAAAATGTCATTCAATATTTTGATCTTTAATATACATACCATCTCCTAAATACACTACAATAGATAAGGTTGTCCCAATAATGTGGAAATTCAAGCATGAATTGATTTTGGTATGTGGATTTTCAAAATCGAGGTTTATTGCCACTTTTGAAGACTTTTACTAATTTATTTAGTATTTGTGGATTTTTCTCCTATTTTCTTTTCTAAATATATTAAGATAGTTGTTTTCCAAATAAAGTAAGACTTGACAACCAAGCTAATTGGCACCCAAGATACATATTTTTACCATTATATTTTACTTTTGAGATTTTCTTATATGATTTATGGCACCATTAGGATTTTCGGCACACTACTATCATTTTTCTCAAAATATTATATCTTTATTATCCACACTTACTTAATGGAGTCATATTAATTCACGTTGTTACAAAAGAGTTGTATATTATTACTATACATGAAATTACACATATTACTTATTTTACCTATTATGTCCATAAATCCCATATTTAATTTAATTATAGGACATTATTATTGTTTATGAACATGGAATTACCACTTGTTACTCCAAAACATATTATTCATTTTTATTTAGCCATTAAGTTTGTTAAAGAGAATATTGTAATATATTTCATGATTTTATTTACATATTGGCACATGATTACATTATTATGTATTTTTTTTAATTCTATCATTGTTTGGTCAAATATAAGGAACTAATCTCACTAGCCTTGTAATCATGAAATAGGGTAGAATTTCATGTTCTGATTCGTTATAGTTCCTCTAGTTTCTTCACCATCGCCTCTGGTTTTACACAACGAAGAGACATGTACCTTCTCCTTTTGGTGCATGTTAGTCTGAAGTGAGCATTCATCATCTTCTTACCATGGTGGGAGGTAAGCTTCTAGTTCCCCAAACCATGAGAACGAACAAGATTATACTTGTTATCTCCTCATTGGCATAGGAAACTCTCCCCTAATCTTGGCTTATCGTGAGATATTTGTTTTTCTGGCAAGCTATTGAGGATTTCTCACACATTCTTCATTTGAGAAGGATTAATTGTAGTAGTATTTTGATGAAGATCATAAGGATTTATTTTACATGTTTTCCCATTGATCCTTTGTGTAGTGTCAGATAGTCAATGGATAAAAGCATACTCTTGTGTGTTTCTCTATCTACTATCATGGGCACTGGATAATTAGGTCAGAGCCAACTGGTTGTGCCCGATTAGGCCATCTTAACAGAGCTGCAAGCTGTATGTTGGTTATAGGTTATACAAGTGGATTTATTGGGGTTTCTGATCGGTCGAAACTAAAGAAATTCATAATAAATTTCCCACTCATCAAAAAATTATAAAAAAATCGTCTTAGGAAATGTATTTGAATAAGGAACATTGTTCTACTTGCCTAATTCAACTAATCAGGCCATATTTTTCTATATTAGGGTTTAGATGATAATTAAGACAAAGATTAAATTGAATCATGATAATTTCAATACTTTGGGGATTCTACAGACCTCAAAAGTACTAAGAGAACTTCTTCTCACGTTGATAAGTGGATCATGCACTATGAGTATTGAGTAAGGGATAAGGGCTTTTTATTTGTATAATTATGAGAATCAATTATAATGAAATCGAGTATAATAGTTCTAATGTATACTTGAAAGAAAAGTTATTATGAATCTGATTATAGTTTTTGATACAACATTAACATCTATAATCCCAACCATGATATGTTTATATTTCTTTAAGTATTATTAAATGATTCAAGTTATTATGATCAAAATTAAGGTCAAGTAAAATATAATTGATCAATGGTGTTCCTTAAATGTTATTCTCCCTTTGGCATAAATTCAATCTCTTGAGAGCAATGTTTCTTATCAAGCTCTTAATAGCGATTCTAATCAATCTATTGAGAGTAATGGGCACTTTGGTGCATATATTTTTAAGCTCTTAAGAGAAATGTTAATTATCAATCTATTGAGAGAAATATTCTAGAAGAAGAATAACATAATTAATCAAATATAATAATGTCAATGATAAAGATACATATATATGAGGATATGAAAATTATTCAATGTTTGTGATGCTTAATTCCTATTTTACTAAAAGTAGATTTATATTTAAGTTTGTATAACTTTACTCAATGCCACTTACTCGAATATACTTTCCATTTTGCTTTGCATGACAGGGGATGTGATGTTTGTAGGAGAGAAGGATAATGGAGTTTAGACAAGGAGCATACACCTCGAGGATAGATATAGGAGACAAAACCTAGTGGGGTGCCAACTATAATAGAATATATATCTTAGTTTTCTCTTTAAGTTATGAGAACCATGTATTAGCATAAAGTGTGGGTTTTATGTTGATGGCCTTGAGAACGATAACTGCTACATTTCTTGTGTTGGTTGAACTAATCATTTTATTAAAATGACTATCATTTTTTGTGACATCCCAATTAGAATAAAGCTTCTACTCATTAATGTATATATTTTAGAAAAAATGGGGTGTTACAACAGTCTTGATGGAAGCTCCCTGATATAGTTGGCAAAGGTAATAAGCAAGCTTTCAATTCCAAGGTTTTAGCCAAGCACATTGAGGTCATAGAACGATTAATGTTGATCTCTATTGCCACACTTTGGATAGACTTTTATTCAAGAAGGTAATTTGCTTTATTTTTAGAGAGATCAAAAAGTGATTTTTTGGACTTGGAGAGGTCTAAGATGATGTAATGGAAGATGATCAATGTGGTATGATTCTCTCCTTTTTATTTTCATACAAGGTAAGGTGATGAAATTTCATAGTCTTGGGTTCAAAAGTTTGTTGTCTCATCACCTGGTAGAGTTCTGAGCATATCTGAGCAAACTTTGTGTTCATCTTCTTATAAGGAGGTTTAGGTTTGATTTATTTTTACACACAACCACCTACATGTCCCTCAAACATCACTTCCTGATTAATGTTGTTGTATTTAGGCTCAAGTAGCATGTCACGAAAATTGTGTGGTCTAGGCTTCCGCAACTCTCACCTTCCATTTTATCGAGCTTATCGTAAGAGCTTGAGCTTTAATTCAATTTATATTGTTTATTTTGAAAATTTTCAACTATACAATGCCATATTATTTATTATTTACATTCTAAGGTCTCAATTTTCTTACTTTGTCTAAGCATTATGTGAGACCATGGTTGTATAGGAATTGTACACATAGGTGTTTCTTATGTGACAATCTTTAGTGTTATAATCAGTTTGTTGCAATCTATTGTAGAATGACCTATTCCAAGGTAATTTAGACATTCGTAGTTTTTTCTTGCAACAATATTTATGACACCATTTTCTTTGCATTGGGTGTAGAAAACATTAAGTTCTTCTCAAACCTTTATACATACCATGTGCTAGGATTCCAAATGGCTTGACCTGACTTAAACTTTATATAATAGATAAATGATGGAAAAAAGACTCGCATTGTCTTAGTTTGAGATGAAGGAAAAAAGGTCTTTTGACTACCATATTTGCATATGCTTGAAACTTAGGGATTCTCCCTTTCGGGAACTCTTTGGGGATAAGTTGGGTATAGAATATTGCATGCATAATTCTTTTTGGGGTATTTTATACCTATATAACATGAGTTTTTTTGTATACAATATGTCAATGTCAATATTTGTATTGTGGTTGAGTTTTGAATGTTGTGTTTTAGTTAAATCATTGTTGTTTTCTTTTACATCCCATAGTTTGTCTTTTCCTAATTCTGTATTCTTTTTGCTACTTATGAAACACTTGTTAACACCCATTTTACCTTAGAGGCTCATTTTTACAAACATTTTTTCAAGATGTAAAGGATGGTAAAGATGTTGTTCATTGCGACTTTTAAAGTATGTATAATACTTTGGTTCTTATGATTACTTGTGTGATGCATGATTCTTGACCACCTGTCATGCATTAATTGATGCCTTAAGTGAAAGTTACAAAGGGATTGTGAATGTCTTTAAATCTCCACCTTTTTTAAATTCTGTGTTCTTACTGTGAACAAAATAGATTTTGATTTGGATACTTTTGGTTTTTATGTCATGATATTGTCTGCATTAACCATAGTATTCATGTATGGTATGATGCTTCTATTTATGTGACTTAGTTGACTATTTTTATGTCACTACTTTGTGGTATTTGTGTTAGGTGTACCTTAGATTGTGTAATTTTATTAGTTTCTTATTTCTATGAAATTTATACTAGTGAAAAGTGTGGTATATTGATCTAGGGTCGATAATGTAGATGTTAGGATGTGTCTATTGTTGTGGATGCAGTGGATATTATTGTGTGACATATTAATAATATGTGTTTTATTTGCACATGAAGTTGTTATTTTATAGAAAAATAGTAGCATGGAATTTTTTAAAGGATTTTTTTAATAATGATATTGAATGTTTCACATTATATGTAACTTTTTGGCATTCGAATATAGTAGTGAGTAGATGTCAAGAGGCTATTGTATTTTTTTTGTTTGGAATGATTCATGTGATATACATGTCAATTTTTTTATTTATACAAATATTTTTCTACATTTTTATAACCATGACTTTTGTCTAGATGAATGTCCTTTTTGTGCATGCAACCCATTATACTGGTACTTGTGTTATTTGTACATTAAGTTGTGTGATCTAAATAAAAGAATAGTAGTATAGATTTTTTTAATGATAATTATATTATGCATACATTATTTTTTCTATGTGATGTATGGAAAACTTCACACTATATGTAATTTTAGGCATTCAAATCCAATAATTGTTTAGAATGATTCTGTGATATGTATGTCAATTCTTTATTTATACATATGTTATTCAATTTTTTTATAATCATTATTTTTCTCTAGGGAGTGTCCTTTTTGTAGATACATCCCACTATTAATGGTATTTGTGTTATCTGTACATTAAGTTGTGTAATTTTATGAAAAAAATAGTAGTATGAATTGTTTAATGATACTTATGTTAAGCGTACATTATTTTTGGCGATGGTGATGTATGGAATGCTTCAGATTAAATGAGACTTCTTGACATAGAAATCCAATAGTTCATTGACTCAACTGATCTTTTTTGTTTGGAATGATTCACGTGATATGTATGTCAATCATTATTTGTATAGATGTTATTCAATTTTTTTTATAATCTTAGTTTTTCTCTAGAAGGGTGTCCTTTTTGTGCATGTAACTCACTATGAAACAAGATCATTATTGTATCCCCTCTATAATACTACAATTGAGAATTGAACTAAAAATTTATGATTAGCAAACTAATCAGACTTACTAGTTGAGCCAACTGACAAGCATGATGTTACACCACAGTAGTTCCACTAGCTTTATTTATTTTGTGTTTTGGACTATTTGTGATTTTTACCATGTCTACATTAATTTGCATTTTCTACTAGTAAATGTGAAAATACTTTGATATCTTGCATGAATATATTTCCTTTGCAAATTGTTTAGTATTTTGTTGTGCCAAATTATCCATGGTTCCATGAACGATTCTAGTCATAAGTGTATGTAGGTTCATGAAACTTTTCAATTTGTTGGCATTTAATCCGGCAATGAATAGATATCATTGTCACTATCTTTTTGTTTAAAATGATTCATAGTATATGTGTACAAACTCATTATGTTTATAGATGTTTTTTTCATTATTTTCCTTTGCACATGTGTCATTGAGTATTTGTTTTAGTGTGTTGTGTACATTACGTTGTTATTCACCCTGCTCTTTATGTAGGAAAAAATTCATTCATATAGATGCCCGTACTCCCTTGTATCCAGACAAGCCCTATGCTATTATAGGAGATGTTAGGAAGGTTACTAATGGCATTCTTTTCCAAAGGATCTACTACTATATTGAATTGTCTAAGGATACAAGAGAGGTTTATATAAGGTGTAGTAGAGAGTAGTTTGTGAGACCTTTTGATGAATGGTAGTTTTTGGGATGTGTGTTGCTCACTAATATAATCATGGAGATCTCTTGGAGAGAGTCTAACATAATGCATCCTGACGTCCACCCTTTAGACATGCATATAGATTGTACTTCATAGACCGCTTTGATATGTGAGCCACATGAAAATGTGGATCTTTTCATACAGATTGAAGTACATCACTCGACACAATAGATAAGTTACGCCACGTTATGCAATTACCACTATTGTTCACAACATGAATGTCTATCCCCACAGGTCCATCTTCCTTCCTGAAGGCAACATCAATGAAAATGCATTAATTGGAGATATGTTCACCATAGGTCTCGTTGTGGTTATGGTTGGTTCCTCAAATGATTTAGGAATGTGCACTATCAAGTTGAGACGAGCTTTGATGAAGCAAAAAATAGAATGCATAGGTGCAAGGAACACATGGCGAGTAAACTCATTTCTGACCTTCCATAGATGCTGACATGTGTCTGCTATAGTGTTTAGGTAGATTGCAGGATTGCTACAAAGTTCAATGTATGGATTGAAGCAAGCATCTCAAGAGTAGGAATATTTGATTTGACAATAGTCAAAGAGTTTGACTTTTGTCAAAATAAGATGAAATGTGTGATTACAAGTATTTAGTGGGAGTATATATATATTCCACATAATGATGGGGAATAGCATCTTTATACTACAAATATTAAAACCTGGCAAGAAAAGTACATTCTTTATCAAGGTTTAGTAGAAGCATTGTATGTCTTAGGAATTGGGATCTATAGAGATAGATCTAGTAAGATGCTAGACCTAATAAAGAGCACATACATTGATAAGATGTTGAAGGGGTTCAACATGTAGAACTCAATAAGAGAAAATATATCCATGTCTCATGAGATTAGTCTCTAAAGAGTCATGTATTCCAGTTCTTGTGAATAATAGGAAAACATGAGTAAGATGCCATATGCAGTTGTAACTAGATCTATCATGTATACAATGTTACATACTCGTCATGTTGTCTCTATGTATTGGACATGATGAGAGGATATCTTTTAGATCCTAGTGAAGGTCACTAGATTGTCATAAAGAACATCCTTCAGTGCTTGAGAATCACTCAAAGGATTAGTTCTTTAGTTATGATAATAAGGAATATTTTAATGTAAGGGGTTACACCAATGCAAGCTTCTAAAATGAAAAATAAAATTAATGATCGCAATCTAAATTTATGTTCGGTCTTAAAACAAGAACTGTAAATTGGAAACATTTTGAGCAAGAGACGGTTGTTTAATTCTACAATAGAAGTTGAGTATCTTATAGTTTTAAGAACAACAAAGGATATTGTATAGATCAAGAAATTCATATAGATGAATTTATGGGAGGTTCCAACGATTGATGGTACCATATATACTATGAAAACAATGGAGCTACTAGATAGGTAGAAATCTCAGAGAGCATACTTTGGCAATTCCATCTCATGTGAGAAGTTGTACAACGAGTAGATGTGGAAACTTACAAACCATACGACCAGAAGCAAAAGTTATTAACCCTCTATAAAAGTGCTTGCTCAATAGAAACATGATGGATATGTTAAAGGTCACTTGGAATAAGATTCGTAAGTGAATGACTAAGTGCAAGTGGGAGTTTGTTGGTATGCAAGTCCATAGAGACAATTGTATGATGATTGTACTAGAGCATTATATACTTCATTTGATAATTATAAAGCTAATTCCATCTATTATTTTTGTCTCAATCATGAGATGACGACACAAATATAGTATATGTCCAATGAATGATATTACTCGATCACATCTGTCTTTAGGTTGAGGACTTAAATAATGAGATCATATAAATGATAAGAGTACATACATTCTTGTTATGTCCCTAGTCATATATTGCTATGAAATTTAAATAGAGAACAATAATACATAAGACTAGAGTGTGTTGTGAAAAACACTAGAGGGGGTGAATAGGGTTTTATGATGATTTAAAATTAATTCAACCAAGCAACCACAATTGAAATTTAGAGTGGTTCCACCCTTAGCAAAAACTAAGGGAGTCTGTCCACTACCCAATTGTTTCCAATTGGGATTTTGAAAGCAGTTGTATTTTATTACCTTGTAAGGATGTTACATAAGATACAAATACCTTCACCCTTAGGATAGCCTTCACCTAGAAGTAGTCTCACCAACCTTGAAGCAGCCTTCCTTGAAGTAACTCCAAGCTCCCCCTTGAAGTAGCCTTCGTCTTGAAGTAGCTTCCCATTGAGACAATCTTCTTGAAGTAATCCTAAGTCCGCCGAGCTACCTTCACCACTGAAGAAGCTCCAACAACCTCCTTTCCGCAGCCTCCAACCTAAGAGTAGCAAAGGAGAACAAAATACAATAGAAAGAACAAGATTCGAAGAAGGAAACAACGTTACCAATTGAGTACAACGCTTTGATCCTATATCAAACGTTTAATCTCCTAACCAAAGTGGATGGGCGTGGATGTATAGTGGATAGGAGATATCAGCCTATAGGTCACTAATGTAGAGCTCAAAGAAAAATAAAGTACAAGTGTAGCTCAACTTGTTTGCTCCCAAGGATTGAATCTCAAGTGTAATTGTGTATGCAAGTTGTGTACTCAAGTGAGTTTAGGTGTCCTAAGGCATGTCCTACTTATAGGAATGGCCTACTAGTACTTAGGGACATTCTAGACACTTTCTAGGAGGTTCTTAGTGCTCAACTAGCCATTAGGTATCCACTAATTATGTTTGTAATGACTAGTTAATTAACTCTGAAAAGTGCAGACAGAAACCTTCTCGATCGGGAAGTTTGTCGACCGATTTCCTCTCGGTCGAGGAATTTGTCGACCGAGTGCCTCTCGGTCGAGGAATTTACAGGATTAAAAATAGTAACCTTCTCGGTCGAACTATTTCTCGACCGACAGTGTCTCGGTCGACAACTTTCTTGACCGAGATTATTTATGTACTATTTTCAGTAGTTGTTTTCAAGTAAAACATAGATCAGTTTTACATAATTATACAAGTTAATGCTCAGTTTTGTTGAGATAAGACATTTGAATATCAAAGTAACATTTTAGGTCAAATATCAACTAATAATATTCAAATCTCTAGGTTTTGGGAACCCAAACTAGATCAACATCCTTTTTCCTATATGGGCAAGAAAACAAATAATGTCCAAGACGTAAGCAGTAATGACAACAAATGGAATCAATTTCATTTCTCTTTGAGTTGTTCTTGGGTACATACATGGTCTTGGGTGCTTATGTTCTTCTAGGTTTAGGTTGATATGATTTCTCTTTTGGAACATATCCTAAACCTTTCCTTCCATTATAACTAGAAGAATTGTTCAGAATCTTATCAAGAACATCATTGTTTCTCAAGCCATGAATTTTTCTTTGTAACTTGGAAATCTCATCCATTTTCTTTTTGATATCTAACCTTGCTTGATCTAGGTCAGATGATAAAGTATCTCTATCTTTAACAATAGCATCATAATCTAGATGAGTACATAGGATAGGTTGAGTCTAAAAATTATTTAGTTTTGCAAGCAATTCAACCTTTTCTTGAGAAAGAAGATCATAGTTTGTTATATGAGTCTATTAGGCAAGCAATTCAACCTTTTCGGAATTGTTTCCAATTGGGATTTTGAAAGCATTTGTATTTTATTACCTTGCAAGGATGTTACATAAGATCCAAATACCTTCACCCTTAGGATAGCCTTTACCTAGAAGTAGTCTCATCAACCTTGAAGCAGCCTTCCTTGAAGTAACTCCAAGCTCCCCCTTGAAGTAGCCTTCCTCTTGAAGTCGCTTCCCGTTGAGACAACCTACTTGAAGTAATCCTAAGTTTGCCGAGCTACCTTCACCACCGAAGAAGCTCCAACAACCTCCTTTCTGCAGCCTCCAACCTAGGAGTAGAAAAGGAGAACAAAATACAATAGAAAGAACAAGATTGGAAGAAGGAAACAACGTTACCAATTGAGTACATCGCTTTGATCCTATATCAAGCGTTTGATCTCCTAATCAAAGTGGATGGATTGGATGTATAGTGGATAGGAATTATCATCCTATAGGACACTAATGTAGAGCTCAAAGAAAAATAGATTGCAAGTGTAGCTCAACTTGTTTGCTCACAAGGATTGAATCTCAAGTGTAATTGTGTATGCAAGTTGTGTACTCAAGTGAGTTTAGGTATCCTAAGGCATTTGATATTTATAGGAATGGCCTACTAGTATTTAGGGATGCTTTAGATACTTTCTAGGGGGTTCTTAGTGCTCAACTAGCCATTAGGTATCCACTAATTATGTTTGTAAGGGCTAGCTAATTAACTCTGAAAAGTGCAGACAGAAACCTTCTCGGTCGAGAAGTTTGTCGACCGAGTGCCTCTCGGTCGAGGAATTTGTCGACCGAGTGCCTCTCGGTTGAGGAATTTATCGACCGAGAGTAAGTATGGAGTAAGTGTATTGCAACGTTCAACTCAACTCCCAACTACTTTTCTAACTCAGTCTAACGGCTAGGAGGGTCTGTTCTCGATCGAGGAGTTTGTCGACAGAGAGTGTCTCGGTCGAAGTTTTTGTCGACCGAGAACATCCTTGATTCAATGTATTTATTTACTGAGTGTGTGTATCAATGTGCAATTGTGACGCTAACTTAGGAGATGACCTATCTAAGTATTGTGTGTGGATCGAAAAGATCTAAATGCTTGATTTACATGATATCTAAGTACTTGTACATTATAAACTTTGTACAAGTTTTTACATTTGATTACAATCATGAAAATAAAGCAATTTTGAGCATAAGGATCTTCCAAGTCTTTGCTATCCACACCTTTTGTGCTTGTCCCTGAAACACTCAAATAGCAAGTTAAAACCATAAGAAAGAAATGTTTGTCATCATCAAAACAAATGGATTATAATAATGTCTAATTTAGTTAATATGTTGGTTGATGACAAAATCTCATCATTCATGATATATGATATCAAACCAAACACATAGGTACTTGTTAGAGAACAGTGTACTGCACAGACCCACCTTGAGAGTGATACATGGAGAGACCATGGAATGATAGTCAAAATGATCTCTCATAGTGTTAGTCGTGATGGTGGCTCTTATACCTTAAGTCACTACACTCATCACATGACGTTCAATGCATTTTGGCATCATCCATTGTGACCTTGAATAAGGGTACCATATAGGTGGTGCTCGCATACATTGTGGCACATGGGGATTGAGTATTAGTGATGTAGATGGGATTTGTCCCTCCTATAAGAGATACATATGGCCATACTTGTGTGACTCAATATGTGATATGTGAGGTCACATGCATCTCATACAATCTGCTCTAGTTCAAGGATCATGGATTGAAAGTTGAAGAGTGTGATGATTTCATGTCTCGAGTTCAATCTAGATATCAAAGACAAAGGAATTATATGATCATAGTAACGATGATCACGGATTGTAGGTTGAAGTTGTTCTCCAACTTTCCAATTACTTATGTATCAATCATGTGTTGCTACATAGTGCTCATTTCTTATGATGTCATAAATTGGTTATGGACATACACTACCAACGTAACTTGGGACCTATAGGGTCACACACATAGGATACATATGGAATAGGAGTTTATTCATGAATGATGTTTAACTTGACTACTAAAGTGTTTTGGTTATTCAATTTAAACAAAAATTCTAAAAATTCACTGATAGGATCGTGAACCGACTGGTTCAAGAGTAGAATAGATAGATTCAAGTGTTAGGTTAATTTAAACTATAATGGCCGAATAGTGCCTGAATTGGGACATGAATCGACTAGTAAAATTAGTGAGCTGACTAGTTCAAAGTATGAAACAATCGGTTCAATTTATGAATCACCCGATTCAATGATCAATATGATTGGATCAAGGATTTATGTTGACGTCATGTTGTGCATTTATCAAATATTGAATGTCAATGTGATTGAAAATAGGAAAGCAAGTGAATTGATCGGTTCAAGTGTTGAACTAATCATTTTACATGTGAATCGATCAGTTCAAGTGTTGAACCAATTGTTTCACATGTGAACCGATCATTTCATAGCTTGCAACTTCCAAAATATTCATAAAAAAAATTCTCTTTGACTCCTGTTTGATCTAGAAACCCTGACCCTGGACCTCCTATATATAGTGGGGTAGTCAAGGCTTTCAAAGAGACAACAATACTCTCTGACAAGTGTTGTCCTCTCACAGTTTTAGTAACTAGAGATCCCTAACAAGTCTTACCCATAAAAGGGAGAGATATCAAGGAAAAGACAACATGGGAGAGTGAATCAACCCTAGTAAGTTGACGTTCGAAGGAACAACTCCTTCTGATTGGATCTGGTAATGCAACATGGAGTTCTCGATATTTCATGTGGACTATGTAGAGGCGTGGAGGCCATTGTCACCCTCTAGGAGGACATCATCGACCATCGTCCATGGTGCTATACTAGGAGGCCTCCATCGACATCTGTCTAAGTATTGCTTGTAACAGATGCATACCGCTGCAAGGGTAGTCAGTGGACTTGCTCCAGGACTAGGTATATCTATTGCATACTCTTTTCCTAGATACATCGTTGTTGATGTGATCGGCTGGTTTGGGAATCAAGTATTAAATTTTTGTTTCCTTTGTCTTATCTGTTGTCCCGATTTTGTAACACTTCTATAAGGCAATACTTGGGAAACACCTCACTAGGGACAAACTCACTAAATGGGGCTTGCAGGTTAACTCAAAATGTCTGTTTTGTGATGAGGAGGAGTCCAACCATCATCTTTTCCATACTTTCCCGAAGGCTCGTTACGTCTTGGCGCTGGTTTTGTTAAAGAACGGATGGGGGCAGCTTATCTCCGACAACTTAATGGATACGCTCGAATTGGCGAGGAAGAAAGCCAAGAACAAAGAGGAGGAGAGGCTCGCGAGTCTGTGCTGCACGAATATCTATTTCAATATTTAGAAAGCCCACAATATGGTGGTGCATGGCTGTGTTTCTACCAAGGACATTTTCCATTTTGTTAAATTAGATATCACTAACGTTGTAATGGCCAACAATACCCTGAGTAGGGGTTTAAGTCCCACATCTAGGTTATAGTGGGGTTTTTTGTGGGATACACACCCCGTATACACTCACCTTTTTGTATGTTGTATAGCGTAGCTTAGCTACCCTTTTTTTTTGGCAATATATTTGCCAATTTCTAAAAAAAATATCTTAATAATATATATATGTGTGTGTGTGTCAATGATATCACTAAGATTTATTGTAGATTCATAATGTGTACTTTTGGTAGTGTGATAGTGTCTTATAGTTTTGTGTATTTTTTCAGTGTGTCTTGTCAGTTATTATATGTGTTATTTTTATAGTATTATAGATAAAATTTGGGAAGGGATCATAACAACATAGAATTGTTACCAAATTATTAGGAAAAGTGATAAAGGTGTCTTATGGAACATAATTTAAGGAGGAAGAGACACATAATTATAATAAAAATGTGGTAAAAGTACAGAATATTCCAATAGCATGCACTTGGAACACCTCAAAATTATAGAAACATAATTAAGGGACATGTTCAACTGTATATAACACTATTAAATGAATATGTGCCCATACATGTGAAAACTTAATCAGACATATTGTACCAAGGAATATTATGTAATTTAATTGTATCATGACACATAGTGGTGGTTTTTTGTTTCATAATTATAGTGCATATTCATTTATTTTAATATAGTGCACTAACCATATATATATATATATATATATATATATATATATATATATATATATATGTATGTATGTATGTATGTATGTATGTATGTATGTATGCATGTATGTATATATGTATCTATGTATGTATGTATGTATGGGATAAAGAGAGGCATTCTCTCCCCCTCTCCCACGCCCGTGACGGAGGTCGTGTTTGTGTATGTATGTATGTATCGGAACTTTTTGGTAATTTTATTCCGAACCCCAAAGGGACAAAGATTACAAAGCTACACCCAAATCGTGTAGTTCACAAAAACATGCATAGCAAGCAAGAAAAAGATTCTCCTAAAGTAGGACAATCAATACATATGAAGATCCCAATTTCTAGTCAGAATACAAGATATGTGGCCTAGATTGTGATGATGTGCACGAAAGTGCATCTGAATCTCCTTCTCTATCTTTTTGAAAGCTTGTAATTCATCTTCTTTCTTGCCTCCATGTCGAAGGGAATTCCTGGTAGTCCAAATGATATGATATGTATGTATGTATGTATGTATGTATGTATGTATGTATGTATGTATGTATATATATATATGTGTGTGTGTGTGTGTCTGCATGTGTGTATATATATATGTGTGTGTAGAGAGAGTATGGATAGAATAAGCTCAAGTGTACATATATTGTGCTAAATTCAAGTGTTATTTGTAAATAAATACCTCTTTTTGAAAAAAGTCAAACTATTAATCTTTATTACTATGATAAATTAGATAGTGCACACAATTGGATCTCATTTGGATGATTGTAAGATACTCAACCAACTACAACAAATCAAACCAGATGATGTTTGCGAGTGAATCATTTTTTCATGACCTGTAAATGTCCAAATGAGCTCAAAATTTTGTTTGTACTCTATCTATATGATATTAAAGAAGATCAATAATTTATATTTTGTAAGTAATGTTTATAAGATACTATACAACTTGTGTGTATTGTGTCCCTACTATAGTTGAGTGTATTCCATCATTACTCTCTCTCTTTATCTCTATATATATGTATATGTGTTTGTGATATATATATATAGAGAGAGAGAGAGTTGTGTGTATATATATAATCTAAACCATCGTATCTATTATCATAACAAATACATCTAGATATATATATATATATATATATATATATATATATAATTTGAGGTCATGTGCTCAAGATAAAAAAACATACATAAATAATGTCATAGGAAACATTTTTTTTGTGTTTAGATGCATGGCGTATAAGTGTCCAAATAAGTTCAAATTTATATATAGGTTGTTCATAAGATATTTAAGAAGATCAATGACTTATACTTTCAAAATAATTACTGAATGATGTATGCCAACTTGATTTTATTATAATTATGATACACTTAGCATGACTATAATATATATATATATATATATATATATATATATATATATATATATATATATTGGCATATCTCTTCAGGAAATCTTTTATGGTAGAAATAACATGTATAAAAGTCAAATGCATCAATATTGAATGATTAAAAGTTAGAAAAAATATTATAATAAATTCATTATAAAATTATTTATTTATAGTTCATAAAAAAGTGGATTATAATTAAAAAAAACATGAAATTGCAAATTATTGGCAGGATACAACTCAAAATAAATCTAAAATAATAAATTCTCTCTATTACATTTTGAACTCATAAATTATTAAATCAATACTAAATGACTCTACAATCTCTCTTTCAATGTGGACAATTAGATTATTGGCAATAAAGTCACCCTCTTTTATTGCAAAATTTATTGTTGATAAGTTTCATCACTAAAAGTGAATGCTATGTTGTTGATGTGGAAATTTTTAGAGTCAAAATAAGATAGATATATTAAGTAATCTATGAGTCTTATTGTTTTCTTTTTTTCTAAAGCACACCATAATTCTGATGAAGTCAAAATATTTTTCGAATATGGATTTCTAAGAGCATGTGTAATTAAATGACATAACTCATATCTCAAGGAAACCTTTTCGTGATCACTAAATCAAATAAATAGTGCTTCTTGATTAGAAGAGATTTTATTTATCAACAAGAAATCCTTATACGGTTTTTTATGAGTCAAAGAAGAGCTTAACATCAACAAATCAATTAGTTTTTCTTTAACATGTGACATAGTTCATGTAGTTATTTATTAACTACAACAAGAAATATCCAATTCAATATAGTGTGCAATTTTAATTTGGTTCTATTGGAATTGTTCACACCCGCAATGAGAACACTGATATCATGCTTCTCACTAAATATATCACTTCATTTAGCAACTTTTCCCATTCATCATTTGTAAAAGATTGAATCAATATTTTTTACCTTTTTGAAGTGCACTACATTAAATATACTTAGATTTTTCTTTGTAATGCATGATAGAGAATACTTGTGAACCCCATTAACTCTTTCATCGAGTGTATGATGTATATAAATTCAAATGATGTCAAATTCTAATAAGTAGTATCAACATCTCTATATCAAGATTAGGATGTTCCATCATCAACAATATTATATAGAATAGAATAAGTTGCATCAAACAATTTTCAAGAATTGTAAATAAAGTGGTATTATGAACCCCAAGTCTCTCCATGCAACTTTAGGGATCTAGGTTGGTTTGGTCCTTTACTTGTCTCAAGTTCATCAATAGCTAGTAAATATGCAATTTCCTTCTCTTTTGAATCCTTTAGTTTTTGAGTGTGTTTACATGAGGTAGAAATTAAATGATAAACATCAAATTTATGAAGAATTGATGAGCTTGTACTACTATTGGGGCAGTGACTAGGGTGAGCTATAAAAGGTAAGCAAAGCAATGAACATAGTATTCCAAAGGACAACCTTGAAGAACAATACTTGTATGTAATTCAATTCTCTGTGCATATTACTAGTGTCATCATACATACAACTAACTAACTAGAAGGAAACACATTAAATGAGGAAAGATATGTGATTTGTAATTCATTTTGGCTGTATTATTTTGTAAGGAGCTCATGTTAGTTGTCAAACGTAGGTATTATTTTTCTTAAGAGAAGACCCAATAGAGATATGTCAATGATTGTGTATTTTATATGCCTATGTTGCATGCACCCAAAATGACACATTGAGTCAAAATAAATTATAGAGTTGATTGGAAGTATCTTTACCATGGTTCCTTTGTCATCTTCATTTTATATATGTTTACATACAATAGGGCTTTAGGAAAAGTTTGTTTGTGCTTGACGGTGTGTCGAAGAGGTTGACAATTTTCTTGAAGCTTAGTTAGTGTTAGAATTAGGATGATTTATATGAAAGGAAGTTGTGAACTTATTTTCATGAAGAGAAATATGAAATGAATAGATGTGTATCGCAAAACAAAAAACCTATTAAAATTAAGTGGATTTTCACAAATAGAAACATGTAAACCAAATGATAATAGAATATACACATGATTAAGTATGTAAGTTGATTCAATTAACCTCCAAGAATCTAGTTAGAAAAGTCTAATAAATTATAGAAATACAATATAAAATACTAAAAAACAAATGAGTTTTGACATATGTTGGAGTTTTGTTTCCTTTGATACCATTTTTATTTTCTAATGATACTAGATTATAAAGATATATTTTGAATCTCTACACTCGGCCAGTATATGACCCATGATAGAGCTGAATGGAAACAAAGGATCCATGCAGTCAAACCCAATATAGTTGGAACTGAGGCTTAGATGATGATGATGATGAATGATACCAGATTACCAACTAACTAGAAGGCAACATGGTAAATTAACACGTTTATAGATTTTTAGGGGGCATAAATAAGTGTAATAATTCATTTTAACAATCAAACATATGTATTAATTTAAAAAAAAAAATCTTGAGAGAGCCATGGCACCCCAGCCCCTATATATATATTTATTTATTTATTTATTTATATTTATATTTATATTTATATTTATATTTATATTTATATATCTGTGTGTATAAGGGTGAGATAAAGAGAGGAAGTTTCTCCCCCACTCCCATGCCCATGGCAGAGGAGTAAATGAAGACATCAAATGGGTACAAACTGAGGTCTTTTTATTAGAAGACAATGAGTTTGACCACTTGAGCTGCTCATTGTCAGATGTATATGTGTATGTATGTGTGTACTTTTATGTCTGTGTTTACACATGTGTGAGAGTGTTTATGTGTGTCTATGTGCATGCAGGTGTCTGCGTGTGTATGTGTGTGTGTTTATTTGTTTGTTTGTTTGTGCATTTGTGTAGCACTAGATTAAGAGAATAATCATCAGGGATGTCTGATTTTGGTATAAAGATAGAGGCTATTAAAGAAACACTTACTAAATAAATTTATTTCAATGTTGCTGGATTGGGAGTAGAAATAGAGAGTGTATTCGATAGAGTGAGGAGAGAGATTTTGGGAGAAGCTAACATGTTTATTTAGTTTATTTTTTATTATCCTATTACAAATGTACTTGAGGTAATTTAATTTAATTAAAAGCAAAATGAATAGATTATCTCATTAATATATATAAGACTATTTATAATATATATTTTAAGACTATATATATTTAAAATATATATATATTTTAAGACTATATATATATGTAAACCATGAGTCAGAAATAGTATTTAAGACAATTGATGAGTATATGTAAAAATGGTTTTACGAATTCATTTTGATTGTTACTGATATGACATTTAATATATATGCAAGATAATTATACATATATATATATAGAGAGAGAGAGAGAGGAGAGAGAATTAGATATTTCAGTATATCTATAAATGTTGTTCACTTGAGAATCATGATTTTTTTACGGAGAAAGAGTGAGACTTGAGGTTTTAAAAAATAGAGTATTGAGAGAGTGGAGAGAAAGTTATGGTCTTAGTTGAGAGGGTGTGACACTAGTGTGGCAGGTGTTTTCTAACTTGGCTCTAATTGTGTAGCGACCGCCATCAAACTGACAGCCAAATTGTTACTAATTATGCAGAATCATCATAAACAGCGGAATAACAAAAATCATTAAAATTAAAAACCGTTTTACAAGGAGATCCTCTACCAAAAAACTCTAACTGAAAGATCCAAAGCTCATACATATCATGATTCATATTATACAAACACTATTTCTACTCATCTCAAGGATAACATATAACAGTTGCTTTATCAACACATATACTGAAGCTACATAAAACCTCGAGGCATATAAGCCAAAATCTCATATTGTTCATGAAACATTACGAATCGACTCCAAGGACCTGAGAGTACAGAGACAACACATAGGACTTATATCTACAAGATACGACAGACTGTACACTCAACCTGAGTTGTTACTGCTGCCCCAACTATTGTTCCTCCTCTGCAGAAAGGTCTCTACCACCTCGTGCACGTCCACCTGAAAATTGTGGATCCCAAGGGGTGAGACAATTTTCCCAACGAGAGATATAACTCTCCGCCGACCATATTATTATCACAGATAAGCATTTATAAAACTGAGTAGAGGTTATTTTATATTAACAGGAAAGATTAATCATTGTATGAATAGAGCAGAGTATTCTCTTTACTTAAGAAAAATGATGCATCTAGCCATGGTAGAGTAATAAACCCTCTATCTACTTTACAAGGAATGTAAAGAAACATAAATAACATCTATCAATCTAAGATGTATAACTGAATTGTGCATCAAACAATGTTTTTTGTATTCGATCATTAAGCAAATATGCTACACGGCTGATCATATTTTACAATCACACTTATGCCCTAAGAAGATGAAGTATACCCCATTCATCTCCAACCAACCACAAACTTCTCACAAGTCGGTACCATACAAGGTCAATGGAAGAATCGGCTGCTAAGACCTCACATGTCTCGGTCAGTACAAGACTACACAGATTCAATAGGACATCTCATGTCATCTCCTAAAAGGACATCTTGTGTCACTGCAAAAAGAGCATGCCAGGGTACTAGGCATCCTCACTTAGAGTTACTATGTCAGCATGTACTCTCTTAGGGGAACATCTACTAACAACCATCCCCAGTTATGAAATTACTGAGTCATGATGTATAGCCATACTCTGAGCCACGGGCCAGTTCACTGTGCTCAACATAGAGTCTATGACTGTAGTCGCACTTGAGCCAGGATATGGCACACAACTGAATCCCCATTTATTTTGAGTTCGTAAGGAGATTGGCTCACACATGGCCATTTGTATTTATGCCTCTACATATTCAAAAATATGCATTTTGGGTTACTCCGCGGGAAACCCATTTCATCATTCAGCAAATTTTGACGCTGATGGATCTATGGTCAGAGCAACATTTTATGGTTTCTAATGATATATTAAGTGCATTACAGTATTCTTTTAGCATCAAACATGTTATAAGCATCAATCATAAACAAATGCTACAAAGAAAGCTGTAATACATCTATCAAGTACTTTTCTAATCTTTAAAACACATTTAGATATAAAACACTTGGGATCTTAGTCCCTTATCACATTACTAGGAATACTCATACCTTCACATCATCATTATCATGATTACCGGATCTGGGTGTCAAACTCTAAGATTACCACATAGCATTATTACCTCTGTAATAGGTAACCATTACCTATAGGTCATGAGACCAAGGTATTCATTTCACTTGTTATACAAGTAATTCACATAGCTCACATGGTTTGATTAAGCATCTTGTCACCTCTCACTAGGAAACAACCATTCACATGGCTCACAAGGCCCATTTAAACATCTTGTCTCCTTTCACTAGGCAACAACTATTCACATGGCTCACAAGGCCATTTAAACATCTTGTCACCTCTCACTAGTCAACAACTATTCACATGTCTCACAAGGCCATTTAAACATATCATCACCTCTTACTAGGCAACAACTATCTTTTAGGTCATCATACCACATAAACATTATACTTTTTATTCAAGTATTTAACATGTCTCACAAGGATTATGCAATAAGAGAAATACAACCTTCCCATTATTAGGATTAGGGTTTCCCTTTATAGCCGAATAGGGTTTCAAGTTCATATTATTAATCCAAACCCTAATTCATTGCTCCATACATCTAGGAGCATACATTTCTATCATAAGTATTCAACCATACTTATTTATTCTCATCATTTATCATTAAATGATTATCAACACAAAGTATGAGTTTCTCTCTCATCCTCACTAGGATATTGATTACATCATACTTTTGGTTCAATCCTCCTCTTGAGGAATATTAGTTCATCATTAACAATTCACATCATCTTTTATATTGCAATTAACACAACCTACAACATATATCACTCAATCAATCACATATGATTGAAGTGTCCCTTCCATATCGGGCACCAAGATGTGTGTATGGTAACATATTATGCTTTAAGATACATTCTTATTTCACGTAGTGTATCCATATCTGGCATGTGGTATAACCACATCACCATGTCATGTTTTAGGGTGTATCCCCTAATCATCATATCGTGTACCCATATCAAATTGACTATCACTTAGTTCTTATCATCTTAAGATGACTTCATATTTGGTATAAGCTAGGTGCTTGACCCCATATCGGGTATAAGCTATGTGCTTGGTGTCATATTGTGCACAAGGTGGACACCATATTGGGCATAGCATACATATTTCATCGTGTATTGTTTAAGTGTATACAGATAACACCATATTGATTTCCTTCATTGGATTGCCCTATCAACTTTCCATCTTGGATTATCATACCGGTTTTCCCTCTATTGGATTGTCATATCATGATCTCATATCAGGTATCACATCGGTTTCCTTATCTCGGGTATCATATCGGGTTATGTGTTGGATATCATATCGGGTTACCTAAACCCTTAACCTCATACCATTTCATGCTTTCAAGATTCCATTCATTCA
Source organism: Alisma plantago-aquatica (assembly GCA_963693085.1). Taxonomy (NCBI): domain Eukaryota; kingdom Viridiplantae; phylum Streptophyta; class Magnoliopsida; order Alismatales; family Alismataceae; genus Alisma; species Alisma plantago-aquatica. The sequence continues at coordinate 432,956,760 of OY856415.1, forward strand.
TTATGGTTACATGACAAGCTAGATACTTAGTTACTCATCAACCCATGACAAGGTGGTAGGGTATGCCGAGTTTTAAAGCCAATTAGGTTTCAAAGCATATCGGGTTTCCACTCCTCCATCTAGGGTTTTGCCCATATCGTATAAGGGTATAGCTTTACCTTGTATCATGTATAAGGTGCTAGGTATCTCCTACATCGTCCATAGGGAATGTCTTATAACGTACATGGGATATCACACACTTTGATATCGGTTGAATTACCATCTTGGTTTCCATATCATTTTTAAGGTATTTCAACCATTTCAGGTTATACCATATATTTGAATCCATGTCATATATTACACAAGTGTATGCTCAAGCAATCATGTCGTGTACAAGATGTGTGCTTCAAGATAGCGTGTACCAAGTGTGTACTATATTATCATATCGTGCAAAAGGTACTTGTTTATCTTTACTCATATCGAGTTACCCAAACTAGGGTTTTAGCATATCAACTTTTAGAAGTATGTATTTGACACTAAATCATGCACGGAGTCCTTGCTTGACTTCCTATCGTGAAAAAGATGTATAATTAACACCATATTGTGTTCCAAGTGAAATTTTCATTTCCATATCATGCAAGGAGATATAATACTCTTAAACATATCATGCAAGTGGGGTTTGCACATACCCATATCAGGTTAGAGGTACTTGTGTGTGTGCTTGAACCCGATATTACTTTATAAAGTGATACCATCTTCTTCAAGCTCTAAACCTTCATTATAACTATCATGGTTCATGGACAATAGGTCCAACAACTACTAGAACTCATAATTTCATCAACTATTCAAGAAGATCTCGGAATTGAAAGTATATCATTAAGTATAGCAAGTTAGGTGATGAATAATAGCATGATTGAGTTCAAGTTATATAACCCACCTTGTAAATAACTTCAAAGCTCCAAGCTAAAAAGCTTTATGTTCCTAAGGTTGAAGATGAACTTTTCCAAGGTCCAAGGCTCATTCACCACTCTTCCATAGATAATAAATCACCATAGTTAAGCACTTGGTGAAGAAGGAAAGAGAGAAATATCTATAACCTGATATCCTACTTCAACCAAGGTTGAAGATGACCAAAGCCTTACCTTAAGCTTGGTGCTCAGGCTCTCCTTGCTCCTTGAGCTACTTCGCACTATATCCATGGTGTTTGCATGATATTTCCAAGGAAGATGGTTGTGGGGTTCGTAAACTTCCATAAGTTGGTGGAAGGTGAAGTATATATACTTGGGTTCATGAGATAAAGTGTATAAGAGGTGTCCTCACCTCATGCTACTAGATGACACATGGCCATGCATGGTTGACATGTGGCCATACATGCACACATACATATCTTGATATGCAAGAGTCTTGAGGATAAGCTATAGATAATATCTCGGCCCTCCTTTATCTTGTTGGATAAGTTTCCTCATCTTTATCTCATCATTAAGGCAACCTGATACACTTTATGCAAGGGGTTTGCAACTCGTCATGGGCCACCCCCTTGAGGTGCTCTGCCCGTCATGGCCTTTTCCAAGGCTCAACAAACCAATAGGAGACTTCTACAATGGCTCCTTGGCCGATAGGACTCCTCTATCAAGTCTACCACTCGATACAACACATATAAGGCTTTACCTTCAACTCATTGTTGGTCTTTTCATCACCAAGAGTATCATCACTCAAAGGTGATTTCAAACATGGCGCCCCCTTATTTCTCTCTCCTCTAAATGATACATAGAGGAAGTAGGGACACTCTATAGTGATAATTTGCACTTCTACCCTATATTTTGGGTAAAATACAAATTGTACCAAAATTGGTGCACACTGTATTAGCATTGTTCAAACAAGATATAACTTGGGATTTAGGCTTTCCACAAGCCACCACTTAGCATAATTCTCTCTCTTATGATACTAAAACAGTCAGAACACATTCAACATGTGACATATTGTAAGGTAATCCCTCATCTTGGGCAAATTGCACTTTGGTCCAAAACAAAGGAACATTGCTCAAACAACATTCAATCAAGACCAAATTTGAAAAATAAGTGTGTCACATGATAACAAAACTTCTTAGAGGATTATATTAAATTTCTAAACAGCTTACTTAGCTAAAACAAACAGGGTTACCTCATAACCCAAGTCAGCGGTATTACAAATTGGTTAACTATAGTGGACTAAAAAATTAGAAAGTCAAATTCTAGGATAAATTTTAGATGATTGGTTCAATATAATTTTGGATAACAAATTCTTTTAGAAAATCAGACTTCCTTATGTATAAATAGATTTCACTTTCACAAATAATAGAATGAAAATGATATCCCCTTTTCGCTCTTTATCTTATGTTGACGATTGTGTGTGACCCATTCTTGTTCATCGCGGAACTAGACCTATAAATGGAGATCTCGAATGTGCACATTCTATTTAGGTTTTCTTCCAAAATTTTGAAAAAAATCAAGATCTGCCTGATTCGGATTGGATTTGTGATCTGGCAGAATGTCGCATATATTGTGTCAAGTCCAAAAAAATCATATTTGAAAAATATATATTTTAGTGAATGAGGTACATTATTCACACACAAAAATATGGAAATATATAGGAAAAAATCAAAATGACACAGTTTGATAAAAATAATTCCAAGTGTAGCACCTCCATGAAAATAATTTCCAAAACAGTCCACTTTTATGAGAAAACGTCACATGAACTGGCGTTTTTCTGATCAAAGTTGTGAAAACGCAATTGGAATTGGAGCTTTCAATAATAATAAAAAATGCCAAAAGAGTTGATGTTTTCACCCAAATGTGTTGGGTGAAAGCGCCAATTTTTCTTGCATTTTTGCTTTATTTTTTTTTAACGGAACTGTCGTTTTTGCAATTTTGATCATAAAAACGCCAATTCAAATGGTGTTTTATCATAAAAGTATGCTACTTTGGTGATTATTTTCATGGAGCTATTTTTGGAATTATTTATTTCAAATCGTATCATTTTGATTTTTTTTTCAAATATATATTATCATTTTAAGATAACAGATATATGATATATTATAAACATAAAATCTATTGTTTTCATTTTAAGTCGGATATTTATCTATGTCTCGTATAAAATTTATATAACACCGTAAAACATACCTCGGATTTGGAATCAAATATTGGATCGGATTTTTTTTACAAGATTCAAAATCGGATATGCATTATTCACTTCGAATTAGATCTCCTTCCAGACTCACTTGGAACATTCACAACTGCAAAAGCTGTCCAAGTAACAAGTTTGTGCGGGTTGTTTCTATTTACTGGAGCGCTTTATATCATCAATAGTCATCTCTTCTTAGCGCTAGGTTGCTCAAGACTGTAAATTAATCAAGCACAAGGGTAGTAGTATGTCCATAGGGATGCTGTATTTTTTGTTTTGAAAAAAAAAATCTCAACAAGTAACTCACATTTTTTTTTATTAAATGATGTATTCATCAATGTGCTATGCAAATATAGCAATAGTCTTGCCGATATGCTACCTGGAAAATATTAAGTTACAAGAATATGTTGCTTCTTGTCCATCGTGGTTGACAAAATTACCATTTTGTTAAAAGAAACAGCTATAGTTAGGCTCCAATTGGCTAGCCATAAATAGACTGGAAAATATAAGAACTCAAATTTCACGTTTTTAGTGATCGCTTATCCATATTTGTGAAAATCAGTTTTCTTAATTTTTTTATAGAGTTATGCTTCTGACTTTCCAAGAAAAGAAGGGGTAGGTAAATCTATCGTGAAGGCGCACAAGACGCTTGTGTCTCATTTGAAAAACCTCTGCGCTTAAGCGGAAAAAAAAAAAAAACTGTGGCGCTGCCGATTGTTTCGATCATGGCCAAAACGTTGTTGTACTCTGCTCATTAACGTTGCGCTCCATCTCGACCGGCACCATGCACGGTAATATCTATATATACTCATCTCGCGATAATATCCTTTGCAGTTCTCTATTCTTGGATCTTCTTTCTTCTTAGATCATTATACATGGCATCGGAAATTCTAATATTGTCCTTTACATCTCAGGCCAACATTACAATTTATTTGGACTTCATTTGAATTTCAAAGCAAGCTATTCATGATATCCTATCTACTTTCCTTTGAATATTGTATATAGGCTTGTAAACGGATCGAATTCGAATCGGATATATACATATCCGATATTTGAATCCGATTTCTTTCATCCGATCCCATATTCGAACCGATATCCGACGAATCTTAAAAAAACTAACCGAATCTGAATCCGAATCCGAAACTTAAAATTCAAATTCGGATAGTATCCAAATTTGAGAGTTTTTTTTTTAGTTTTTCTAGTATTGTTATTTAGAATTGTAAGTACGGTGATTATTTAATTTTCCTCCAATGTAGTTGCAATGGTAGAACAAGCAGTTCACTTTTCTTTATTATACACATTTATCTTTATATCATTAAGATTCATTTTAATGATTCAGACCCAACACAAACGCAACAAATGTGATATATAAAAATGCAATTTTTAGCTATTCACAGAAGACCCACGAAGAAGGATGACAACAGATTGGAGATCGATAGTGAAGAAAATTCTGATTATTCATTCATGAGTGGTTTGCACAACATGATTCACAACATAATCTTACAAGATCAGTAGACCACATACATAATTTCAACACAAACGCACACATCTACATCACTAGAAAAACGCCTAATTACATAAGTGTATGGGCAGGTTAACTTCTTGCATTTCATATTTCTGACTGGGAGTTGGGACGACATGCAGCTGGAAGAAGTTATTCTCATATGCGGTAAAAGAGCTCCAAAGAAACTCCCACATGTACATATAGCTAGAAACCAATTAAAAAAAATGGGTTGCATCATACACAAACTAATTGTAAGTATGTTTCAGAGAAAAATGTTGACGCTACATGAAATAAGTTAGTAGCTCATAAAGGTAATTAACAAAATATCTACCTTTTGGGTACGGAAGTCTAGTGCTCTGACTCTGCGGATATCCACTGTTGGAAGCCAAGAACACACATATGCAACACAAAATAATTTAATAGAAAATAATATTACAGTTATTTCAAAGGCATGAAAACTTGAATCTTGTTAAAACCAGAGTAGTAGGACCAGCATGTTACTGATCTATGGTGTAGGACTTCCAATGATTATGCTTCTTTAGTGATTTGCAGTCAGAGCCAAAAAGAAATATGGGAAAATTGAAACAAACCTAATGAAAATCGATGGGAGGAAGAAACACCCATATTACTTGTCAAAGATCTAGAGAGTAGTGTTTATCGCAGGCCTCGCAGCATCCAACCGCACACCACGCCTTTTGGTTGATGCTTGCTTCACCATTGTCTACTTGTTGACTCGCCCTACTTGCGTCACCCGAAAATTGTGTTTACCGTATAAAGGTCATTTGAATCGAAGTTTCTCATCTCTAACCTTGTTGAAGATCTGTATTTTACCTGACTGGACATTGACCAACCACACCAAGAACTCGTACACGGAAGAAGACGTCGAGCGTCACACTACTCTAGATGACCACAGCTCTAGCGGCAACGTGATGATGCTAAGAAGGATGGCATTTTTGCAACCTAGTCGTCGCTAGGGATTGTGGCACACGAAATGGAAAGGAGCAAGGAAGTGGAGCAGTGTGTGAGGGTAAAGAGTGAAATCGGGACTGTTTATATACCTAGGGTTAGTGATTGATAAAAAAAATGAAAAATAAACTGAACCACAGACTTGGTTCCTTCCTTGCTTGTTCTGCGTCGCGGGGTCAAGCGGACACCAGTCCCACTACGCGCCCGCTACTGCTGTAACATTACGTGTGTAATATATTTAGCTTTAATTTTAGTACACTTCTACTAACATGTATGCATATATTGTCGAATGCAGATATTTTTCGGAGCGAATAGTAGTATATCCGAAATTCGATCTGAAAATATCCGGATAATAAATTCAATATATGAATCCGAACGGATAGCTTCCGGATACGGATTTTTTTCTTAATTTTGAACTCGAATACGAATCGAATATGCGGATTTCGAATATCCATTTACAGGTCTAATTGTATAGTTGGATTTTGTTAGTATATGACGTTATTTGGAGGCATTTTGTCCATATGTACCTTGCGTCTAATATATATTCATGTCCACTACTATGACTTTGTCCACTAGCACATAACGCTTTAACAATTTAAAAAAATTGCCAAAAATGTCCTCCAACAATATATTTGATTCATGTTTTTTATTGAACAATCTCAAAAGAATCATTTGTGTAATTTTACATATCACAAAACGCAAGTTTCAAGTTAGATTCAATATTTGTAGTATGTCATATTGCTTATTAAATATGATTGCATAGAACAAATTTCCTTGCACTTATTTTCGTTGTATTGTTTTCGGATCTAGATGGTTGATCGTATTGATTGTGATGAAAATCACCAACTAACTGTGATTGTAATACTATTGATAATGGTATCCTTGGTCAAGAGACACAACAAAACTATCTCAAACTCTCAATGTCATATAATTTCAAGGATAAGTCTACATCCATAATCGTGAATCAAATTCTTCTAGGGAATGGCAAGTTTTAAAATCAATTCAAAAGTAAATATATGATATGTCTGGCCGGCCAAGCTAAATGGAACATGTTGACTAATAATGTAAAAATTGGTGAAATTTGAAACGAAGAAGATGATGTAGTCCATGATGCACAGTCAAAGGCACCACTTTTTACAAATAGCACATGGACAAAGAACGGTATTAGAAGAAGAGCTCGCAAAGCACGCGCTCAATTTACCAAGAAATTTTTTAGTTGAATTTGGCAAATTACTTACTGCTAGGTAGGATCGAAGTCAACCTGTGAAGCACAATTTGTGACTATTGGACAAATTTCTTCTTTCATTTTCTTGAAGAAGATATGGTTGAACAATTCAACGAAGATAACAAACTAGTTGATGTGTTCTCAAAGCTTAAACCAGAGCTAGACATATATGGATGGAAGCAGAGTTGGATACAAAAGGAAATTTAGAGGCCTGACACATTTATTGGAAGCCAATTAGGTACAAAATCTACATGAGTTAATTTTCGTTCAATCAACTCAAGGCACCAGGTTTGTAAAGCTTGCTCTATCTTCCAATAAACTACACTTTTAAATAATCGTTAATTTGGTCCATTCAAAGTTGATCTTTTCATGTAAAAGATTTCCTTATTTTATTTGATATAAAGACAGATTTGTTGTACAAAAATAATCTGCTATAAGAATTATTTAAAATATATCACTTTTTCTTTGATTTACAATAAATCAATCACAGACATCATTTCTAATAAAAGTAACACAAACGCAGACACTTCAACCTATTTTTTTCAATCTTCATTCCCCAAAAAAAAAAGAGTTTCCCAAAAATATAATTTTAGCAAACCAGTCAGAGCTCTACTGCAGCCACTACAGACACATGAAATGGCTTGTTTGAATTGTTATTTTACATTGTGATGTGATGACAACAAAACGGAAAGCCTACAACACGGTAAAAAAGGATATTTGTATAGCAAAACTTAAAGTTTTTTTTGTATAAAGCAAACACAGATTTTGCAGGCTAATCAAATGATCCAGATAGAAGAATTTTGGTTTCAAAGAAAAAAGATTATATTAATATATACACATATACATGTATTGGGATATTGCTCTTTGAATAAGAAATGAAGAATTTATATAAAGTTATCTAATGTTTTTTATCAACATCTTTAATATTGTGTCAGAAGTTTGGAACTTCTCCAAACAAAATGCAAAATAGATACCGAACGAAAAATATCAGCCAATTTTTCAATCTCGTTAGAATTCGTAATCATTTTGTCTATATGCACAATTAGCACATGATCGCAAAACGGAAAGGAGAATAACCCACCAGGAAGGCAAGCCCACATGTAATATATCCATATATCAGTATTAGTAGACCAACAGGCAAACGGCCAAACCACCCTGGTCTCCAATATCGTATCTCAATTGTTCTCCGAATCTCAAGACAATTCTAGAGAGATTAGCTACTCCCAATAAAGGTCAAATCTTCTTTGTAAATGAAATGTATTAGAAAACCAGATAGATCAAGGATGGGCTCTTTTCCATCATTTCAGATTAACTTATTTGCCTCAACCACGTATACAAAAATAACAAGGCTGCAATGTCGTCAGCCAAGAAATATCCCAAAAAAGGTACTGCAAAGAAAGAGAGACAAAGGCATTCTTATGCAATCTAATGAGCAATGGCCTTGACTGCCTTTTCTGCTGCATCATCTAAATCCTCTGCCGTAATAAGTGTCATCCCGCTCTCCTGCACATACAGAGCAAAAACATAAGTTAAGAAACAATAAACACAACATTTCATAAGACGTCAGAGAGAAGCAGGTCAAATTAACCTTTAGAATCCGCTTTCCTTGATCAACGTTGGTGCCCTCCAGTCGAACAACGACTGGTACTTTTAGAGATACCTAAGGAGAATCAGACAATCAACCACAAATTAGAGCTATGTATATAAGCTGTAAACTAGGTCAATTGGTATGAAATGAGACTGTGTGAAGATGGATGGAGGTGTCTAAATGTATGTAAGCATTTGTACTTGGTGAGCATTATTCACATGGGATTATTCACAAAAGAGGTGATGGAGGCTGCATGAAATGGAGTGCAATTGGAACGTTATGTGATCATAGAATTCCATTGAGAATGAGAGGTAAGTTCTATAAAACAGCTATATGGCCAACCATAATGTATAAAAGTAAACATCTAACTAAAGGAACCAAATGTTCACAGTTCAGGACCTGAATGAGAAAATGATAAAATGGATGGTGTGCGAAAACATAACAAGGTCACGTTAGATATACTTTTCTGTCATTCACCCGGTCCTCATCCAGGCAAAATCCACCACAGAGATTAGATCACCGCTTATAAGTTACGGTTCGGATCCCTCCCGAAAACTGGATACCACATCCACCTCCGACAAAAGGAAACTATCATGTAACAAAACCAAGAGCAAAAAGCCCGTTCAACCGAGGCCCGCCTATATAAAAAGAGATGCAACTACGTATCTGTCCAAGAAGTATTAATTTATTGAATATTCCTTCAGTCGAGAACCATCATGCCTCTAGTTCGCATAGCAAGCTCTGTTCAGTTAGTACTAACCCAACCCTCCATGTTTGCTCCCTCCAAACCAATAGAGTGTGCACAAAGTTCACCATCTTGTGCACATAACTGCAGATAATGGAGAACTCCTCAAGGATACTCTCCCTGATGTAAGAAAATTAAGTGTCATGAGCATTGACTTTCTCCCCATAACATCATGTAAACCTGATCATCATCAATCTTGATCGTCGAGATAAAGAGGTTTCTCTCCTCAATAATCTTAAGCGCTACAACCATGGAACAGGACTTCGACTTCGAGTTGACTTCGACATGTGTGGAAGTGGAAGTTTGTGGAAACATCGAGGAAACTTCAAGGATTTTTACAACCAAATTTCGACACATCTTTGACAAAAATTAATCTCAAAGTAGTGATTTCATGATGAAATTTGATAGATTTCATCAAATCTATCTTAAAAACTAAATATATGTATATATGTAGTCATCCATACATGTTTACATATAAAGAAAAACACAGTCATGTGCAAATGTAAAAGACGTCGTCTTAGTGTCAACTTCGACGGGCAAGAAAGTGGAAGTTTGTGGAACATGTAAGGAAACTTTGAGGAAGTTTTGGACTAACACTTCGACGCAAAATAAGCTAAAAAATAGTGAGATTGTGAGGGAATTTGGCATAAAACATCATATTTTTAGTAAACACATACTCCGTCTATAATCTTCTATATGAAATGTTTAGAACTTAGATTTGTTCTATATATGTGCTCTGTATGTACAGAAATCCCAATTGGATCACATTCTAGAATTAAAAAACATGAGCTTATTTTCAAATACATCAATTTGTCAAGAGGGAAAAAATAACATAGGTGGAATTTAATAGGTCTACACTAAATTTTACAAAACTTGTGGAAATCTAGTAGAAGAATAAACTTATCATTACTCTCTAGTTAGAAACCAAAGAAATAGTCATCTCAATGTGAAGAATGGTTTCCTACAAGTTCTTTATGCCTTCACTATGTGTGCAACAATAATAACTACAAAGATCATCGAGAAGATGGGAGGCTTTGACCTAGCTAAGTCAATTTCATCACCAAGTAGGATGAATTCATTGACACATGTCAACAAGTAGGCAACATTGATGTCGAGGAAGTTTACTAGGTTTCGACATCGACAAGCGTAGACACATGTAACATCGAGGATATATCGCCAGATGTCGAGGATGTTTAGTACCATGGCTACAACATTACCCTGCACGATCGCATCTACATGATGCATCGCCATCAACCAGTGTCTAAAAGTAAGCATCTTCTGACCCCAGCAGTATGGTAAGCCCTTTCCACGGCAACATTCATCTTTAAATTTTGCAAATCACGAGGAACCCACCTAACTAGATTTATTTGTCGAATCTTGATACGCGGTTCTATGATTCACCATATGGCAAGCATATTGTAAAAGACTGGTTCCTCAAGTCCTTTGCAAGACTTTTCTCCTAATCTTCTCATTAATTATCCACACAATATCTTCCCAAAGACGGCTAAGCAGAATCCTCCTATCATCATATTTGACTTTGCATCTATACCTCCAAATCGCCCAACAGACCTGAGAGGGCATACAAGCAAGAAGCCAGCCTCTTGCGCTTCTATTTCGGGCGTACACTGACTTGTGCAAAAAAATTGTGAAGAAGGATGCCCCTCCATCCTCGCTCTACCATCACTAAGTCTTCAAATCTATTCTAGAGAAACCCCACAACCTCACTGTGCAGAAAAAGACGTTGCATTGATTCCTCCTGTTGGAAATTGCAACATAAACAAGCCGATGAAAGCGGAATTCTACGTCTCCTCACATTATCACAGTTGGCAAAGTGGCTTTGTATAACTTCCAGATGATCACATTTGCTCGTGATAGGATATCATTGTTCTAAATCCAGGACATGGTCGGGGGAACCAAAGGAATTGGAGATAATCTTCTTGGTGGATCGCAAGGAGAACATGCCCAGCGTGGTAGGTGTCCAAAGAAAAAGATATGCATTGTGGGATATGGACTAATATGATGTTGTAAAAATTCTTCTACCATACACCATTAGAAGCTCAGATAAAACCTCCCAATTCCATCCTTCATTCACCCTCCATACGTCCTTTACTCTGGTGTCCATGTTAATGTCATTTGTGGATCTAGCAAAGGCGTCAAGCCTCTCCTCACACCAAAGATCGGCCTAGATGGAAATATCACCCTCCCAAACTGCCACCTGAAATACGTACATTGAAGAACAAGTTCCAAAAGACTCTTCCAGAAAGGTGAAGCAAACGATACACTTTAGGAACCATGGATAGCATCAACATTGATGCTTGTATGCACATGCATATTTCCGAATACAAAAGGGCATCCATATTAAAGATCCCTTCAACACTTCCCAACAAGATCTATATCTAAAAGCCTTTGAAGTAAGCTGCATGGATGTGATCCAAAGGTCTCCTTGATCACAAGGCCGAGTAACAATGTCCCAAGCCACCCATGCTCTTTGACTGTTTGACTCCCTGGATCTCCATAAAAAAGAGAACTGCATAGAGTTGATCCTTTTCACAACCCATGTGGATACCCTCGTGGCCTCCATAGCGTAGATAGAGAGAGAAGAGAGTGTGCTTGATCAAAATCCTCCTATCCACAAAAGATAGCATATTGCATCTCCACATCGCAACTTTCCTTTTAATCTTCTCTAGCAAGAACTCAAAATGTTGTATCATTTGCTGACCCGACCAAAAAAAATAATTGAACTTCCCAAATATTAAAAGGTATCCCAATTATTCCGCAGTTGGAGAGCATCAACGACAGTTTGCACCAGTACATCATTCTCACTATCGATCAGAAAGCTCGATTTAACTATATTAACCATCTGCCCAGAGCACTTGAAATTGTTTATATCTCAAATCCAACAGCTGCAAAGAACCTAGATCGGATCGACCGAACAAGACAAGGTCATCTGCATACAACAGAATAGGGGAGCCATCCCCTTTCCTCTAGTTCGATATCTCTACATATGCCCAATCGAGAGGTCCCTGTAGATCCTTCTACATAGTGGTTCCATAGAAAGGGTAAACAACGCAGGAGATAATGGATTACCATGTTTTAACCCTTTACGTGGTTGAAAGAAGTCGCTAGAAGTCCCATTAATGGACATAGTGAGCCATGATCCGATGAAGAAACTCATTAGCATGTCAATGAGAAATGGAGTCATGCCTAACTTATCCAGGACCATCCTAAGATAATCCCAGTACATTATCATCTTGATAAGCACGTTCCTCTCTTCCCCACTTTGTTTGATGTCGTAGACCAGTTCCTTCGTGAGCCTGATATTATTAACAATATCCCTCCGTCTGACAAAACCCCTTGCTTCTGTGAGACAAAAGCTAGGAGGAAATCGACAAGCCTTTTGCTAAGAATTCTAGCCACAATACGTAGGGATATGTGCTCAACTGAAATAGTTTAAAAATCCTAATCCAACTTCGAGGGGTCGTAAACCTTAAGAATCAAGATCAGCCTGCATGAAAGCATACTTCTATGTGCCACCCCTCCGTTAAATATATGAGCGATCAACTCAAGAAAGTCCGCACCAATAACTTTCCACACCACCAGGCAGAACTCAAGGAAGCACAGACACATTTCTAGACAGAGACACTGACGCGGACATGGTCACGGAACACGGCAAATTTCAAAAATGCATGACGCAAACACGACATTGGATGAGGAAATTATTTTTTTATATATACATATATGTGGATGTATGATGTATGAACTGAAAGTTAATTTAAAATTTGTCTAAATTAGCATATCTTTGTATATATAATTTTATATGCATATAGAGGAGTGTCTTTGTGTGAAGAAAACTAAATGTGTGCCTTTTGTAGATATAGTATATTACATTTTATTTAAATATGAGTTCATATTACTCATTTAACCATCTTATTAGACCATAATTCGATTCCTAATATTTGATTCAGCTTAGACTTTACAGATTGTCTTTTTCAACAGATTTGCTTGCAATTGTGATCAGATGTCAAGTCTATGTTATATGTTCTCAGTAATAGAACACAAACAGTAGTTGTATATTCAGCGTTTGCACTGTAAAATAGGCTATTACAACAACAGCTATTGTAATGATGTGTCCAAGAAGTGTCTGGGCAAGTGTCCAGCTGTGTCCGCGGTACCGAAAAAGATGAAAATGAACACGACACGTCCCAGCCGTGTCTGGTAAGTGTCGGTGTCCAAAGCGTGTCCAACATGGACACGGGGGTTGTCTAGAAGTGTTTGTGCTTCCTTGGCAAAACTTCAAACCAAACCCATTTGGGCCTGACATCAAGGAGGCATCCATCATCTTCATAGTGTTCAAAACCTCCTCCTCAGTGGGTTATCATTCATGGTGAGAACTGGATTCAGCAAATCAAGGAACACCAGCATCACCTTATTATTGTCTAAGGCCCCTGAGTCTGCAAAGAAACCAACAAAATGATTAGCCACATGTGATGGTGCTATTTGCGCTTTGTCCACGATCATCACCCCATCAGGTAACATCACTTTGTTCACATGCCTCCTCTTTCTCTTAGCCTCGACAATAGAACGATAGAAGCATGTATTTCTCTTACCACCATCCACGCAAGTAATCCTCGATTTTTCCTTCCAAAGGGGTTCTTCTTTACCTAAGATAACCACCACCTCTGCTTCTGCTTCCAGCAGCAACTTTTCATTTGGCTGAGTAGGATCCTCATCAGACAACACCGGCAAAGAATGCACTATGTCCTCCAAATCCTTTTTCATCTGGGATATATTGCGGAATGTCTTTTTGTTCCAAACCCGAAGTGTTTTCCTCAGGTTCTTCATTTTGAATAACCTAAAAGCAAAATTGCCCCAACCCTCCATGCTCCATCCTTCCGACAATTACCTCCATCCAGTTGTCGTGCGACAGCCAGATTTCTAGAAAAGCGAACGGACTAGGCAAGGTATGGACTACAGACTCACCAAAACTCACCAGTATCGGGCAATGATCTGAAACCCTATACACGGTGAGATAGTCAGCATTTACCATAGGGGCAAGGGCTAGCCACGCATCATTGATAAACCCTCTATCAAGCCTCTCCCAAGTCGAGGGAGAGAATCTATACTTGTCCACCCAAGGGAATCTACCTCCCTCAAATAGGATCATGTGCATGTCCTGATCAGCCACCTAATGATTAAATTTCATCATTCCATGTCTGTCAGGTTCATTCACCCCTCTCTTCTCCATATAGTCTCGGACTATGTTGAATTATCCCTATATCTACCAAGCATTATCACCAATTAACAAAGACAGATCCGTCAGAGACGCCCACAGCCTTGTGTTCCGCCGTAATGCATTTAGCATATACCAAGGTGACAAAAGAGGCTCCCGTACTATTCGTCAACTGAATAGTGATGTGCTGCTTGTGAGAGTGGAAAACCACCGTTTGAAGGGATGAGCCAACATATGCCCAAACCTTGCCTCCCAAGATCTCATTATGAGCGGACCAATCTAGCCCAACAATGTCGTAGAGTTCCTCCAAACGCACTGCATGAATGAGGGGCTCCATGATGCCAACCATCATTGGCATATGCTTCCTACAAAGCCTTCCACGAATCTTACGAGTAGAATTATTTCCTACGCCTCTAATGTTCCAGAACAGATGTTTCAGCATCAGAAACACAAAAGGTAGGTCCATCCTCCGCATTCGTCACCAGATCACCTGCTATCCCCCCTTCGCATGGGGTTCTACCTAGCATAAAGTGTGTCCTCTTCCTAGATACCTTTGTTTGACTCATATGGATCATATTCTCAATCATAACCTCCAAAAGTAAACCCTTCAGAAAAGCATATCGAGTGATTTCTCCTAGACCCATGCCCCATCGTCTTGAATTGCACCCTCAATCTGTAAAAACTTATGTCATGCACTCTTCATGAAGCTGCGCAGTTGAACTGTGCGTCCCTCCTCACTCTCTCGACACTTATATCCTTACCTCGATTCTCGTTAAAGATATAATCTCCCAAATTTCTCTAAGGCATGACTCGTTTTCTCCCTTCATGATCAAAAACAACTCTCCTACTTGCTCCCTCCTCGACAAAATCTCCTCGTTCAGACCTTCGAAACTTGGATTCACTCTCATTTCCTGAGACTCCTCGTCACAAGACCTAGAAGATCAGTCAAACCAAGAAGATCAGTCATCGCTTCCTTTGGAATCAACTTTCCTTTCCCGATTCAGTCAAGTGTAAATTAGAATCAACCTGGTCTACCACCACTACCTTTTTCAGTTTAACCTAGCATCGACGGTTAAAGCATGTGATGGACATGAAGTGTGAGACTTCTTTATTGAACGCCTCAATTAAATCCAGAACACTCGTCTCATCATATGGTCTCCTCCACCTCCCTCAACCAACTTGCCAAAAGACTGTGTAATCTCTTGTAATGATACCTCGTCTTTGCATGAGATAGGTAACCCAGTAGACCAGTACTAAGCTTTGTTCCCAACTACTCCATGTCCAAGTTTATCCATCGGACCAAGGCGTAGTGTGAAGTCCCAAAACTTCAGATGCCCACTCTCCAGCCAGCTCTGAGCTTCCTCTTGGGAACTAAAGAAAACAACAGCCTTCCTATCTGAATATCTATAGAGGTCAGTAGTAGATGGCCAGGAGGTCTTCAAGAAGGGAATTGTCGCATGCCAGTCACATCCTTGTGGCCACATAACTTTCACGATAGAACTCATAAGTCCTGCTTCAACACTACAGCTAGCCGCTTGGGAACATGTCGTGGTCCACCCTGGCTGACCCTAAGAGAATCCTAGGCTCCAGCATTGGGAAGGTTCTCTGATATTGCAAGTCTGGTGGTGGAGGTGGGGTGGCCTCCATTAGCACCGATGAACAAGGTGACCCTCACGACGGCATCTGTACCACACTTTGGGTCGTTGGCATTGTATATGTCAATGTCCTTTGCCCAAGCATCGATAGCAAGTATCCACCAGTATAATCAAGCTTGATTTCCTCTGTATCCGTCTGTTACCGATCTCCGATCCAACTCACAAAAGGGGTTCCTTCAATCTTTGCCCATCCCCCTCATCACGTCGTTTCTCCCCCCATAAAATTAGATCTAGTTCGCCATTCACCTCCTCACTCACCGTCATCTTTGCAGTCGATAGAGTAGTCATCCTTGATTCTTCTTCACCCTGATCCAAAAGATCCACTGTGTGCATCACAGCAGAATTGGGATCCTCCCCCGACAATGCCGATACCACTCTTCTCTCTATCACAACCGGCCTCGCCTTCAAATTGTGGGATCTCGATCTCTGCGCAGCCTGGAGTGCATGTTTGTAGAGTTGTGTGAAGGAGACGATAACCTAGATCCGACCCAACCTCAACACCCTATTGCAGCTAGGGCTATCAGAGTTCGGCTTCGGGGGCCCACGTTCAGCAAAAGCAATATTGTTACAAGGTCTACCTCGTCCAGCTGCCCCGAAGTATCGACCTCTTAAAACATTGCGGATGCCAAACTGGTCCTCACATAAACACGTGAGAGGGGAGGGAGAGAAGGGATCGCCTCTTTTGTTGTTTCACCCTTTTTTTTATTTATTTTAAAATCAATGCCTTCCAATGGTTTTCAGTAGTCCAGCCTTTCAAAGGATCCAAGCCCATTCCGATGGGGTCTAGAAGCTCGTCCATCCGAAGGTTGCTAGCAACCTTCCGAAGACTCTGTCGGTGAAGCGATGGTAATAGCAAGAGGGAGAAGAGTTGAAGGAGGAAGCAAAGGTTGGCCAGGCGTTGGACCAAGAGATATGTATCCAAAAGTGGCATTGCTATTGAGTCAAACAAAATTAAAAGAGGAAGTGGTGCATTTCAATTCACTCGAGCAGAAATGAAGCGGAGAACTTTCGATTCTTTGCATCTGATTATGATTATGACTCTAAATAAAGCTGAATTTGAGAGAAGGAACCATGTAGCCATCCCAAAAATATTTGGGACTGGGGCATAAATGATGTAGAATGAACAAGAGTAGAAGTGTAGAACAGTCTTAGTTAATCAAAATTAACAAGAAAAGAACAGCTTAACAAAGCTAAGGGCACGTGCTACTTATATATCGTGCGTAAAGTCTCAACTGAATAAAAAGTGAGTACAACAGGAGCCCAGTAATCACCCATTACAAGTTCAAATGTGTCATATTTATAGCTCTTTATCTGTAGTGTAGTGCAAACTCATAATATTCACAGGTCAGAAAATAGAATTCAGAAACAGTTCATCCAAGTATCTAAGATTTTAGATATGAATATGACACTGTTGACGAGTATACGTGAAGATTTCAGAGTATATATTATGGTACATTAGGTGAAAACAACGTTCTCAATATCTTTCGAGGAAGCATATTATACCTGTTTGGCAGCATTGACTATTCCGCTAGCAATAACGTCACATTTCATGATTCCACCAAATATATTCACCAATATAGCTTTCACCTTGTCATCTGCCGTTAATATTTTGAAGGCCTCCACAACCTTTAAACCAATCATAAAAACCATTAGTAAATATCCAGATATTGCAGGAAAGAATATACTTAATCAGAGGACCTAATGTAAGCAACATGCAGGGTTAGGCACCAGATCTTAACCCTGTCACAAGATCATTCTGATTCACATTGCTATTATGGGCCTAGTGCAAGAGAATCAAATATATTACAAGCATCATGGTAATTCAAATAGGCATGCCCAAATTCGCTAAAGCTTTATTTGTAATATAGAAAGTAACTATGATAACTCTCGCGTGCAATTTGAAAAGGAGAGATTGCAACAAACAGCTAAGATATTTGCTGACAATTGATTCAGTTTTATTCAAGACCAAGTCCTGATAGCTAGACAGACAGAGAAAGAGCACCAGCTCCGCATGCCTATGAAGTCACTGTACCTGAAAATTACTGCAATTACAGCTTCTATAACAGTACTATCATTTAACTCATCTCTAAAGGATCGCATGTCCATTGATGCGCTTGCAATTTGCAAAGGAGTTATACATCAAGCTTCCCTATGTCTTTGCAGAACTCTGATCCTCCACAAAATTGCTTCTGACCAAAAGGACACACCTGCTGTATTTCTTTTATTTATAAACAATTTTGAGCAGAGCGGCAATCCTAGACAACTTTTCTGCTTAGTGGTTTCATCCCATGCTACTTACTATGTTCACTCACTATGCTCATTGATTAGAGATAGCAGTGTTCACTTATCATGCCCATTGATCACAAACTACAGTAGCATTGTGAACATTATCGCGACATCAATAATGCAAATCCTAGGGTCACGTTTGGCTACATACATAGACATCACCTCGTTTGGTTGATAGTACTTCATACATGAGTAAGAGATGTTTGGAGACATTCTCCAGCTGGTACAACATCAACTTTTCTGCTTAGCGGTTTCATCCCATGCTACTTCCTATGTTCACTCATTATGCTCATTGATTAGAGATAGCAGTGTTCACTTCTCATGCCCATTGATCATTGAGTACAGTAGCATTGTGAACATTATCGCCACATCAATAGTGCAAATCATAGGATCATGTTCGGCTACATACATAGACATCACCTCGTTTGGTTGATAGTACTTCATACATGAGTAAAAGATGTTCGGAGACATTCTCCAGCTGGTACTTCATGAAAATGTCTACTATGATCTTCTATCAGAAGCTGCTCACATAGTCACATCATTCTTGGCAATTTTTTGCAGTTCCCTAGACAACGGTCATATGATTGTGTCATATGGTAGCTCCATAGACAGATACACAACCCTACCACCTAGTTTGGTTGATAGTACTTAATACATGTGTAAGAGATGTTTGGTGGCATTCTCCATCTGGTACTTCACTGTATGTCTACTATGATCTTCTTTCAGTAGCTGCTCACATCTTTGGCAAAATCTTCGCAGTTGCCTAGAGAAGGTATATATGATGGCGTCATATCAAAGACCCCTACCTTCTTAATATTCGGGTCCAAATATATTTAGAACATAGTTTAAGCACCCATCATCTTATCCGGTTGCTAGAATCCACTTCTGATCCTGTGAAAGTCGTGTTGACTACTTACTCGTCCAATTATCAATAACCGCAAAAGTTGACAAGGCATTTTGCTCAGCTAAGTATTATTCAGTCTGTTTTTCCAAGACAGAAAAGTGTGTAGAATAGTCAGCTATTTTCCATGTTTATGAGTTTGTTTAACACTCAGGGGTCCAGATAGTTTAACCAGTTCTAGTTAATTTATGTTGCCCCGGCAGGTGATTATTTTTATATAAACTGTGGAACTGAGACTTATTCGAGCAGAAATCATTACGATAATTAGTACATATACGCCTAAATTCCAACCATGTTAGGCTGGGCTACGTTGATCTACTTTTCCATTCAGTTCTGGCGCAGCATATTCTTTACACATCACATATGCATTCAAATCCTTATTCCCCAAACCAATTTGTGTCAGACTCTTCCCTTTTAACTCAGTCCAATACAGTAACATTATTCCGAAGTGGAGCATTTGCCAGCCTGCAAAATGTGTCTAAACCTACAAAGCACAGACACTTCAATACAGATGACATGTTGCTGCAAACTCAATTTGCAAAACGAAACTTAATTCAAATAATTCCACTCTGTCGAACAATACCCCCAGGTGTGGGTACTTATGGATAACACACGGGTAGTTCTAATTGGCTCGGTTCCACTTATGACCCTACTGATTTGAGAAGCAATAAACTAACTAATTAAAGCTTACAAGAGCCAAATATAATATTACTCTTAGGTCCTAAAACCAATATAAATGTGTCATAACTCCCAAAGCACAATAACAATATAAAAGAACTAATTAAACCTAATAGGATTGCTATCTGGATTTTGGAGTTGAGAGTGGCACTTGTCCTGTGTCACATGTATTGGACACCCGTATTCTGTGGACACAGCCTAAATACATATCGTTCTTCAGACGTGTCCATCATTTTTTATAAAGGTCGACACTTGTTAGACAAGGCCCAGCCCAACTACAACCCACAAAAAACATGCCTGCCTCTCCACTAATCTTACTCACATGCCCCCCTGCCCATCCAAAACCGCCGATCCTGACATACTGAAACCGCAGTCTTGATACCACAACCCCAGCCACGCACGGACTAGAGTTCTGCTCCCTGAGTCTTTCCCAAATCGGCGAGCATAAATGGCCGCAACTGCCAGAAGCGGCCATCAACAAACGGCAGCTGCACAGTACCAGGCCATTGTGCCCAGCGGTGACAAAAGTGACGACCATCATTAGGCATCTATTGTCTTACTCGGCACCAGCTAAAGGTTCGGAGGGCCTCTCCACATAACTGTCTTTCCTGGACACCACCGACAGGTGCGGGACCCTCTCTTACTATTGGAGCCATCCTATTGTAGCCTCCCTTCACAAGCAACAACCGAATGAAGAGGTAGGTTGAGTGTGTTCTCTATTTGTATCAGACAACAGATCTAAGAACGCTAAGTAGGTATGGACAATAACATCAAAACAGAGTACAAATGTGGAAGGTTGAAACAAAAAATTAATTCCTAAATATTTACCCCAAAAATGCATCAATTGTTTCTGTGTTACCAGGACCAAATTTCAAGGTAACTATCCAACATGAACCATTTTGTCTTCAGTTTATTTCATTTTTCAATTGCAAGAAATACGTAAGCAGTTTGCTTGAGTTAATTTCGAAGGGAAAACCAAGGTTCTCATCGGTTTCTCAAATTCAGTTTTTTTGTTAGTATAGATATTACAACCAAAATATCAAAACACGTGAACCAAAAAATAGTCTACCAGTAAAAGAAACAGGTCAAACCATACATCCGAAAACATGGTTTTGTCAAGTAGCATGAAGATTCATAAAAATTTTGCAGGTGCACTTGTCTCAGGAGCATGTCATCTGAGTATACATAGAGTGTTAGTTATTAACATAAGTTAATGGCAAGGCTGATAACTTTTTAATGTTCATGCTTCCTAGGTGCTAACTTACCTTGCAAACTTAAATCATGTATCCTCTTCTATAAGATCCCATCTAGCAAAAAATGAGGTAACTTCGATGAATGACATCACATTTCGTGAATATTCTGGAATCTGTATATATCAAGACACTATGTTCCTCATATCTCTAACCTCCACCTCATAAAGTGGTAATAACATCAGCTTGGCAAAATTCAGCTAAACATGATGCATTCTAGTCAAAACCTTATCATGGTTCAGTAGCAACAGATTGCAAGGTCCCCTACCACCACCACCGTACCAATCCCAGTCTCCACATTTACAAAATATTTATTGTCAATATGTCTATTAGCAAGCTGACATGCAACTACGCCACCCTCATCCTTCATTATAATAGCACCACCATCACAAGTTCACAACCCAGAAGATCTTCACCCTGGTCGAGGCTACCAACATGACCGTTGAGTCCTATTAGTCGTCGTCCTTCTCTAAGCTCCTCTAGAAGCGTATCGCCAAGACCTCATTGCCAACAATAACTCTGCCGCCGGAGCAACCACTGCTCGAATAGTAGCCACCCCAGCCCAGCTGCCACATTTGGTGCCCCCATAGCCTGTGGATTACCATTAGTCATCATTCTTGTCCAAGCTCCTCAAGAAGTGTAACATCAACAACCTCATTGGCGCCATTCAGTCTGATGCTAGAGCAACGACTGCTCTAATAGCCACTGTTCCAAAGTACCACCACCTCTAGTGCCCCATGATTCATAGTCAAGGAGAAGGAGATGGAGGAGGAAATCAATGGAGGCGACTACAACATCATGTTTAATCAGATTAGTTGATATTGGCAGGCACACAACACTGACAATCTAACATCTATGCATCCTAGCATTTGCCATACATACATAGTTGTTAAGGCGGCTAGGCGCTATGATGTTTCTTAGGGGGCGCCTGGCGCCGAGGTGGGCGAGCATGTGTTACTAGGTGTTTTGCCTTTTTAAAGATAATGTTGTTATTTTGATATTTACAATAATGATTTCATGTATGTAAATATTAAATAATGACATTATTACACAGGAGATTGCACATATCATAGGAAATTTTTTGAATTTTCTGAAGGGAACACGGTGTGTGTGTTTTAGCACACACCGTGTGAGTTTACAAATGAATTTCGTTCCCCTCTGAAGAGCAGAAACACAGTGTGTCCCTCATACTACACGCCGTGTGGACTTTACCAAGAATGAGAATGGACCAACTACTAAATCTTGGATGGAAATTTCTTTTACATATTTCTTTGGGTAATTTATTATTGACAACCTCTTCTCAACTTGTTTCACTATAAATATAAATAAGGGAATACAATAACGACATTCGAAATTATCTTAAACAAGAGAAAGAAACATCAACTTATTTATTTCATAGATATTTACAATATGCTCGCTATGGTAAGTGGATTCATGAAGTATGGTCAACAAATCATACGGGCCGAAGGTACATTGGGCAAGGTTTCATGACTAACTTATCTCACACAAATCGTTTACCTGTAACTATTCAATATTCGTATAAAAAACTAATAACATCGGAGCATTTCCGCGGCCGAATTCATTTTGAATTTGATAAATGTATTGCTTGTGAAATATGTCTTCGTGTATGTCCTATAGATCTACCTATTGTTGATTGGAGATTAAAAATGGATATTTAAAAGAAACAAATGCTTAATTCGTATTGATTTTGGGGTATGTATATTTAGTGGTAATTGTGTGGAGTATTGCCCAAGAATATGATCTTTCTACTTATGATCGTCACAAATTCACAAATTGAATTATAATCAAATTGCTTTGGGTCGATTGTCACAATAATGATTTCATGTATGTAAATATTAAATAATGACATTATTACACAGGAGATTGCACATATCATAGGAATTTTTTTGAATTTTCTAAAGGGAACACGGTGTGTGTGTTTTAGCACACACTGTGTGAGTTTACAAATGAATTTCGTTCCACTCTGAAGAGCAGAAACACTGTGTGTCCCTCAGACCACACGCCGTGTGGACTTTACCAAGAATGAGAATGGACCAACAACTAAATCTTGGATGGAAATTTCTTTTACATATTTCTTTGGGTAATTTATTATTGACAACCTCTTCTCAACTTGTTTCACTATAAATATAAATAAGGGAATACAATAACGACATTCGCAATTATCTTAAACAAGAGAAAGAAACATCAACTTATTTATTTCATAGATATTTACAATATGCTCGCTATGGTAAGTGGATTCATGAAGTATGGTCAACAAATCATACGGGCTGAAGGTACATTGGGCAAGGTTTCATGACTAACTTATCTCACACAAATCGTTTACCTGTAACTATTCAATATCCGTATAAAAAACTAATAACATCGGAGCATTTCCGCGGCCGAATTCATTTTGAATTTGATAAATGTATTGCTTGTGAAGTATGTCTTCGTGTATGTCCTATAGATCTACCTATTGTTGATTGGAGATTAAAAACGGATATTTAAAAGAAAAAAATGCTTAATTCGTATTGATTTTGGGGTATGTATATTTAGTGGTAATTGTGTGGAGTATTGCCCAAGAATATGATCTTTCTACTTATGATCGTCACAAATTCACAAATTGAATTATAATCAAATTGCTTTGGGTCGATTGTCACAATAATGATTTCATGTATGTAAATATTAAATAATGACATTATTACACAGGAGATTGCACATATCATAGGAATTTTTTTGAATTTTCTAAAGGGAACACGGTGTGTGTGTTTTAGCACACACTGTGTGAGTTTACAAATGAATTTCGTTCCACTCTGAAGAGCAGAAACACTGTGTGTCCCTCAGACCACACGCCGTGTGGACTTTACCAAGAATGAGAATGGACCAACAACTAAATCTTGGATGGAAATTTCTTTTACATATTTCTTTGGGTAATTTATTATTGACAACCTCTTCTCAACTTGTTTCACTATAAATATAAATAAGGGAATACAATAACGACATTCAAAATTATCTTAAACAAGAGAAAGAAACATCAACTTATTTATTTCATAGATATTTACAATATGCTCGCTATGGTAAGTGGATTCATGAAGTATGGTCAACAAATCATACGGGCTGAAGGTACATTGGGCAAGGTTTCATGACTAACTTATCTCACACAAATCGTTTACCTGTAACTATTCAATATCCGTATAAAAAACTAATAACATCGGAGCATTTCCGCGGCCGAATTCATTTTGAATTTGATAAATGTATTGCTTGTGAAGTATGTCTTCGTGTATGTCCTATAGATCTACCTATTGTTGATTGGAGATTAAAAACGGATATTTAAAAGAAAAAAATGCTTAATTCGTATTGATTTTGGGGTATGTATATTTAGTGGTAATTGTGTGGAGTATTGCCCAAGAATATGATCTTTCTACTTATGATCGTCACAAATTCACAAATTGAATTATAATCAAATTGCTTTGGGTCGATTGTCAATGTCAGTAATTGGAGATTACACAATCCAAGCAAATACGAATTTGACTCAAATCAAAATAGACAAAGATAAATCTTTCAATTCAAAAAAATACCAATTATTGAATTTAATATAATCCGAAACATCATACAAAACTTTTTTGTCATTGGAATTTGGATTAATAATGACTATTGAGTGTCCCTAATTATTCCTTGATTTCAATTGATAAAGCGGAAAATTTGAATTGAGATAAAAATCCACTTTTTTATTTAGTCACTATATGATTTGGCCATTTCCATTATATGGTATTTTAGATAGATAGATTAAGATATAAATTAATTAATAATATTATTTGCAAATTTAATAATAATTAAGAAATAATATGCTATTCATATAACATATCAAATACATATTATTATTTTTATATAAATAGTATTATAAAGTATACACAAAAATACAAACGAAATCAAAAAAGAGCCTTATTACTTATTAGTACAGTATTGTATTATTATACAAATATATAAAGCATATAAATAGGATTATAAAGTATACACACGTTGTGTTCAATCCGATCTGACCTACCCAAGTCCTCTCCGATTTTCAGCAACACGGCATATCTCTCAGACGACACACTATGCACTCTTCGAGCAAGGCAATTTCGACGTCATTTACTCGAGGCGACACGTTCCTGCGCCTTCTGCAACATGTCGTGTCACAGTTAATTTAGCTATTTTTGAAAACAACTGTCTCTACTTTTTAAATATGAAAACCCACACAAGAGACGGTTATCTCTCGTCATTTAAAATACTTTTTGACCAGAGAACGTGTCAGAGCAGAGGAGAGGTGATTTTAGGGAAGACGAGGTGGTTTCTTGGGAGAGAACATCTTTCCTACTCATTTCTCCTTCAAGGATTGCAGCAGAAGCTTCTCTTCTCCATCCCAGCCGCTCAGAAGACAAGGTTGTTGGAGAAGGACTAGCAACTTAGCAAGGGCGGAATTAAGTCTTTAAATCGAAATCCTTCTTTGTTCTTTGAATTTTCCTTGTTCCTCCTTTCTCTAGTCATGTTTAGCTTCCAAATCTTTAATTTGTACTTGTGTTTCACTCACTATCATAAGCGAGTAGACTTTCATTTCTTGGGCATGGGGGATTAAGTGAGTAACTCCCATGTCATAACATTGTTGGAAACGGATTTCATATATAATGCTAGTTGTTTCACGGTTCTAAGTTTCATCGGTGCTAAATTTCTCTTACATGCTTAGTTGGCCACTTTGTATGTATGATTTTTGCTCTTTGTATAAACTGCAAAGATAGGCATAGGAACAAGGAGATGTGCCTTAGTTGCACTACCTTGACCACGTGAGTGGCTGGGATGTGTTGGGGAACTAAGGTTTGTAGTCCAAATCTAAGTTTATCCACGGAAGTGGTATACAAAGTTGGGATTGTTCTACATTTTTGGGAGGTGAGTGTAAGATACAAATCTCCATTGTGACGTTTTCTAGCATTCTTAACCAAGGTTGATCATCAATACAAGTGATTTATGTTTAGTGAAATTCTCTAGTTTGATAGTTTACTAGTACAAACCAAACAAACCTTTAAAATTGATCCAAATTGTTGAAGATTAATTTTATTACGCCTAAAAATACCTTGCTCCTTGGACGACCTTGATAGTACTACACGCACCCGAATACTTGTTGGGTGTAGTGTTCGAGTTATAAATTTGGGTGTAGTGTTCGAGCTAAATCACACCTAAAATGACCTAAACTACAACTGATTGGCCCTAATTTGGACTCATTTTATCCAAATTTGGTCTAATTTGACCTAGCTTGCTCTAATATGGTAATATCAGACCTAATTTTGTATAACATGATGTATACCCAATTTCCCTCAATTTTCCCTATATTGACCTACATGAGACCAAATTTTGGTCAAAAAAGGCCTAATCTTTTCAAGTTAGAACTATTTCCCAAAATCATACTCATTTTCCCCAAAATAGACTTAATGTGCCCAAATTTGACATTATTTGGCCTAAATCAAACTTAATTTTGCATAAGATGACCCAATAACACCTAACTTCCCCAAATTTACCCTACGTTGACCTAAACAAGAACTAATTTGGCCAAATCAATCCTAATCTAGGTTTTGGGAAGCATGAAGGGGGAAGCGTGCGGATTGACCCTTTTGAAGCGGGAAGCGGAAAGCGGGCTTTAAAGCGGACTAAAGCAGGCGCTTTTTGAAAAAGTGATATGCATTGTTTTAAAAAATGTAGAAAACTTTTGGTGACCGTCGTACACTCGTACTGCTAACATATCATTAATCAAGCATCTAAATGATATTTCATTACATCAAAAGGACTTTTACATATGAAAAAGGGTCATGTTTACAAAAATAAATTGTTACAAGCTAAAAACACTCAAACAACATAAAACCGCATAGTGCTCGCTCAACAATCAAGTATCAAACCAGTACTATGTACTTAATATTGTTTCAACAGCTGGGCTTAGAAATTATCATTTAGTAAAACAATTTGGAGGTAGTAGTAGTTAAATACTACTACTTTGTACAAATATTGCTGACTGAGTAAGGTAGTCTTCAACATAATATAAATAGATGCACATTTAAACAGTAATAAAGAGAAATGCATGACAATATATAGTAGAATCAAGATAACTAGATATTACTCAGTAAATCCTAAAGAGCAATAAACTACTAGGCTTAGTATATAATAAACAATATAACAAATTTTACTACCTTATTTTGTTACAGTCTATAGATGGTTGTGCAAAGTTTTTGTACAACTATACAAAATGGCTGACTATCAATTTGTCAGTGGTAATAAACTACATTAAACATACATGCCAATATTATACATAGTAAATCATAAAGAACAATAAGTTACTGCACTAAGTACATAATTGACAATATAACAATATTTTACGACATCATTTTGTTACAGTCCACAGATGGTTGTGCAAAGGTTTGTACAAGTATACTAGATGTCAGACTATTAGAGTATCAGCGCCTCATCGGTAATAAACAACATTAAATATACATGATAATATCATATACAAACTTGACAGTACAAAGTACTAGTCTAGTTGTACAGAATGTACAAACAGCAGTAACAAAGTAAAGATAAATGCTAATTACTAAACTTTCTTACACCTTTTCAGGTACAACAGCTGGAGCGTCACATCTCTCAAAAGTAGTGCCTTTATTTTTCTATAGATTTGGCGAGTGATTGGGCCACTCCAGCAATATTTGTCGTGAAGCGCCCTGAAGCGGTCGCTTAAGCGGAGCTGAAAAAGCGGCCTGAAGCGGCAAAAAGCAGGAAAAAGCGGCCGCTTCAGTCCAAAACGCTTCAATGCCCGCTTTAGCTAAAATTACAACGGGACATAGGCTTGACCGCTTAAGCGGCCGCTTCACCCGCTTTTTAAATCACTGATCCTAATCTAACCAAATCAGAGCGATTTCCCCCAAATCATACCTAATATTCCCAAATTTGACAAAATTTGGCCTAAAACCAAACCAAATTTGCATAACATAACCTAATCAAACCTAACTACCCCTAGTTTGCCCTATATTAATATAAATGAGGCCTAACACGGCTAAATCAGACCTAATTCCCCCAAATCAGACCTATTTGCCCCAAATCTGGCCTCTTTTCCCCAAATCAAACCTAATTAACCCTAATTTACGTGATTACGAATAATTCAGACCCATTTCAACGATAAATTGACTCAACCTGATCAAATCCATAACTACTTATGCTAGATTGGCCTTTAAGTAGCTTAATTGGTGCCTAAAAGGTCTTAGGCAGCCATTTAGGTCACCTAAGGGTCACGACGCCCAGAACAATGGTGCGCCTAGGCGGGCGCCCTGATAACTAAGTACACATATAAGTCTCAGCATTTGTCATACATATGTGTCTTAGTTGGGCACTTACCCTATGTCGTTGCCACTTGCATTTTTAAGTCAGATATATTTAGTTTTTCACATTGTTGAAATTTACCGCTAGGTTCCCTCCATTTATATGACTTAGCAAATTCACCCCATTAAAATTGGCCAGTTCTTCCGGCATCTCCTTCTAGAAGGACAAGGTTGATTGGTCAATAAGAACCAACTGAAACATGCAGCCTTTACACTACCCAAATCTTTAGGTCAACATAATCCATTTTCAATAAATGGTAGTAATGGGAAACCATTTGCTAAAGTTCATAATAAAACTAGTCTACCCCAAGGTTAGTATTTGTGGTAGACTACTGAAGCCATTACACTGAGGTTCTGAAACTGAAACAAATGCATTATGTATCCTAAAAAATTAAGAAGGGGGGCTAATTACGATGAAAGCTAATTAAAGTCAACTTTTACAGATAAGTTACCAACATTAGCAAGATGATTTAGCCTTTAGGATCCTGAATTGGGACCTGTCCTGCATCAGATCGCCTCTAATCTGAACTACCTTACAAATATGATGAAAGCAGAGTGCAAAATCAAATTGATAACTCAACAGTTGCTTCCCAAATATTACCCCATAGTAAAGAATTCTTTCTACATGTTACCATTACCAAATTTGTCTATAGGTGTGCAACATGATTCTTTTATCTTTCCATAAATTCTCTTTCTCAAGTTGTGAGCGCATCCTTAAGTAGGGGCATGCTAATATCCTCTCCAGCATTCCAATTTTAGACAATGTCTCAGATGAAACTGTGGTTCTCTTTCTTTCTATGCAGCAATATAGACTGATACTGAATGTGTTACTTAATTTTAGTCAAAATCAAATTTCTCATAATGTCTCCAGATCATAATTTTTTAGATAAAAATCTATATTATAAATTGTCACAACCACGATAGTAACAAGTATTCAAGCTATGAAATGGTAATCTAGTACATAAAGAAAGTTAAGAAGTCAGTCCATACAGTACCTGGTTTTCTGAGGCATTTCCACCAACATCCAAAAAATTTGCAGGTGTTCCCCCGTGTAATTTAATTATATCCATAGTAGCCATAGCTAGCCCAGCACCATTTACCATGCATCCAATCTCTCCATCCAATCCAATGTAGTTCAAATCAGCTTTGGCTGCAGCAACCTGCAATCATTAACCATAACGCGCATTTAGTTAAGCGGCAAGTGAAAGTGTTGAGCCTGACTTTTTCAATTGGAATTCGACAGTGTGGTTTGAAACAGCATGACCGCAACTCAGGTGGCAACCTAACAGCCTTTTTTATAAGCAGTAGGTTTTAAATAAATGAGAAAGTTCAATGTTTACGTGATTTTTTTTAATTCATAGTATAGCTTCGTCAGCACAGCTTATGGTCATATTTGATTATTCCAGGATCACAAAACAATTGTCATTATTCAAATAAACAACTTACATCAGTGAGAACAAATATTTTAGAATTTTAGTAAATCTATTTCTTTATCAAAAAAACATTCCTTTCATCAGCATACATTGCAGCAAAATCTATGGTGCTAGCAATGAAATAAATCTAGGGTGTTAAGTAATAAATACTAAGAAGCTGAAGCAGAACCTCTCGAGGGTCTTCCTGCGTTGCATCACGAAGAGCAAATATCTCTTTCTGACGGAACGCAGCATTATCATCAAAGTTCAGCTTGGCATCAGCAGCAACCAGCTGGTTACTAGATGTTTCAGCAAGTGGATTTATCTGTAAGAAGAACCACATCGGTCATCTACTTAAACAACAATAAATATTGAAAAAAGTGGCATATAGCTCAAACTACTAGGTTATTCCTTCGCACCTCAAGAAGAGTACAATCACATTCACAGAATAGCTTGTAGAGATTTTTAACTTGCTCTATGGCAGAAGTTCTGTCTGCTGCTTTAAGCGCCAAACCATCTACAACTTTAGCTGCATCTTCATCTGTAATGCCTTTGAATACATCAACCGGTACCTTGACAAAAGAAAAAGGCATAATAATAGAGATGCATATCTTGAACAATAAATGGATACTGACCCCTTAGCATTGGTTATTCTATGCATCTCTGTTATAGAACGACAAACTACTTACCTTGATTATCATGTCTGGATATTTCTCTGCAAGGTCTTCAATGCTTGTTCCACCTTTACTACAGGCAATAATAATCTGAGAATATTATAGTGAAAGTCATTAGAGCGGCATAGCTATCAAACTGTATAGCTAGTTCTGTAATTATGAAAGCAGATTCTACGCTTTGAGCCTGACATAAAAGTTTCCATATAGCATTAGACTTATTTGATAGTAAAATAAGTATGTCTGACTGCATATCGTTTTGTAGGATCAAATGTTAGCAAGACTTCTCTATTATAATAAAGCAACTTCTAACCATAGTCACAAATTTGGCATATTGGATATGTTCAGTCCAGCTGAAAAATTCAGGATTCCGGAATTGTGTGGGCAATTCGGATAAAAAATGGTCAGCGTAGAGGATTCAGGAAAGAGACGAGAATAAGTGTGTATAAATACATGCATACATACATACATATGTACTGATATATATATATATACATATATATATACTATTTTTGGTCCTCAAGATATAGATAGATAGATAGATACACACACACACACTTAGATATATACATACACTAATATACAGTTATGTATGTTGACATATATATACTCACACACACACACACACATATACATAGACACACACACGCACGTGCGTGTGTGCGTCTTGCACAAATATATACCGCGCACACACATATATATTGCACTTATATAAGTACATATATATACATTTATTACGTACATACATATACCTATATGTACACAGATAGGAACACATATAAACACACAAACGAAGAGTCTATTTAAAACAATATAAAACGGGAAATACAAGAAAAAATGTATAAAACGGAAAGAAAACGTAAGTCCTGGGACCTGGGTAATAGAAGCATAAAATATATTGGGAGTTATTCGCCATTTTCTTACGTCTGCGGATAAAATCATGTTTATTATAGTGAAAGTCATTAGAGCGGCATAGCTATCAAACTGTATAGCTAGTTCTGTAATTATGAAAGCAGATTCTACGCTTTGAGCCTGACATAAAAGTTTCCATATAGCATTAGACTTATTTGATAGTAAAATAAGTATGTCTGACTGCATATCGTTTTGTAGGATCAAATGTTAGCAAGACTTCTCTATTATAATAAAGCAACTTCTAACCATAGTCACAAATTTGGCATATTGGATATGTTCAGTCCAGCTGAAAAATTCAGGATTCCGGAATTGTGTGGGCAATTCGGATAAAAAATGGTCAGCATAGAGGATTCAGGAAAGAGACGAGAATAAGTGTGTATAAATACATGCATACATACATACATATGTACTGATATATATATATATATATATATATATATATATATACATATATATACATATATATATACTATTTTTGGTCCTCAAGATATAGATAGATAGATAGATACACACACACACACTTAGATATATACATACACTAATATACAGTTATGTATGTAGACATATATATACTCACACATACACACACATATACATAGACACACATACGCACGTGCGTGTGTGCGTCTTGCACAAATATATACCGCGCACACACATATATATTGCACTTATATAAGTACATATATATACATTTATTACGTACATACATATACCTATATGTACACAGATAGGAACACATATAAACACACAAACGAAGAGTCTATTTAAAACAATATAAAACGGGAAATACAAGAAAAAATGTATATGTATAAAACGGAAAGAAAACGTAAGTCCTGGGACCTGGGTAATAGAAGCATAAAATATATTGGGAGTTATTCGCCATTTTCTTACATCTGCGGATAAAATCATGTTTAAACACAACTTTTTTTAAAAGTTATGGTGACAAAGCTTCTAACGATGGACATTCTAATGAAACAAAAAGCCGTATTTTCAAAGCAACCACTTTATTTTCTCAAAAGGCATGTTTCTTTAAGTGTGTTCCAAACTTCCAATAGCCAATGTTCAGAAAACTAGAAATTTCTACAAGATTTGTGATTGTCCGATTCTGCCAATTTGTGAAAAAAAATGTTGAGAACAGTGTGTATATGAATGGCAATACTTGTATATTTAACAAGGTTTTAAAAAGCGCAAAGCGGGAAGCGTGCGGACGGGACCTTGTAGCCGATTAATCGCCAGGCGGGCGATTAAGCGGGCGCTTTTTAGAAAAGCGGATTTCCAATTCCTATAAACTTTTATGCAAAATTACATACATATGTATATAAATACTATATTTTTGAAATTTGTATACATATCTAAACATTGTGCAAGACAATACAAAACACCCAAATAGTTTAGAATACAACTATACAACAACGATTGTATCTAGATAATATAGTAAACAATATACTTGTCATAGATAAAGCAGCCTACACATAAAATAATAAGTGTATATACAAGATGAAACAACAATTTTGTATCATGTTTACAAAGCTAAACAGTAAATAATAGACCTATCATAGCTAGCTAACAAACATATTATTACATTTGCACATCATCAAATAGTCATACATTACAGCAGTACATTTAATCAAAGTATGCATTCTAAATTAGATAATAGTTACCTACAATTCATTTGGATACATCACAAAAGTACCATATCATTACAACTTACAAAAGTATGCATTCTAAATTAGAACTAAGTATATCATAGAACATTTAATGCATGCTAATTTAATATATTATAGTCAATACTAAACATGGCATATAATGTACTTAATGTTATATGCTTACAGCAGTTTTTCTGAAAAAAGCGGGCAAAAAGCGGGAAAAAAGCGGGGAAAAAGCGGGAAAAAAGCGGGAAAAGCGGGTTAAGCGGGCAAAAAGCGGCCGCTTTTCTCAAATTTATTTAAGCGCCGCTTATAGCACAATTTAATCGTCAGCCACCTTGTGACGCTTAAGCGGCCGCCTAGGGCGCTTTTTAAAACACTGATATTTAATATACATTCTCCGAGATGTGACAGCTCTATCTATATTTTTATCATTACGTGAAAAAAAATGGTTTTTTGAGTTGTAGAATCTATTATTACATGCCTTTTCTTTAAGAAAAAGTTAATTTGATAAAATAACAATGGCTTTAAGTCAGTATTACTGTTGCCCGCCTTTACTGCATGAAAACAGCTTTTTTATATAGCAGGCAGCAAGACGGAATGAGGGGATAAGCCAGGGAGGAGGTGAACAGTGGGGAGCTAGGGCGGCAGATAATGTTGGTGATGGTAGGGGCCAAAGCCAAGATGATGCCGTTGGTAATGGGTGGGAATTTCCATAAGCTGATTAATTTTACTTAGCCTTTGCATATTTGTAAGTTCTGGTAGTACATTTATCATATAAAATTAAATCCTACATACAACCAAAAAAGTTCACAGACCAAAGAAATTAGGTTTTAGCGTCTGCCTTAAGCTAGATTCGTATATCAAATTGAATGCCTTCTTCCTTTATTTTTATAAAGGGGAGCAAAAATATGGCTGATTTTTTGGCCAATTATCCATTCTTATGATGGTATTATTATAAACAGCCACCACCCACATAACACCTTATTCCCAATTATGCTCCACATCTTAACATGTATCATATAATATGACATAGACTGCTAGCATATCAAATTATAGTTGCATGTGTTGACTGTTTCAGATTCATAAACACCATAACATCTTAAAAGTAAAACAACTCCTAGGATTTCTGAAAACCCACTATACCTCACATGTAGCGGTCAAAGTAATCAGGAGGTTTCAAAAGAGGTAAAAAAGCATATGAGGAATTTCGATGATATGGGGACAAGATGAAACTCAAAACACTGTTTCATATTAATAAACTCAAGGCTGCCAGCCCTATCATTCTGCCGTCCAAACCGGTGATATAAGTGAGGGAAATGTAGTCCATATGCATTCCAGTTAAATGCATGAAAAGCAACTTGGCTGAGTATATGTGCATTGTTTGTATAGGCAGCCATGGCCCTATAACTGACTTATATACTATCGATAACACGCAGTAGTACAACATTCATCCAAAAGGCATTATTGCATAATAACTTGAACTAGGTCTATTACAATATGTTATATGATTTTCATTTCTACTGAGATAATGGTGATAAAGAAAGAGCTTTATCAAGAACGATCTATAATATACTTAAAATCTTACGTGAATAATTTTAGCCAAAATTAATTATTCACACACATGAGGAATACAAATCTAACAATGTAAGAAAACATAAAACAAATGAGGTGAGCATTACCATCAAAGATACTCAGCAGGTAATGAACTAAATATAACACATGGAGGAAACAAATATCAAAAGAAATCAATTTCAGACAGAGATTACTTAAACATAAATTGTAGCGTAGCTTGGATATCAGGAAGCAAATCTTAACCTTGAATAAATAAATTAGAAGGCAACTTTGTACGATCTTTTTACTGTTAGCAAAGGCACAGTGATGTGGAACAAATCTTGAAGAAGAAGAAAGAAGATAAACGACAATTCTCAAAATTCAATTCATACTCAACTGCCCAGACATAGGCCCCAAGGCTGGCTTTTATAACACTACATGACTTGACCCACAAGCAATGGAAATAAAATCCTATTTAATAAAATTCGAAATTAAATAAAACCTAAAATAAAGAAAGACATAAAACATTTACAACTAAGCACATAAACTAGATAATTTGCGATTAGGTCCCTATATATTAAAACAAAGCAAAAACAATTAGAATAAAGCCTAATATGTCCTACATCACACAATCTCGATTTACCCGACCTTATCATACATATACGTCTGTTATTTTGAGAAGTCTATTATTTTGATAATAAAAAAATTATAATTTGCTCAATAAGCTGGTTAATGGTTATAAATATAAAAGGACAAAAAACTAAAATAGCACACTTTAATAAAAATATGAACTGAAATAGCACCAAAGCCATCTTAATTCCCGAAATAGCCCACTTTCTGGGAAAAGCGCCAATACTTTTGGCGTTTTAATGTTTCCGGGACCAAAAGCGCCAAAAACATGGCGTTTTCAGTTGAAAGCGCCTAAAACTTGGCGTTTTCAGGTAAAAGCACAAAAATTAGGGTGAAAGCGCCAAATAATAGGCGTTTTAGTGTTTGTAATTCGGGTCAACGCCGTCAGTCATCATCAGTCCTTGGCCGCCCCGACACCCTCACGGGACCGCACGGGTGTCTTGGCTCCTCACGACGACAGTGCGGAGCGGGTGTGGTGAAGGGCGGCGTCTAGACCGGCGAGTGCCATGCCGAATGGTGTGCTGGTTGAGGACGGGGAGTAGGTGGCGAGCATCTGCTCGTAGACGGATGGGTAGAGTGTGGACTTGCAGGCGGATATGACGAGGGCAGATGGGTGGGTGGTCGGGGAAGGGCGGGTGGCGAAGGTGGAGAGGGAGAGGGAGAGTAGGATGGAGAGGAGGAAGAGGGTGTAATGGTCGGAATGCTGGCGCTCCATTAGTGACGATGGTGGGATCGTGTTGTGCGAATGGTAGCTTGCCTACTAGTCTGCTGGGTGGGTTTGGATAGTGTTGCTGTTTCTAAAACGCCTACCATTTGGCGCTCCTTGGTGCGACGGAGGTGTCGCTGAGCGCTGGCGCTGCATCCGGCTTTGTCTCAAAGCCCACTGCTGACCATCCCGGCGCTGCCACCCCCTTCCATAGCGGCGACAGCGTTAGCGACGACGCCTTTCTCTATGGCTGACACCACCACCATCTTGGTGGGAATTTCTGCGTTAGAAGACGATGAGCAGGGGGACCTGTGGTAGCAGGGGAAGACACACCACCAAGCACGCCTTCCTACCTTGCCCTCCTCCCGGGGGACTGACTCACCCTCCTGCCACAATACCGCTCCCCCTCTCGCTGCTCTCCGACCGCTTCTCCCTGCTGCGTGCCCGCCGGCGCCGCGGAGAGGGCCTCGAGGACGACAACCCGCCTTCGCCGCAATTGATCTGGTTGTCGTTCTCTAAGCAGACGCCTTCGACTTCTAAATCGTGGCTGCGCTTCCTCCTCTGGCGGTCCGTGGAAGCAGACGAGTTGCGGCTGAGTCGGCCGCACTGTATGAGGATGGACTCTACCTCCTCCTTGGTGCAGCTTGAGGCCCGCAAGGACGTGGTAGCCCGTCGGGGATCCAACGGAGATCCGGAGGACCCGCAGTCAGCAAAGGCGACGGAGAGCAGCGAGAGGGGGAGCGGTATTGTGGGCAGGAGGGTGAGTCAGTTCCCCGGGAGGAGGGCAAGGCAGGAAGGCTTGCTTGGTGGTGTACCGGGAGGAGGACGCCACACTCTACCCATCCGTCTGCGAGCAGATGCTCGCCACCTACTCCCCGTCCTCAACCAGCACACCAGTCGGCATCGCACTCGCCAGTCTAGACGCCGCCCTTCACCACGCCCGCTCCGTCCAGGCCTTCGTCGGCTCACTGTCGTCGTCAAGAGCCAAGACACCCGTGCGGTCCCGTGAGGGTGTCGGGGCGACCCGAATTGCGCACACTAAAACGCCTACTATTTGGCACTTTCACCTGAAAACGCCTAATTTTTGGCGCTTTTACCTGAAAACGCCAAGTTTTGGGCGCTTTCAACTGAAAACGCCATGTTTTGGCGC
The DNA here is from genome assembly GCA_963693085.1 of Alisma plantago-aquatica. Lineage (NCBI taxonomy): Eukaryota > Viridiplantae > Streptophyta > Magnoliopsida > Alismatales > Alismataceae > Alisma > Alisma plantago-aquatica. The sequence continues at coordinate 432,993,995 of OY856415.1, forward strand.
TTTTTGTCTAGGAAACAGTAAAACGCCAAAAATGTTGGCGCTTTTCCCAGAAAGTGGGCTATTTCGGAAATTAAGATGGTTTTGGTGCTATTTCACTACATATTATTATTAAAGTGTGCTATTTTAGTTTTTTGTCCAATATAAAATTATATAATGAAATCAATAAAATTTTATTTAATGTACACATTTTAAGAATTGAAATTGACTTTGTTGCATGAAAACATTTATAACTGTACAATATTCACAGCAAAAACGTCAACTGCAACTACTTACAAAAAAATAGAAAATTCAAATCTGCTTAAGACTCTTAACGCGACAAATTTTTTATCCTCTCAATTCTAGATCGGCAATATGATCATTTCGGATAAACTAACCTTTACCAATGGGACAGTGTATACTAATTAGAAACTCTTTTAGAATATGCTAGTAGCAGTATTAACTGCAGGGTACATGCTACAGAATATTACCCAAGTTATCACGAAATGATGATGATCCTGATATCTTATATGTTTCGTGCTATCATTCAACCTTCATGGAAAAGATTATATATGCCAAAAATATAATACCTATCAAAGTCACAACATATCATGTACAGTAGTAGCCACATGCAAGTAAAACATTAAATACGTCATCCTGTGTGGAAGAAACCATAAACTTCAGAACTGTAAGAGAACGGTGAAAATGAAAATTTGATGAATGTGAATCCTGACACCAATTAATATAAAGGCTACAAAAATCGATACAAAGAGTGAGATTGATCAGCACTGGAGACACCCAAATGCAAGCCTAGCTTTAGTAAACAAATCAGAGCATGAAATTATAAAATAACTCAATATCGAAAAGTGTGCATAAGCAGAAATGCCTGTCACAATACATACCGGACCAGCACTGCTACGATCAAGAGTGATGGCAAAGTACATCTCATTGATGAGTGACAATTTTTCACATAAGTAAACCTGAAAATGCAATAAAAGAAATTTTAAATTGGGAAAATAAATTTTGTTATAGCTCAACTGTGTACCAGAAATCATTAATTGAAATTAGATATTATAAAAATTGAACATTTCTGTAAAGTGTAAAGCATCAGCAAAGCTAGGTCAAATTGTTTTTCTCATTAATTGCAGTAGTCACTATATCTATGATGCTGAATCCCCCCCTTTGTAGGAATTTTTTCGAGGCAGAGACTGTGGGCATCCCCATCTTCACCAAGAACAAAGCACGGCCAATTGTGATCACGAATTGTCTATGTGACAAGAAACAAGATGCAAACCAAAGATAGCTATTTAATTTTGTATTATAAACATAGTTTTTAAGGCGGCCAGGCGGTGGCCTACTTTGGCTGAACGCCCAGGCCGCCGAGGACGCCTAGGTCGCCCAAGAGGTGACTTTTTTAATTATATAAAAATATATATTTAGTTATTACATATAATATAAGTATATATGAATATTACACCTGAAACTGTAGAATTCTAATCCAAACCCCCCAAAATAAGTTATAAAATAGATGTAATTAGATGAATTAAATTAAATAAGAGGCAACAGATATATAAAGAATGACCTTCAAAAAAAGATAAATCAAGAATGAAAGGTTCACACTAATTACATACATTGCAACTCTAGTAATCCTTGAAATTCTCTAATTGTATTGCATTTAAGAAAAAATTAAGTAGAGCGTACAAATAATAACAGATGTAGATCTACATTCCCAATATAAATTATAAGAAAGGCATTACAATATATAAAGAGAATGTAAATAATTCCACATTATCACTTTTATATATTTGAACATAAGGTGTAGCTATAGTTGTATACCCCAATTTTCAACAATAAATGATCAATGTAAATGTCAAAATGGTAAATTGTTGCTCCATAGAAAGAAAATGTAGAAGGTGAGAACTGGTATTTGGACCCTTGCTTCGGCCTGCCCAGCAAAAAAGCGGTCGCTCAGTCAGGCTAGCACCCGCCTAGGCGGCCCAGGCGATCGACTAGTCGCCCAAACACCCTATGCGGACGGCTATTTGGGCATGAAAGTTGGGCGTCTAGCTAGGCGAGCCCCCCTTGAGCGACTGGCCGACTAGGCGGCGCCCAGGTGGGCGCCTCAACAATTGTGATTCTCAAGAATACGGCAAACTTCATTTGAACAGTGAAATAACTAAATATAGGGTCCCGACCAATTAATGACGGATGCAAGATCTGGTTGGGCATAGAAATTCAGAATCGGTGAATAGATAATTGTCAACCCAACCACCATAGACAGCAATATAAACAAGCAGCAGAGCAAATTGTTAAAAAAAATCCCAGAGAGCCTACACAGCGACCTTGGTATCAGAGAAATTCATTTTCAATATCTTATTCTTTACTTACATATATACATCTAGTTGTTTCTCTATATAGGTAAATTCAATGAAGCAGTGCGTGAAGAATTAGTATCCCCATTAAAATTTGCAACGGAAAGTCTAAGATTCTACTAAGGCAAGGGTTTGAGCTTCCAAGTTATATCTGAGTTAACTTACTAAATATATTATGTAGCTTTGTAAACACATTCAACCTAAGTCCAATTAGGGATGGCAATGGGTCGGTTTTTTACCAAAACCAGACCGAACCCAAACCGAACCGACACGAGCAAACCCAAACAGGAACCGAACCGAAATTCTAGTTCAATATAAAAACCGAACAAACCCAAACCAAGATGTACCCGAACCGAAGCCTAAAATCCGAACCTAACCCGAACTACCCAAATACAGCTAAAACCTTGCAGATCAGTGTTTCTGTAGCAAGCAAACTGACCCCAAAATAAATTAGCAAATAAACTTGTAACTTCACTGCATTCTAATACAACTCAATACAACTGTGTCAAATACGATTACAACTCAAAATTATTTTCATCACATTCTAATACAACAGGTCAAATTCTACTACAACTCAATACAACTGGAAACAGAACCTTCGACCATGACAGTTGGTACGAGGTACAGAGCAATATTCCACCTTGAATTTGCTAGCTAGTTTGCTTGTATATACAATGAAGTAGTTAGTTTTAAACTTGGGCGCACGCTTGTTGAAGAAGACCAGTGAGTACAGTTAAAGGCGAGTGGTTGTAGTGAGAAACAACTACGTCGGCCTCCAGCTACTTCCATCATGGAAGGTAGCGTTGGGTACAGAGACGCGGGCAGAGGTGGGAACTCGGACGGAGGCGGGATGAGGAGGCTTCGTCAGTTTCCTCAGCTCAACGGCGCAGGCAACAAGTGGGCGGTTGCACAGGCGGGACGTCTGGTCTTGCTTGTGCAGATGGTCGTGAAGGAACAGAGAAGACAAGCTCCAGGAAAGCTGATGAGGATGGAAGCCGCAAAGAGATCTGTTGCATCTGCGTCGTCGTCTTTGTCGTATGTATCTCCACAAATGCCTCAATTGTCGATTCTACCCGTTCCTGTCCAAATCCAGGGTAAATATGGTTGATGGGCCACCGTAACTGCGATTATGTCCGCTGGTTTGCTGACGGAAGGTCATGGGAAAAAGGAAAGAGTAAAACAAAAGAAGCAAACGAAGATACAGACGTGAAATCCCCCTTTTTGTTGCTTTTAAATGTGACAAAACAAGTGGTCATGCCGCCGTTGGGTGAAGTTCATATTCAAATTCACATTGAGCTACCTTTAGCTTCACCTTTGTTTTTTAGTGCTCCCTTTGACCAGAATCTTCGTTCCAGGCGTTCCAGGGGGATGCCCAGACAGCCTAGGCGCCCAGGCGGTGGCCCAGGCGTTTCCAGGCGTTTTTATTTATTTTTATTTTAACAGTTATACATAAAATTCCTGAAAAATACAATCCTTGCACATAAATATACATGATAAATATGCAATCAATGTGCTAGCATCATATGAAGAAAGCAACAAAATCATTAGATATGGATTGAATTGTGGAAGTTTTACCTTAAAAAATTGATATAGAAATCAGAAAGCTAAACATGTATTATGTTTGTTGCCAAAACATGTATAATACTAGTATGTAGAATTTAGGCTAAATTAAAACTAACAAGACCTAAACTAGAACTGATTGGCCCTAATTTGAACTCATTTGATCCAAATTTGATCAAATTTGACATAATTTACCCTAATTTTTGTCTAAACCAGACCTAATTTTGTATACCATGACCTAATCAATCCCAATTTCCCAAAAAAAATTCATATATTCAAGTAAATGAGACAAAATTTGGCCAAACAAGATCTAGTCATCTAATTTCAAACAATTTCCCCCAAATCATACTTGTTTCCCCTAAATTAGACCTAAGTGCCCAATTTTGACATGATTTGGCCTAAATAAATCAAATTTTGTATATTATGATCCAATCAGACCTAATTTCCCCAAATTTTCCTTATATTGACCTAAAAAATAACCAAATTGGCCAAATTAGACCTAATCTCACCATATCAGACCATTCCCCAAAGCCAGACTTGTTGTCCCCAAATCAGACCTAATCTGCTCAAATTTGACATAATTTGGCCTAAAATCAAACCTAATTTGCATAACATGACCAAATCAAACCTAACTAACCCTAAATTTCCCTATGTTGATCTAAACGAGGACTTACATGACCCAATCAGACCTAATTCCCCTAAATTAGACCTGATTCCCCCGAATCAGGAATTTTTCCCCCAAATCAGACCTAATTTACCCTAAATTGACCTTGTTTGGGAAAAATCAGACCCAATTTAACCATAAAATGACCCAATTTGATCAAATTCAGATCTAATTTATCCTAAATTAGCCTTGAATTGGCTTAATTTGGGCCTCAAAAGGCCTTAGGCGACAAGTTAGGTCAAGTAGGGGGCTGGGCGCCCAGTTTGAGGCGGGTTGACTTAAGCCTAGGCGCCCAGGCGCCCAGGCGGGCGCCTGTACAACACAGGACCAGATTTGGAGCAATGATGCCAAATCTGGTGATAGCACAAACATCTAACGAATAACCTTCTTATTAACAGTTTAATGACCTATTCCAACTAAGTTGGACAGTGGTTCTATTGCCTCCAAGCCCGCTATCGCCTAATATGAAGAGGGCGCTTGTTAAGCTAACTATATAACTGAAAACATGTATTTCCTTTGTTTGCTTCAGATTTCTTGAAAACATTCCTGACACAACTCAAAGTCAATTTTCTCACTCGGGGAAGCTGAAGGTGTATTAGAATCTCAAATTGATATCATCCATTGTCTAGAGAATTAGTCACAGAACTAAGTTTAGATTTATCATTTCATATTTTTATGCTTTTTTAATATCCTAAAGAATTTCCAGTTCTTTCTGAGACTGAGTAAGCCACTTACCTGGGCAAAAAAAAGTACTACCCTCTAGAGTGTAGACTTGTGTTGAATAATTGAAATTATGCTTCTCTTATTATATATCAATCTTGTTTGTAGTTCTTTTGTTTCCTAATTTTTTCATAGGTCCACAACGTAATTTATTATTATGAACCTCGTGTATTCTATATTACCCAAGAAGCCACCACCTAAAAGGTCTTAAACAACTAAAATGGTCACCAATTAACGATTGCTATTATAATACCGAGATTGATATATGAATCATCATCACCGTCATTGAAGTGGCAATCCAAAACATGTTGGGGTTAGCTACATATATCCTTTTCCAATCAGCTCTGTTATGGGTCATATTCTGACCAAGATGTAAAGATTTAAATCTCTTTATAAGCTCTTCTAAGGCTAATTTAGGTTTGCCTCTTCTTTTAATTGAGCTTGATTCAATAGAATTGCTTTGTACATGTGTGTTAGTCATTTTGCGATGCACATACCCATACCATCTCAATTAGTTCTCACGCTTCGATGCTTGTCACCTCACTTTAGGGCATGTTTGGTTGGCAGGATCTGGTTGGATTTTGCTTATCCTGCATTTACTCCATCCATGTCACTGTGAGTACAGGTTTTCGGAGCTCCAACAAAAATATATCTATATGTTTGGTTTGACGGGTTTCTTAAGGAAGAGAATGTTTCACGCTCGTTGTCTCCTTTGTACCTTAAAAACTGACACCACCGGAGACATTATTTCCTCAGTTCGTCTTGCCACTCACTGCTGCACGAGGATCTGAGAATGGTAACACTGAAAAAAAAAGTTTGGGCTTTATTTTCCATCAATGTGTTGCATCAGTGCCTCTATAGCCATGGGACCATTCGCTTCTACGTCACTTTGTTCTTACTTATGCCTTACGATCATCTTTCACTGTGGTTGTTCACAAGTTGACCAGGTCCACAGGGAGACTACTGTGATGAGGTCTAGAGACGTGGTTCATAGCTTGAACGCTTCGGTGAGCAAGCACAACAATTGTTGCAAAAGTGTACCTTGAGGGGTCTGGATTGAGCCTGTCGCAACCGTGATGGGTCCTTGAGGTTGGACGTAGTCGGGGTTCTCTTCTGTTGAAGTCTATGGGTGGGGGATTCGAGAGATGGGGAGTTTAGGGTTGTAGCCGGAATGGTGTATAGGGGAGGAAAGTGATGACTGTGTGGCACACTTCAGTCACTTCTGTTGCCAGCAGGGATGAGCGAGAGGTGTTCCTGTCGAGGAAATAAAGGTGGGTCTCTGTTAGATCTGCATATAGGTGGTTAAGGTCGAATGGCCAGCGATCATAGGAGGAGGGTGCTATCGAGTGGGCAACGTTATGGAAGTGTCGATGGCCCCGAAACTTGCCCATTTCATGTGGAGAACAATGAAGAACAGTGGTGGAAGACGATACGTGCTAGCGATGCCATAAAGAGAAAGAGGATGCCATCAACGCCTTGATCACCTGCGACTCTGCGAGTATGTTGCTAGAGTCTGGGCATGCGCGAATGTTAGCAACTCGAGCGGCAGGAACCAGATCACAAACGTGGAACAGCTAATCATACCCTGAACTTACAAGATGCTAAAGTTGTAGACGGGACGGCCACGATGCTATGGACAGCCTGGACAATTAGGAACAAGGAGTTGTTTGATGAAAAGAAGCCGCACACGTCGGCGGTGGTTGCAGGCTTCATCAACATGGTCGAAGAACATAAACGGTACTACAACTCTACGGCCTACGCACGTACAGAGTCAAAGATCTGCCCAAGCACCGAGTTCCTGGAAGCCTCCAAGTCAGGAGGTGACGAAGCTTAACACGAACGCGAGCTGGAAACCGGGCGCCATTGCTAGAGCTGGAGCAGCATGGAGAGACCACCGAGGTAAACTCCTCCTGACCATGCAGAAAAGAATGGTAGGTTGTCAATCAGCACTTTGGGCAGAAGCTAAAGCAGTATCAGAAGCCATGAAGGTAGCAAGAGCAAGAGGGTATGAAATCATCAATGTGGAAACAGACTGTCAAGTCCTACTGAATGCAGTAAGGATGAGAAGCTACGAGGAGGGCTACGAAAACCGTTGTGTTTCACAAATTTTGTCCCTAGCAGGCTGCTTTCTTACTTTCAATATCTCCTATGTCCCTAGGTCCAAGAACTCTTTAGCTAACTGTTGGCTAAAGAAGCATCTGTGTTAAATGAAGATAGACTAGCGCCTGAATCGTTCAGCAGCTCTATCTCTGTAATAGCTCGTAATGAGATGAAAGAATGAAAGTGGCTATTTGAACCTCAAAAAAAAAGGCGGGTTCGGGTTGATAGGGCGTAGGGAACTGGATCGCAACGTCCTACGAATTTGAGATGGAAATCATTCTCTAGCAATTAATGTGTGGATAGGATCATGGGATTCCTTGCGTTTTATGGCTACAGAAAACCAAACATAATATTTTGGTTGTTGGGTCTATTAATGCAATACAATCCATATGTATCATGGAACTAAAATGTTCCCTTAGTTCATCATATAGTCATTTTTCAAGCAATCTTTTCTTGTCTTCCCACACCCATCTCAACATACACATTTCAACCACATTCATCTTGTTGAGACCTTATTTCTTCACGACCCAACATTCACTTCCATATAACATGGTTGGCCAAATAGTTTTTCTATAAACCTTACTTTTTAATCTAAGAAGGATCGTCCAAATTCAAATCACATAATACTCTAGTTGCGCTCCTTCATTTCAACCATCCAATAAAGAGCATGTGACAAACATCAACTTAAACATCCCGAACTTTATAAATAATAGAGCCCAAGTAACAAAATATTCACATTTTGGTACATCCACTCCGTCCAACTTGGCCCCACCATTTTCGCTTCTAGATTGCTTGAAACTGCAATGCATATACTCAAGTTTGCTCCTAATCATCAATCCATTTGATTCCAACACATTTCTCCAAAATTCAACTTTATCATTCAATCAAATTTTGGTTTTGTCAATCAACACAATACCATCAACAAATACCATGCAGCAAGGAATATCAACTTGAACATGCTTTGTCAACTCATCCATAACAAAAACAGATAGATATGGGCAGAGTGTTTATACTGGAGTCCTCAACTGTGATAGAAAAAGTCGGTGTCTCTTCTCCTGGAGTCCTCACACTTGCAGTAGAGCTATCATACAAGTCTTTAATCAAGTCAATCTATTGGATTATAACACCCTTTTTCTCCAAACCATCCACAACACTTCATTGGGTACTCGTTCATAAGCCTTTTTTCAAATCAATAAAAATCATATGAAGATCTATTTTGCTCGCTTACTTCTTCATAAGCATCCTTATGAGAAAAATGGCATCTATTGTTGATTTTCAAGGTATGAAATCAGATTGGTTGTCCAATATATGCGTTGTAGATCTTAACTTGTGCTCAATAGTCCTCCCCAAAAGCTTCATGGTGTGACCCATCAACTTGTTACCTATGTAGTTTGTGCAGCTATGAACATCTCCTTTGTTTATTGAGATTGATAGACGAATTACCACATTCTTTTCAGATTTAACTAGTGTTAAATGCAATTGTGAAGGTTGTTATTTTTGGCATGTAACGCTCCTGTAGTCCACTCTGAGTGTAGACTTGTGTCAATAATTAGAATTATGCTTTTGTTACTGTTCTTGTTTACTGTTATTTAGTTTAGTAGTTTTCTCATTTCTCCATTATACAGATTCTCATGCAGAACTCGTGTATAGAACATTACTCAAGAAGCCACCAACTATTGGTCTGAAACAACTAAGATGTGCACCAATAAATGTTTGCTAACAGCAAGATCGATAGGCGATTACCACATAATATTTTAAAAGTTTTTCAATTATTAAAGTCATTGTTATTAGTGTTCAGAAAATCGATCTAATCGGCCGAATAATCGGTTCGGCAGGTCTAGCGCTCCTCCAATGCCTAATCAGACCTATAATCGGTCCAGGGCGATTAATTGGTCGCTCGGGGGTAATAATCGGCAATTTTCAAAAATCCAATGGCAGTAATATTAATTCAATGGCAGTAATATTTTTTTGCAATAACTTTTTCTGAACCTACTATTATCGGTCATTACAACTACATTCTCTTTCCCCTCTTATTTGGTCTTCTCCGCATGTTTTCTCAATAAGTTATTAGTTAAAGTTTATTCAATTGATTCTTATTGTTTATGTTTTCTTCTCTAATATCAATGTTTCTAATTATTTATTTACTGCAATATAATCTATGACTAATTATTATTATCAGTTGCTTCAAATTGAATATTGATTTAAATGCATATTCTTTATATTAATTAATTAGATATATATAGTTCATACTGTTTGTATCTATGCTTCGATACAATCCAGATGAAGTTTAAATCCCTACTTTTAGGGCATGATTAATCCATGGTTGATTAATCCCTATTTTTACTATATATGCAATTTAGATATATCTTTAAAAATATATATATATGTATATATATATATATATATATACACACACACATATATATATATTATTTTAATAGATATATTTACATTTCATATATAGTAAAAATAGTACATTCAAAAACCTGAATTTGTAGTACTTTTTAGGAGATATTTGCCATTTTCCTTTATTGGGCTTTTGTAAAGCCGACTAGAGTTAGACACAAATTGATTATTCGTAAATCAGAAATCAGAAATCCGAAATCCGAAATGTTAACCATATTTGATTTTCTATTCATGAGGCAGTACATTTATAAATCAAAACAATATATTAATAAAGTCAAATAATAGAAAGTTAAAACAGTACATTAATACTAATCAGTAGATAAATAAATACAAATCAGTAGATAAGTATATACAAATCAGTAGAAGATAATATTCAAAACATTAGATAAGTAAATACAAATAAGTACATAGATAAGTACAAAGCATTGGATAAGTAAATACAAACCAGTAGATAAAAAATATAAAGTGTTAGATAAGTAAACTGAAAGCAATAGATAAATAAATACTGAGCAGTAGATAAACAAATACAAAGCATTAGATAAAAAAGTACAACACAGTTGATAAACAAAAATAAATCAGTAGATGATTAAATAATTTTAAAAAGTACATGAACAAATACAAAGACCTAAATTTAAATAATGTGATGAATCAAAAATCAGTAGAAGAACAAATCAGTAGATAAGTAAATACAAATCAGTAGATAAGTACAAATCAGTAGATAAGCAAATACAAATCAGTAAAGTAAATACAAATCAGTAGATACATAAAAACAAATCAGTAGATACATACATTCAAATCAGTAGATAAGTAAATTCAAATCAGAATATACACAAATTCAAATCAGTAGATAACTAAATTGAAATCAGTAGATAACTAAATTCAAATCAGTAGATAAGTGATACAAATCAGTAGATAAGTAAATACAAATCAGTAGGTAAGTAAATACAAAACAGTAGATACATAAATTCAAATCAGAAGATAAGTAAATACAAATCAGTAGATAAATAAATACAAATCAGTAGATACATAAATTGAAATCAGTAGATAAGTAAATTCAAATCAGAAGATAATTAAATACTAATCAGTTGATACAAATTAGTAAAATTAAAAGCTTAGTTAAGTGTATTACTTCCGGGCGCCCAGATTGGGGCGGGGCTTGGGCCGCCTGGGCGCCCGCCTGTACAACACATGATTAATCTCATATTACAATAAGATTGTACTCAAATTTTAGTTGTAAAATTCTAATATATGACTAATACAAATCTTGTATATGGTCAATATATAACTATATATATTAAATTAATATTAAAATATCAAAACCCGATTATTCTCCGGCTTATACTCCCGCATACTGTATATACTCTATTTGATACCGTGTCCGCCCATACACCGATTACCGCATTTCAGAACACTAGTTGTTCTTGGCATGTAACACTTATATATGCTTGTGCTCTTTGGTATTTTTTGAGGACCTATGACTTTGTGAAGTAGCCACACCCAAAATGGAAGAGAGGAAGATTAGTTGTTACTTGTTAGGTTAACAACCAGGTTGGATCAATCAGGCCCGTCACAAAACTAGTGTTGTTAGCCTGTGGACCTAGAAAAGGCCAAAAAAATCAGCCAGAACCAGCTAACAGACTGATGTAACCGATCAACCAATATAACCGGTCTAGGTAGTTGGAACCGGCCGAGTCTATGCGATACACGATTTTTGCCGGAATAATAGGGCATATGTGGGAGCCCGAAACATTCCTTAACACCCCGAATCCACATATTTATTAATAAATGTTATTCGTTGCTATCACTTGATGTAAATAGGTTGGTTATGATCATGTTGTTTACACGTTCAATACTAATATTATCAATCAATCAGGATTGTCAAAGCGAACTGAATCGATCACTTGAACTGAATGAACTAGGAACTGATGTGTGGGACAGCACAGTTCTCTCACGCATAGTCACAATATACTCCTTCCTTTTTTTTTGAAAAAAACGCGTTTAAAACGCGTATTATTCACGTGTCGTATATGACGGCCGTTTTAAACTCCAAACCAAATAATACGTTTTAAACGCGTTTAATGCACGTGTTATTGGCGTAATACATTTTTTTGCCGTCTTACACAGTTCTGGACTTTTGCTTCACATTTGTTTTTTCCACGTCCTTTTTAACTTGTAGCAGGGTTCCACTAAACCGTCCAACCTTCCTCCTCTATCCCCTGACACACCAAGAGGAGTAACCCTCAACATTCTACATGTACGCTCTCCATCTTTCTCCTCCATTCTCCCCCTTTCTTCCCTGATTTGTCTTGCTGCTTGCTGCTCCCACTTCTTCCCTTTCTTCCAATATTAGAGTAATCCGTTCGATGTTTAGTCATTTTCAATCATTATATGTGTGGGTGTATATATATGTTCGTATGTGCTTATATATATATGTATATGTATATGTGTATATATATGTGTGTGTGTATATATATAATATAATCCTTTTTTTGCCGACTTTTTTCCGAATAGTTGACCTAACTTTAACAGTACGTTGACTGATTTTTATCCGAATCAAATTTTTCAACTTGGCCGTACGTATCCCGAATACTGAATTTGTGACTATGCTCTCACGTACCCAAAAATGACCTCAAACTGGCCAAAATTGGTCAATCTAACTAGTTGAACCGGTGAACAAAATTTCTCCAAACGGTCAGTCCTTGATCGTTTTATAGTTGTATACCTTGACACTTAGACCTAATTTTAAGTTCATTCCCACTTGTACCTTGCATGCACTCATCCCCCCTTTGTCATTCCACTAAAATTTGGCATATAAAATATGGTATTAGATTGATTTATTGTCGTTTCTATGATGTTTTCTAAAATAATCTTTAATATGTTTACCTTTCCTTGATTTTTCATAGACTATGCATTTTAAAGTAATTTATGATGGCATGCTAATGTCAACATTTGAATCGGTCAAACAATTGGTTGAACCAATGAACCTATAACTGGAAGCCACGTCTGTTCAGTTCTAACAACCTTACACTCAGTGTTTTAAAAAGTGGTATGTGTTATGCGTTCGAAGAGGTCACCTTGTAGAATATATGCGGTTTGCGGGAGTATATGCGTTTTTAGATTTTATTTATTTATGTATTTATTAATTATTATATGTATATATATATTAATCATGAAAATACATATTTAATTTGTTACAATTGTGCATCTAAACAATACAATTACAAGAGTAATGGACGCAATCATGCAAATATACAATCTCCACAACTTAAATAAGTACAAGCATGCACCATGATCTAAATCTAAACAAATATAGATGAATGTAAATGTAAAACATGAGAAATGAAAATATGTCTATCTGAAAATCAGGGATTAATTGGTCTTGTATGCGGCTGTGCGGCTGATTATGCAGCCTGGTCCGTTTTTGGGGCAGATTTCAATATTCGGTTCGGTAGGTGGTCTGAACCCTTATATGCGGCCGCACATACCGCTTTTTAAAACACTGCTTACACTTAATATATTTCAACTAAAACTACTCCCTATTGTGAATTATGATATGTTGTTGCACAGTACTACAGTATTAATACTGAAGTGCCAATTATAAGGGAGAAAGTATCAGAATACCAAATTTTGTCCTCAAACACAAACATCCTCACCATGCATCCTTGGTTTCAGATTTAGATTTTAGAGAATTAGAAGTCGGTAACTCAACTAGTCACCATTTTGTATGTATAATTAACTATGTGATTTTAAGTTGACTATCATTTTGTAAGACACTATTGTGGTTTGTGATGTATTGAGGTCATGACTAGTTATTGTGGGTGATATGATCTCTTAGTTTTAGTTATATCACAGTCAAGGTTTTAAAAAGCGCAAAGCGGGAAGCATGCGGACGGGACCTTGTAGCCGATTAATCGCCAGGCGGGCGATTAAGCGGGCGCTTTTTAGAAAAGCGGATTTCCAATTCCTATAAACTTTTATGCAAAATTACATACATATGTATATAAATACTATATTTTTGAAATTTGTATACATATCTAAACATTGTGCAAGACAATACAAAACACCCAAATAGTTTAGAATACAACTATACAACAACGATTGTATCTAGATAATATAGTAAACAATATACTTGTCATAGATAAAGCAGCCTACACATAAAATAATAAGTGTATATACAAGATGAAACAACAATTTTGTATCATGTTTACAGAGCTAAACAGTAAATAATAGACCTATCATAGCTAGCTAACAAACATATTATTACATTTGCACATCATCAAATAGTCATACATTACAGCAGTACATTTAATCAAAGTATGCATTCTAAATTAGATAATAGTTACCTACAATTCATTTGGATACATCACAAAAGTACCATATCATTACAACTTACAAAAGTATGCATTCTAAATTAGAACTAAGTATATCATAGAACATTTAATGCATGCTAATTTAATATATTATAGTCAATACTAAACATGGCATATAATGTACTTAATGTTATATGCTTACAGCAGTTTTTCTGAAAAAAGCGGGCAAAAAGCGGGAAAAAAGCGGGGAAAAAGCGGGAAAAAAGCGGGAAAAAGCGGGTTAAGCGGGCAAAAAGCGGCCGCTTTTCTCAAATTTATTTAAGCGCCGCTTATAGCACAATTTAATCGTCAGCCACCTTGTGACGCTTAAGCGGCCGCTTAAGCGGCCGCCTAGGGCGCTTTTTAAAACACTGATCACAGTCAAAGTAGCACACTTATTTATAACAATATTAGGGATGGCAATTATAACCAACTCTAGCACTCAAACCAAACCACAAAAATTTTAGCAGATTTTTTACTACCAATAAAGCTGCGGGGCCCCAACGATGGGTATTCAATCTTTATGGTTTGGTTGAGTGGAACCATACGGTTGTCGTGAACCAAAACTTTCCGGTTTGCCTTCCTAGCATACGAATGTATGCTCCCATTTACGAGTAAAATTAAGTGCGCAGGCGGCAACACCGACACTCCAATCCCCTCTCGTCAGGATCGTCGGTGTGTTTCCGAGAAGGTGCTCCTTGTTTACGTGTTGCCAAGATGTCGGTGAACTGTCGGGGAAGGAGCTCATCACTGACGTCCAATCGTTAGAGAAGAAAGCTTTGTTGTCCGGTGGCCACAGATAAGGATCACATTACGATCTTGTCGCATGTCATCGGCTTGTCAACGGAGAAGTAGTTTGGCGTGGTTGTGTCGCCGGAGTCACTGACATGTCGGTGGAGATGGAGCTTGTTGTTGGTGTGTCATCAAGCCTTTGTAGGGAGGGAGCTCATTGTCGTGGTCGTGTCGACATGATCACTGGCAGACTTCATGGTTGTCGTGTCTTCGGGATTTTATCAGATGGGTAAGCTACAGTGGTTGTGTGAAGGAGCAACCAGATGAAATGGCATTTTTATTGTTGTTGCTATTTAAGCGATTGTTCCAATGTGTAAAAACACCCTTGCATGCACATGCACATGCACATGCAATGCATCAGGTCAGGTCCAACGAAACGGTATACCATGGGAACCCGATGGTTTGGTGGCATGTTATCGTGGGAAAATGAAGCAGAGAACCATTTATTTTCTTCTCAACTAGTACGGATGGTGGGTGGACCGAGACATGCAAAACCCTAATCATTGCCATCTCGAATTAACATATTTTTGCATCATTGTTGATGCCACATGTCGAATAAATCCAACCACCGGTCTGGTCAATTAACTGAGAGCCAGTGGCCTTTTCGGTTTGATGATTAGGTCGTCATGACAACAGTGCAGTCAACTATTATACATAGTCCCCAACATTGGTTAGGATTCAGCCTATTCAACATAGATGTTGACATTAATTGGCTATTGGCATTGAAAAGTTTGTTCACGAATCGATGAAGTAGTTTTACACCGATGCATATGAGGTTACGATCAATGTTCAACATTATATATGAGATCACTAGATAGTTGGTGCAACCTAATTCCTCTCAAGTAGTGTTTATATCAGTTTTATAAGGTATACAAGATCATCATTGAGGAGTATGATGAGGCATATATTAGTTCTCGTCAGGGTGCCAGTGTCACCTGAAGAAGGAAGCCAACCACAACTTGTGTTGCCTTATTCCCCAAGAGAATGAGAAATAGAATCCTAAGGATTGGTTGTATGGTAATTGAGATGGCCTGTCTTGTACACCATCAAGCCCCTCCACATGGCTCGTGATGCCACCACTAAACCACGACACGTGAGCCAACTTCAAAGGGTCAATATAGGAGCAGACAAGGATGCTACACAATGCCATCGAAGTAAGATTCAAGTTTAATGTAACCTATACCTGTGTGACTTGTGTCTCTCTGGGCATTACTCCTAAATGGAACCCACCATTTCTACTATGAAGATAGCAAGATAACCCAAAATTGAGTGCAAAAGTTATGGCAGAACCTCATGACAAACTAAAGATCTCTAGGGTACTGAGGCAGTGATAGTTCTTTTGTGTGCTGACAACATTCAAAGCATCTTATTCAAACAAGCTATCAATTTGATTCTCCACTCAGGCGTCCATATGATGTTCTCCAATCTCCAATCACGTTGTTCCTTCTTATGTCCGTTGGCAATTTTTCTATGGAATTATAATCATGCAATGTAAAAGAAACACGTCATGAAATGCCAAATACCTAACTCTAGTCATTTTGCACACTTGAAGTATAACTCCAATATTGTACATTTTCAAGTGCAGAATCAAAGCATACATCATCAACATGTAAATGATTTGTCATTGTATACTTTACTTCACATCATCCGTTAAAAAATACAACTTAAAAACTATAGTATCTCACACATTTCTTCGTACCTTAACAAATTATTTTGATGAAGACTTACAACTATTTCAAAAATGCGGACGAGATAGCATGCTCAAACTAACATTAGAGAAAAACAACATAGCCATATGTGAAATTAATAAAACAATAGATATGTTACTATGTGAAATTAATAAAACAATAGATATGTTACCTTGCTCACAACTTTCCCTTGAGGGCCAGTTTGCTTGGTGACCAATATCTGACCAAGCATTTTACCTATAAGTAAAGATATACAAAGGGAAAGTCTCATAGTAGTTAGAAAGAAAATAAATGTTGAAATGGTTTTCCAATTATAATACATTTAAGCATGTATTAGGAAAACATACCTGCGAGGTCTTGCACTTCCTCAGTCTTAACAATGTGCACGCCACCTTTTAAACCACTTTGGAAAGTACCTAATCCACGGCCACCGGCAAGAATTTGACTTTTGACAACCAACTACATCAAGGCCAAGTGATAAGTGCATGTTGTTTTTTTAAAGGGTCATATACCAATCAAAAGCAGATTCAGTGACAACACTAGATAGCCACTAAGCTCGTGACAAAAACATACAATTATCTATCTTGAAGTTGGTGGTGCTTATGTTAGGAGATGTTACTACGAAATGCTTCTCACTATTACTGATAAATCTCTTTATTTCATGTATATGTTCCATCTTTTTTTATGATCAATGCAACTTGGGACAGCCATTTTCCATTACTGATATTTTGATCTATGATGTCATAGAAGTGTGAGTAGGTGATTTATATACAAAAAGTAGAATAGTTGTGTACACTTAAAGACTATTGCAACATATTATCTATGATAAACTATTTGCATTTTCTGTAGATGTTAGAATCTCAGATGTGGTATAAAAATGCAAGTGATCTCAGATTGCAAGGCAAGAACTGTCAAAATTACTATTTACTACGAGATTTGGACAATCACTATGCTATTATGTTTCTTCTGGAGGCTCTGGACACTGGAACCTGAGCTTGGCTAGACACGCGAGTAGCCACATTTCTTAATATAAAGTACAGAGTTCAAGCATCTGAAAATTTATTGAGTATACAAGCTTCACCATTTTAGAAATGGACAATATCAAAACCATTGCTGTTTAGCGAATTAAACCTAGCACACAAACATGTGACCAGCTCACGATTGTGGTGAGAACAATTTCATATTGTACAAACTCAAGTGCATGTTTATGCGTGTCAGATACACATTCCAAGGTCAAAATGCCAGTTTTACATCTGATTCCAGATTAACGTCAAACAGAATATACAATGGAACCCACTATAATTCATCCTAGCCCACATGGGCTGGAAAAGAAGCTGATGGTAACACCTCACAAAGAATAAACGACAAACTCTTGTTGTGAGTTAAATTCTTTCAAATTGTTAGGTGGGCAGTTAGGCTGCATCATGGAACGCCAGCATATGTAACCTCAATAAAGCTACTAATAAAACAAGACAATATTCGCCAATAACAATTTAACATATCGATTGAGTTGGAGCTATTCCTTTTCCTATGTATCGAGCTATGATGCAACTAAACCAGAGTTAGTTACATCTTGAGGGGAGAACATAAGCCAGCCAAGAATCACATTAACTTAGAATGTAAACATACCATAACTCGATCAAAGTTCAGAAACAATGCAGGCTATGTTGAGTAGTTTAACTTTATTTCAGACAGATTGGTCGACTGATATCTTAAAAAACATTCATCTCATCAAAATTGAGTTTAGCTATACACTTCAAATTATACCGGCAATAATAAATTGTGTTCGTTACCTCTTTCTCATTAGGGAAGGTATCTTTCAAGACCTTGTTCAACTCTCCAATTGCTCCAATAGCTACACCTTTCGGGACATTGATCCCATATTTGCTCATTAATTCTGCACCCTGTAGAAAACAGCAGTCTTTTTCAGAACTCAAAAAGAAAACGCTTTAACAGAAATGACAACATTTCCGCCCATAGTCCTATTCGATCTACTATCATGAACAAAAGCTACTTTCGCATACAGGGCGACCCTTCGCCAGAAAATATCTGGCCCAGGCATCAACCTCCATTCTTCCGAGGAGAACGCATAAGAAATCATTCGGTTTCAGCTTTCGACGTATGATCACTATAATATATATTGCCAGACTCCGCAAGGACACTCGCGATATCAGACGCGAAAAAAAAGCTAACACGCAATCAATGGGACAGTGGGGTAGGAAATAATTGTATGACAATAGATCGCGTATTTAGAGATCGGCACCTGATATTCATGGATGTTAAGCCGCCGGACCTGCTGCGTCTGCCATTTCCCGGCGACGGAGAGGGACCTGGAGGCGAGCTTCGCCAGCAATCCTCTCGCCATTGCTTAAGACCCCACGGAAGAGCGCGCCGCGGCGGTCGGCGTTGATCGTTACCGGGGATTGTTGGCCGGTAGCAAACCCTATACGACTTACGACCAGGGTAGGGGGAGCGCCAACAGTGGGGAATAGGGGACTGAAGAATGGGAAACGCTAGGTGTGGTGCGGGGAGTGGGGGTGGGGTTGGCTTCTTTCCTAATTTCCGGGTCGATTGGCCGAGGTGCGAAGGTTTGACCGGTGCTCCACTTATATATATTATATATATGGCATGGAAAACAAACCATGCACCAACGATGATATATTTGAATGAGGTTTTAAGCTGACAATTTTGGAGATCATAATAAATCGTGCATGCTACTCCTGGGAGACACTATCGCTCACAATACTAGTTTTTCTAATCTTTACATAACTTGGAGAAATTATCTTAGCCTAGCCACTACTTTAGTTGTTGTTTTTCTGGATCATTGTGATCTGAGGCATTATTTAAGGGGTGTCTCCCCACGTACAATCTCCTTGATTTGCATTGCCGTGTTTTTTTAGCTTACTGTGGTAGTGGGGCCTCATCTCGATAGATGCCCACCTAGCTTTTATATCAACTTCTTACTTGCAGACGTTATGTGTTTCTGAGCACTAATTTGCTCTTTCTATTAATGCATGAACTTTTATCAAAAAAAAAAAAGAATGAGATTTCCTATGCAGACTCATTTTGGAACCCAAAACATATTTTTCACCACAAGTTAGAGTACAACAAATAAAATATATTATTTTATTTATTATACCTTCTAACATGTGTAGAGAATGCTTAGAGTTTCGTTTTGGGTCCCAAAAAAGTGTCAACCTAGCATATTTCTATTTGAAAACATGAGTCATGTTAGTATATAACAAAGTGTATAAATCTCACCGCAAAGGTTTTATGGGTGCTCCACTTTTTATATATTACGGCATGGAGAACAAATTATGCACTAAGGAAGATATATTTGAAAATATGAGGCTAGTATACACTCGAGTGTACAGATCTTATTGTACACTCGAGTAGTATATGCATATCTAGTCAATATTTTTGTAAATTCAAACCGTTGATATTCATTAGTTATAAGAAATAGATGTTACGTGTAAAATTTAATTTCATTTAGAATTTTCTAAGTCACTCTTTTATGACTAGCAAAATCGACACACAAAGTTAATTTGAATTGTATAATATTTTTCAGCCTTTAGATGCATGACCTATAAGTGTCCAAAATAGTACAAATTTTATATATAATATGTCATATGATATTTAAGAAGATGAATATATAGATTTTTAAAATAAATGTTGCATGATGGAAAATGACTTGAGTGTATTCAGTCTTTGATATACTCGAATGTATTCTTACTTGACTCCTGAAAACATAACTACTTTTTTAAAATAAAAAATAGTAGAATACACGTGCTAGGCATTGTTTGTATTTAAATTTATCACTTACATGACTAAAAAATATAAGATGATATATCTTTTCACATATATGATGTCTTTTATTCATAAAGTCTTAGTTTTAATAAAACAACACAGGCATGCCGATGAATTGGCTATTGATCCATATTGAAACTATCTATATATAAAATTATTTCTTGACAGATTCATAATCAGTACTCATGATAATTATATATCGTATTTAATTATTATCATAGATTTATAAGAAGATAATTACAATGAGATAGAAGGTAGACGAGCAACAAGTTATGCCGCCAGTCCTTTTTGTATAGCAAAGTCAATCCTACAAAAATACCATTCTTTTCATACTTAAGGAAAAAAATTGTTAAATAATTAATTCCCTCCAACTTATAAAGTATATCTATATTCTCCTTCTATGACATGTGCATGTTGATTGCTAAAAAGATAGTACAAAAGTAATAAAAAAATGTGGTTAACAGTACTCAAAAGAAAAGGAATTGATCGAATCTAAAGTGACAAATCTTAAACTTAAAAATGATCAGAGTTCTGAGCTAGTACTCAGAACAGTTTACATATAACCCACTAAAAGAAATCAACTTTATTAACTCCCGTCAACCTCCTACAACCTATAACATGTCATTATTGAAAAACCACTATTCTTACTTCTAGACAAGTGCCTAGTGAGATTGAACTAAAAAATCAGCAATAAAAATGTGAAATTCATAGGCCAAAGGACTAAGCAGGTTAATGAACTTACGGTCGACCTTGATCGACAAAAGTTAATCCTGAAATTGATATTTTCACCAACAAAATAATATACGTAAAATCTACTAAAGAACATATCAAGTAAATGTCAGTCGACTCCCTCTTTCATGAAACATTTCATTATAAAACTTAAATGTCAGTCTACTCCCCATGACATGAAACGTAATAATTATCTCAACTTTTTGTTTTGAAACACATAGAGTAAAAAAGTATGTATCATTTTAAATATTATTCTTGACTCTTTTTTGTGATCCAAGTCTATTCGCTGGAAAAAAAATAAGTACGAAGAAAAGTTTGGAAAAAGAGAAAACAATCGACATGAAATGCACTACTATCAAAAGCAACACGAACTAAGTTTATCATGTAACGATAGTCAATAAAATCTGAACAAAGAATCAATATTATTACATGCTTTTATAATCTTTGTTCACAATATTTCTAAATCCCTCCTCGCTCTATATAATGTGTCATGAGACCTTTTCTCTTTGTTGCTTATGAATACATAGGATATATAATACTTTTTACTAAAAATATGAATGCTAGACTTATGAGATCATAAACATATCAGTAGAACATATAGGCATGTCGGATTAGTGAGCAACAGTCGAAATTATTGAAGAGACACGGTGAATCTAAGAACTTCAAACATGTTGTTCACACGGATACACAACTGAAGCACAAATAATTTGTGACCATTGGTTAACACAGTCGTAAAAGAACATTACAATCACACAGTCTGCAACAATGAGCACGTACACTGCCAAAAAAGTAACACTCAGATCTAGCATAAAGTATGCGATTTTTACAATTACCTATGCTATAAAATACAATCAGCAAATAAGTACACACACATATTTAACATGTCTCGATAAATATGGCTATGATGGCATCAATTTAAAAAAATCACAACCTAATCCAATAAACATACCGATTCTACAAATGAAAATTGGAAGAAAAAAAAATAAACAATCAAGTAGGTTGGTATGATGAACAAGCATACGTGTAGAGTTGTCAATGAGGAACAACTCACTCCACCGATATTCTTACCCCCCCTTTACCCTTACCCTCTTACCCATAGGGCAAATGGTGAGAGCAAGGATGCAGCGGGAAATTAACATGTTTTCTAAAAATTTGTGTTAATATTACAATAAATGCATGCTTAATATACTTATAAATTTAATCTAAATATCAAGATGCTCCAGAATGATTATTAACTAATCAAAATTATTCTAAGTAATTGTATATAACATTATATACATTGTTTGTGATTGAAATATTTTACCAAGGCAATGGTCGTTGTATACAAAATAGTAGTACTCTTAATATTGGTGTATGTATATAAATTAGTAATACTCCTAATATTGGTGTATGAACAAGTCACTAACCCCTCAAAGGTAAATATTGCTACAACATATCATGGTCCACCGTGTTGCCTAAAGATGTTGAGGTGGGGTATTTAGTGTAACATATCGAAACATACCTTCCTAACCAAAAAGACCCTAATTCTATGAATTAGGTACCTTTGGGCATAATTATTAACATAACCCCAAATGGGGCACAAAATATAGATGCCATGGAGCTGAATGGGTTTAAATGACATTGATTGTCTTGGATGACTTAATTGAAATACAAAGAATGATATAATGTGATTGTTAGATCTTTTCACCCTCGACCTTTAAGCCATGTTTGGTTCATGCCGTTAAACATGGATCGGACACTAATCCACTGGTCAGTCATTTTCCTACGTTTAGTTGTGGGAAAATCAAAGAAGGATAGGATTTCGACGGGTTAGATATCGGTATGTATGGAATTAATTAATTTTGCACTACTAGCTTGCTTTATTTAATCTGTCCTGATAACAACTATCGACGAAACTTCCGCTATGTTCCCTGTCGCCCTAACTTCGTCCCATTCCATGTCGCCCAAACTTCCGCCGAGTTCTTCTCCAACACCGCCACCATCTTCACTCCGACTTGACAGCATTTGCACGGAAGCTTCAAAAGTTGCATCTGCACTCCGCAGGGCTACACACTACTATTTGTATTCCTTACACTCGTCTACGCAAGAGTTCTGTAATTCTTCAAGAAGCAAGTTCACATGTCACTCCGGTAAAAGAAAGCTCATGCCCTCAATTTGCACGGGTGCGCCGCAGACCAGAAGATAAACACGTAAATTTCTTGCTTTCAACTTGTGTTGCTTGTACAATCATCATTTGACTTGTTAATACATGGTCTGATCGGTAGCATCGTTAAAAAAAATTATATATCAAGTTCTTGACCGTCACTTTAAAACAATCTTCAAACAACACTTCTATGTTGCTTTGGAGAAACAAAGTATATTGCTTTCAATCTACATAGTGTTGGTATTGTATGCTAAGAAGACGAACTATTTACTTAGCTTCTTATTTGTCCCGTGGTAGTTCTTTGTGAACTTTTTGCCCAAGGTCTGATATATTATTGTGTGCAATATGCTTGATTTATTCTAGATTCTATTCTTCGGTAAGTTCAGAATATATTCTTTGAACTTTTTGCCCAAGGTCTGATATATTATTGTGTGCAATATGCTTGATTTATTCTAGATTCTATTCTTCGGTAAGTTCAGATTATAA
Organism: Alisma plantago-aquatica; assembly: GCA_963693085.1. NCBI lineage: Eukaryota > Viridiplantae > Streptophyta > Magnoliopsida > Alismatales > Alismataceae > Alisma > Alisma plantago-aquatica. The sequence goes on from OY856415.1 coordinate 433,017,787, forward strand.
TCTTTAAGTAGCGAACATACCAGATTATGAAAGTACGATAAGAGGGTAATCTAAAAATAACAGTTCCTCTTTGTAGTTTTTCCGGCCCTTAGTTAATCCAAACATGGAGCCGAAAATATAATCATCGCCTTGATCACATCCAACCACATCCCATCCATTGTCTAATCTCATTCACATCCATTTCGGCCAACCAAACATGGCCTTCTAGGATATAAATAACCATTAGGTCATGCTTAGATGGTTGATATAATGATAATAATTAATTAGATGTTTACATAATACATCATATCTCTTACAATGTAAACAAATAATAAATATAAATTTACATGTGAAGTTAATAAAGTATGAAACTTTATTTGGATATCCATGCAATAATATATGGCATGTTAAGGAGTTACAAGTTCTATATAATGAACAAGAAGTAAATATGTTAATGTCTCCCTCTCTCATTCATATAACCATTTTAAATAATGAATTTAGTAATAAGACAGAACATCTCCATAATCAATAGCAATGATGGGAAACACTCTAATAGACATAAAAAGGATAAATTGAATTAATGGATAATTGTTTTGTTCTTAATTGGAAAAAATATCATTAAATGACTTTAGAAGATATATTAAATCAAACAAGAGACATGATGTATGTAAGAATTGAAAAAAGTAATTCATATGATGACAATCCTATAAACAAATCTAATATGAAGATATTATTCATATATATTTATTTGGTAAAAATATACATCAATAACATATTCTAACCTTAATACATAATGGATAATCTCAAAGGTGGAAAGTCAATTTAAATATAGAAGATATTTGTATGTGGTTAATAAGGAAAATGTTTGATGACAAGATGATTCTAAAGCAAATTAAATTTCAATACATTAGCAATATATATATATATATATATATATATATATATATATATATATATATATATATATATATATATATTAATTGGGATGTTATATAAGGCAATAATATCTTTATGCAGTTTATATTAATAGAGCTAATAATTATTTATAAAATGGAAACTAGTGTTTAAACTAGATTCTACATGTCAAAACTAGCATAGGTGTCAAGTTTCATGTAATTAGGAAGATCCTAGACATGTAAATTGATTTTGGAATAAAATAATATAGCTTGAACCTTGATGTTCCTAAAATACGAGTTAATTAATTGATTTACTAAAGTTTCTCCAACTTATTCCTTATCACATGATTTTTGGATTTCCATGGATCTTTTGTGAGCTGGATATTCTAGGATCCATTAGATATTGATCAAGCCATTTTGACTTGTCTCCCACCTGAGTCCCAAATAGGAACTAGATGAACAATGATCCACTCTCTTCTGATTGTTTCTCTCTATGTGTGCACTTTTTCTCCCCGACTTCTTCTTGACCACCTCTGTCACTTATCTGTGGATCGAGTGACCCTAAATAGTACCCAATTTTTTTGTCCCTAGGACCCTATCAACCCCTAACTACCTTCCTACCTTCTTCCTCACAACTATCAATACACATTGCTACTCCATTCATCAAGTTTTATATAAAACCACTCTAAAATGTTCATGTGACACCCATGAACACAACTCTACCTCCATAACTTCCTACTACCTTCTTCCTGACCTCCATTGATGCACATTGCCGCTCTATTCATCAAACTATACATAAAATCACTCCAAAATGTTCCTATGACACCCAAGAATACAACTCTACTCTCATAATCGCCTTAGTTAAGCCTCCACACCCGACCCATCCTCCTCTTCATCTACCTATAACCCGATTTCACTACACCATCTCTGGCCATCCCAAACTATGAAATTTCTTCTCAACAACATAGAAGGACCCCAATGAAGCTTTTTTTTGCCTTAGTTTTACCTATCCTCGCGGCATGCAGAAGTTTCTCTTTTTCCCATCTTATATTTCCCTTGATAGTTTATCGAGTATAGATGGTCTTCTCATTTGATTCTTAACCAGTTAGCTTCATTTTTCCATCCCAAACTCATTTTGATTCTTTGTCGTGAGTTCGTTTTGATGGTGATGTTTCACAACATTCTCCTTCAACTGGAAATGGCAAAAGAGTTCCTAGAAATCTCTTGTCATGTCAGGACTCCAACAAAGTGTTGTTTGGTTTGTCATGCCCTCAAGGAACTCCAAATCAATATTTGCTTGGTGGTCTCAATGCTAAGGTTTGAGTTTTGATACATATCTTCAAGTTGTGTAACGTGTTGGTTTTGCATCTGGAAGAAAAACATTGTGAGATGTGATACAATTAGTTTACCTTTTATATGGCTCCTTTTTGTTTTGGCAGAGTCAAGCCATTGTAGTCTTCTTAGCTTTATTTGGTATTGATATCCACAAACACTAGTACAGAATTGACCTATATCATTGGTTATTTTTGGCATATCTCGTCGGCTATAATCGACGAGTAAGTGGGCGATACTTAAACTCAGGATGTATGTCGTCAGTTATTTTGGCAAAATAAAACGGACGACATACATGTATGTCGTCGGTTTCATGTTACAGTCAAATTGACAAAATAACATGTAGTGTGCGATGAAAATGTGTTTCTCTTGGCAGTTCCTCGTTAGTTATACCGACTAGAACCAATGAGATAATGCTCAATTTGTCGTCAATTTATTATGAACTGACAAGGTAATGATCAATTTGTATTCAATTTCTAATGAAATAACTAAAGAGGTTTCAATGCATAAAAAGTGAGAGTTGCCAAAATAACTGCTGTTTCATATTACATGCAAACTGAAGAAATAACACACGATGTGCAACAAAAATGTGGTTTCCCTTGGCAGTTCCTCATCGATTATACCAAGTAGAACCAATGTGGTAATGTTCAATTTGTCGTTGGTTCATTACAAACTGACAAGGTGATGATCGGTCTATAAATTGGTTTATGAAATAATTTGAGAGGTTTTAGTGAATATACAATGAAAAAATGGGATCTATGGTCGGTTTCTATCAACAAACCAACGAAGTAGGTTTATGTAGTTGGTTTATTATAAAATAAACGACGGCATATGTGCTATTTTTATATAGCAGGTCTGTAGACCTACAGTTTGACTACTAACCTTTCTAGAGCCTGCAGTTCAGGTGACATATAACTCTTCATTAGAACTTGAGCCTCTGCAAGCATCGCGGCCTAACAATAAGCCAACAAACATGCAAGAACAAAGAAATATATATATACAAACTCAATTGATTCAACTCAATATTCTATCCAATTTCACTTCAACGCATACACATATGCATGAACTCACATCTCCATTTATTCAATCTCAGCCACACATTCAATTTCATACATATGCACAAATACTCATAAGAAAGTGGACTCGATAACATCTAATCCTCCTCATGCACTTCACATTCAATTCACACACACATATGCATGGACACATATACACACTAGCTGCCACAAAGTTTAAATACACATATATAATATATAAAACAAAATATTGACATCAAAGTTTGAATATAGATATCAACCATTCATCTCAATTAGCTGACTAGTCCACAACTTGATGAAGTAATTTGCCCACTCCTCGCGTAGGTCATTTAGTCGCTCCAGCATATAGACTTTAGTAGCGTCAAAAACCTACAAAGAGAATGAGACATATTTCTAATTAGATTTGATTGGTTGTATTATCAAATGATACGACTTCATTAAGTATGATCCAAGACTAATAACAATACCTTCGCTATACATTTGATATCTAGTAGCACATGCCTAACAATGTTGTCCATGTACAACATCATGTAATATTTGCATGCCCAATCATTTTCTTGTACAAGGCACTATAGATTTACATTTATGTTAATAAATGCAATTAAGCATAGTCGGTAATATATATGCACTAGATTGAGGAGACTATATACATTAACACTCCTATAAGATATTGAATTATTTTTTCTATCTACTTTCTCTCTGCTGATATGGAATTCTTTCATATGCATATAAGTTAAATTAACAAATATGTTGCATTATTAAACTGTCATATGATGCAAACATTAAAAGATATGTTGACCATGGAAAAAACATACTTACACATGAATCCACAGTTTCATTGGGTGTCCCTCATTTGGTATTAGTTTTAGACCCAAAGGATCAAAAAATACACAATGTAGATCTTGGAAACAATCACTAACAATTGTCAATGCTTGTTTCTAAATGAATAAAAGGAAAATAAAATAAAAATTAAGCAGTTTAATCAGATATAACAAATAATATCAATAGTATTGATGATTAACAAAATACATAAAGGAGCAGATAATAACAATCATCATTAGCCAAACTATCATCCTTTATCTTGTTGACAATATAAGCAATTCAGCAGGATATGCACATCTAGCATCATGAACAAGTCTAATAACATAACATAGCTAACAATATGATCATGTCTAATTGGTTGAATAGATCAACATCATAAAAAGAACTAACAACATAAGCAAAATTATATGGATAAGCATGATTAGAAGTATATGCATCTCTAGTTATAAAGGCATGGCTAGCATGCTAAACATAATTAACAACATGAGATATCTAGCATCATGATTATAATTAGCAGTAGCAATATAGTTATCAACATAAGCATGACTGATGTATGTATGCATCTACAATCTTAAGCATATCCACAATATAAGTATATCTACTATCTCTTAACTACACTAAGCATCATCTTTATGTAAAGAGAACAAACAAGGGTTATCATCCAATATGAAACGTTGTGTATAACCCTAAACAGATATGCTATACGGCTCTATTACATCTTTTATTATGCCCTGGGGAATTTGAATCATACCATTCAAATTCCAACTGACCCCTATGAAGGGCTATTCGGTTCCGTACAAGATCTAGGAGTGTCAGTATCCTAAGATCTCTTCCCCTCGAACAGTATGAGCAAAAAGGCAGTGACATATCAGTCAAAGTTGCCACCACAACGACATATAGTCAAGCTAAAAACCACTAGTCTGACCTTGGTACAGGACACGACACTAGAAACCAGGGTATTCAAACCCAATCACTGAGGTACAACCGCAGCTGTCCACTAATCACATCATGTTATAATCACCGAGACACGACCGCAACCGTTCTCAATCACATCAAATGTATGAGGCATGACCATAGCCAACCTCTACAATCTGCATTGTCTATGACAAGGATATATCCTCAACCTTCCACCCCCACAAACTCAACAGTATGCGCTCCGCGTTTCCCTTAGGAATACTCATTTCACCATCCAGCAAGTTATGAGAGTGAAGATGGCTCTACGGCACAGGGCACTACATGATTAGAGTTGCACTTGATTAGTTATGCCAATTGGGTGAATTAAGGTTGCATCAAATAAGTGGACATACAAACCCTAATTCACTTCTAGCAAGCATATAAATATCAAAACTTGAAAAGATATAAAACGTATGAAACATAATTAATCATCTCATCATCACATGGTACTGTTCACTTGCCATTCATGAGACTACACTAGTCCTCATATTATCACAAGATATAAATCCTTTTCACAATATCATAGGGTATCAAGCCTTATCAACAGAAGAGGAATACACCTCATTTAGGTCTCAACCATGCCCAAAGGTCATTAAGACCATCATACTATCACAAGATATAAATCCTTTTCACAATATCGTAGGGAATCAACCCTTATCAACACAAGAGGATTACACCTCATTTAGGGCTCAACCATTCCCAAAGGTTATTAAGACCATCATATTATTCCCTAAAAGATCATCATTATCTTTGCATGCCTTATAACAAGGCTCAATAGCATTACTTACATATAACACACTGGATCAACACAATATTGCATTAATGATCTAGGAGATATTCATATCAATCATAGCAGGGTTATATTAACATTAAGAACATTCCATTATTACATCAACATGCAAGGAATATAGATATGATTAACACTCACCGAATTCATAATGTACATGTTTAGCATAAGAAAGTATCAACCATGTGGCTATGATGGTCAACAATTAACATAATAAGGTTATGATCATATTAAGGAGGTTATTCCACCATCATTCCATCATATAAGAATGTTAAACATGAATACTCATCTTTATCTATTTGTATTAGAGTTAGGTTCAACAAGATAAATCATATTAATGTTACTAATCAACACTTATACCCAAATCCTAACTCACAACATCCCCATTGGATCATGGATGCATAAGGTGAAGCGTCACTATCACATTCCCTGCTTTTCTCAAGTATGAACCCACACATAAATCAAGGTGTAACCATCAAATTATAGCATACTAGGGTTTCAACAATAATAGAGTACTCCATGGTGTATTAGTCATTCAAGGACTATTCATACCCAATTACCATCATTTAGCTATATTAAAGCTAGGTATAACAAGCTATACCTAGTTAGGGTTACATATCAACACAATATGGTTATCATCCCTTCTATTCATATGAGTGAATAGGTAAGAATAACTTATTAAGGGTAACCCTCCATTTGATCCATCATCATTCAACCCATATTGCCATACAACAATGTCACCTAGAACCATTGGATGTTTAAAAGGTAAGACTATTAGTTGTTTACATAAGTAAACACCTTGGATAAACCACCTATGAAGTCCTTGATTTGTGCTTTATAAAGAGTCACCATCTAACCCTAGACATCCCTTGATTAACAACATAAAAAGTTCCATTGAGAGTAGGGTAAAACCCGTAATTGACTATTCAATTAAAACAGGCCATCCATTGTCAACAATTAAGCTCCTTAAGTTGATCATATAAAGGAAACCATCTAAATCACATTATTAGGACCAACATATTACATTAGCCATCATTCCACCTTAATGGAGGAATAAATAGTAGATCTCAACCATTGGGTCACGTTCACATGTTAAAACCATCAATTACAGTTTATGTCTGACCATTGCATCAAGTGACTCAAGAAACCATTGGTCTAAGGCTTAGTTGATGCTAAAACTATATGATTAACTCACTATAGATTGTAGAGACCTGATACACTATCATTAGTGATCATGAAATCACCATAGGTTGTTAGATCAACACTATATTCATTATTCAGCATCAAAGATTAAGCTAATGTCAACATTGATTGATAACGACAGTAGGGTACTTAATGGTTGATCATTAAACTTCTAATTGATCCAAAACCTAACCTAAGGGGTGACCATAGGTTATCAACATCATATGAAACCTTTGATCATGACCATGAGTTGTTATGAAGACAACACCATAGGGTTGTTACAATGGTACCATCATCGGGTCATGGTTTATAGAAGAAATTAGCTTTAAACCCTAAAATTGGCCATTGTTTGATTGGTGCTTAGCACCATAGGTTGTTAAACCAACCTGATCCAAGTCATATTATACCTTAGTAATAACATACATATGATCACATGTTCATATATAACTGAAATCAGAACAGGGAACATTATAAAAATCAAAATCCAAGTCAAGCATAGCTTTTTAGTGCTTGGATCATCATTTTCAAGCAAGAACATGATCTAGAAAGCTTATGGTAAGCAATAAACGTGGAGAAAGTTATAAAACTTACCTCTAATAAGAAGATGAAACCCCACACCGAAGAAATCTCAAGCAGGTGGGTTAGAAAATCCAAGAATAAGCTATTAATTCGTCCATCTAGCACCTTTCTTCATCAAATGAGCAAATCCTAAACATAAGGAGCAAGAAAGGTAGGGTTTTAGAGATTTAGAGCAAATTCTACCATGGAACATTTTTCTGGTTGTGCACTACTGATTTTAACATTTAACAGAGTAAATTAGGTTCAACCAATCGTGTAATTTCACTAATTCACATCACACACATATGATTCAACTAATTAGCGTCGAGCAAGCGTTAATAATTTAAACGTGCAAATTAGGATTCGAGTAGTGTCGGCACTGCCCGACACCTGCGTAAACACTGATATCTGTGAATAACACTGCTTTCAACTGAAACGTCCAATTATTTGAGTTAAATCGTGCAAATAGGAGTGAGATTCTACTCACCGCAATTCAAAACGTCCAAATTCGATTGGGAACACGTCCAGACGCCTGTTTCGGGGCGTCAGCAGTTCATCTTCAACCTCCAAATAGCCCTGGTTTAGAACCTGCTCCACGTACATGTTGGAAAGGAGGGCTAGCTGGGTGCTGCTCGTGGCTATTGGCTACAATTTCTTGCTCTAAACCTCAAGACGAACTCGATGGTGTTGCTTTGGAGTGCTAGCTTGCGCCCTAGATGGCCTTGGTCATTGCTTCTTACAACAGATGTTGTTGCTTGTTGGAGCACCACCCCTAGGGCAGGTTTGGGTTGGAGAAGGTGAAGGAAGGGTAGAGGAAGGAGATGAGTAGCTGGGCGCTGCCAAAACAGCCCTCCCAAGGCCCTAGTTGGCCGTCGCCGCTGCTGCTTGGTTGACGCAGCGCTGCTGGGCGCCGCACCTGCAACTGGTCGGCCACCCTAGCATGTTAGGCTCCTACTGGGCACCACTAGGGAAAGGGAAAGGTGAAAGGAGGAAAGAGGAAGGGTAGAGGAAGAGTGGGTGCAACTATTGGAGGTGGAAGCACAAGAAACGGTCGTTGATTCCTCCCCCTAGGCTGCTGCTATGATCAGGCACTGGTTTGGGGCATCACTTGTCAGTTGATGTTTGCGTCACTCATTTGGGGAAGAAAGGAGATAAGGAAGAAAGAAAGGAAAAAGGTTTATAAAGCTAAAAATTGGGAAAATTGCATAATCAACCCCAAAAACTGAAAACATCATAACTATTGCCTCGGAAGTCTGATTCGAGCGTTTTCTTTTGCAACTTTTCAAGCAAAAAATCCTCTACAACCCCAAGGAATAAAACATGCTAATTATCTTGTCTTATAATTTCAAAGCATATCACAAGCTTATATTAGGGTTCTAAGCATTAAATTATGGTAATTAAGCTTATTCAACTCATTAAGCAAGTTTAGGGACCTTACAACTATAAACCCCTAATAGGGATTTCACCCCCAAAATCCAAGGTAAACAAAGATGGGTACTTCATTTGAACCTCATCCTATTACCTTCACATGCTTACTTTCATATCATGGTAATGTCACATCATTCATACATATCTCATCTTGGGTCTGCACAAAACGCCCACATAAGAAGGCATATCATGATCCCATTAAGAAATTTAATCAACCCCATCTCACTCTTATTCAACTTGTTCTCATAGAAGTTACTCCTTCAACAACCCTAAGGTTTTTGAATAAATATTGATCATATTTTTGACCATATTTGAAATACTTTGACATGTCATCATTCAAAGATTGCTACAACTTGTAAGACATTACTTGAACACTCTCTTCCTCCTATTCATAAATTCTATTGGTACATTGGTTAGTCTAAAGGACATAACTCTAAACTCATCATGGTCATGTGGATATGTCATCCAATCTAACTCTTATGCATTGATATTTTATCATATGTTTATCTTAAAGGAACATGGTATCACATATTTATTAACCAACAAACCATCTATCCTAGATAGTGGTCTTTCCCAACTATCATTGAACCATACACAACATTATAGAATCACTTTTGTTTTTCCTTACAAACAAAATTTATAGGATCATTATCAACTCTCTCTCTCTCTCTACAAGAGAGGAATACTTGGAATGTTCATTTAATAAACATCTCCAACATTCACATATTTCTCATATTATTGATACATCTTGGATACTAGGATTCATTACCTTGGTATCCACCTCATGCGCTATAAGGAACTCACATCCTCATCTCATATACTTTTACCAACATAACAAATATGAAGACATATAAAGGGAGTCTTCCTAATTATTGTAAGGCTCAAAAGCAAAATCATCACAAACTTTATGATCGTGGAACCATAGTCCAAACAACCTTATTCTATAGTAAGATATCCATCTTCATGTTTAGAATGAATCCACACATACCAAGTGGCAATGATCCACTTGAAATATGTGACCTAGAAAGGAAAGACACAAAGTGAAACACACTTCCCACATCATAGCAACATTGTTCAGGGGTCACTAGCAAAAAGGTAACCAATTCTATTTTCATTATGCATATTACAACTTCATATGTATCATTTCACCTTTTTGATTTTTGGTTCCTTGCCATTAGCATAGGAATCATCATGATTAACATATCTCATTACTCCTTCCTTGATGACTATTTATCCCACTAGTTTATGTTCTCTTGTTTTATTATGTTTTTCAACCACTTATCGACAAGTAAATCATCATATTCCACATTTTCTTCATTAAATCGAGATCAGCTCCCTTAATTTCTTTCACATGCCATGCTAATTTTTCATTAACACTTTCTTACACACACAGGTTGGTCTGAGATTAACTCAGGTTCTACCTTATTTCTCTGTCATTGTTCCCATTCATCTTCTCATTTTGTACTTGTTATAGGAGTTCTCTCTATCTGATGTGGATTTTATACCTTGATTCACTTTATAAGCATAGACTTATCTGTCTTTTATTTTATTATATTCTTGAATCAAATCTTCAAGAACTCCTCTTTTCCTTTTTGTATTCAGATTTAGATTTCATGGTATTGTATCTTTCTCTTATATTTACCAAACACTCAAGTTTTGATAGATAATGATGCATTTCTCATCTTCTTTAAGGTAGGATTGAGATATTCACACCATGATTTCTTATTTGTTATGCTCTTTAGATTGTCTCAAAATGACTACTTGATCAGAGTAATAAGAAAAATAACAATCTAAGAGTTCCATACTTACCTTTTTTTTCAATAATTGAATACCTGGCCAGAGCACCCAAATATTGAGATTAGGCAGTATGCACCATATTTTTGTGTCATATTCTTAACTTAGACATCATCCTAGTCCTAAGTCTTGGTGTCCCTGAAGACCCAGTGAACCTAAAGCTCTGATACCAACCTGTCATGACTCGTTATACTAAACGAGATTACTCAAAACATAAAACACAATCAATCACTAATTAATTACATACCAAAAAAATATGGGTAAATTAAAACCAATTTCAACGTCAACACTCACTCAAAAACATTTGCATGAGAGACCAACATCTCTTATATCCATAATATGCTAGGAATTTGACACAAATTGTTCTATTGCCTTAGCCACAACATATAAACACATGAGAACAATATTTGTATATGCCACACAAACAAGCATTAATATGCTAACAAAAGTTTGATTCATTTGAAACACCATATACAAACTTTTCCTACCTAGACCTGAGAGTACATGGATGACTCTATGACACACTAGAGATCTAATCAACTTTCTCAAAGATTCATTATTGTAGTTCCTCTTTACTTCCATAGTTCTATTGTCGTCACTGTCGATTACCTAAAAAAAATGTGGCGAACCACAAGGGTGAGACACATGTCCCAGCAAGAGATATAACCTCCAACAACGTTTATTGATTATAACATTTTAAAGTAATTAAATAGTTAAACAATTTAATTAAATATAACAAATAAGATCAACAATATTGATGATTAACAAAATACATAAAGGAGCAGATAATAACAATCATCATTAGCCAAACTATCATCCTTTATCTTGTTGATAATATAAGCAATTTAGTAGGATATGCACATCTAGCATCATGAACAAGTCTAATAACATAACATAGCTAACAATATGAGCATGTCTAATTGGTTGAATAGATCAACATCATAGAAAGAGCTAACAACATAACCACAATTATTTGGATAAGCATGATTAGAAGTATATGCATCTCTAGTTATAAAGGCATGGCTAGCATGCTAAACATGACTAACAACATGAGATATATAACATCATGATTATAATCAGTAGTAGCAGTATAGTTTTCAACATAAGCATGACTATTGTATGTATGCATCTACAATCTTAAGCATATCCACAACACAAGTATATCTACTATCTCTTAACTGCACTAAGCATCATCTTTATGTAAAGAGAACAAATAAGGGTTATCATCCAATGTGAAACGTTGTGTATAACCCTAAACAGATATACTATACGGTTGTATTACATCTTTTATAATGCCCTGGGGAATTTGAACTGTACCATTCAAAGTCCAACCAACCCATGTGAAGGGCTATTCGGTTTCGTACAAGATCTAGGAGTGTCAGTATCCTAAGATCTCTTCCCCTCGGTCAGTACGAGTAAAAAGGCAGTGACATATCTGTCAAAGATGCCACCACAACGACATATAGTCAAGCTGAAAACCACTAGTCTGACCTTAGTACAGGTCATGATACTAGAAACCATGGTATTCAAACCCAATCACTGATGTAAAACTGTAGTTGTCCCCTAATCACATCATGTTATAATCATCGAGACACGACCGCAGCCGTTCTCAATCACATCAAGTGTATGAGGCATGACCATAGCCAACCTCCACAATCTTTATTGTGGATGACAAGGATATATCCTCAACCTACCACCCCCATGTACTCAACAGTATGCGCTCTGAGTTTCCCTTAGGAATACTCATTTCACCATCCACCAAGTTCTGACACTGAAGATGGCTCTGCAACATAGGGCACTACATGATTAGAGTTGCACTTGATTAGTTATGCCAATTGGGTGAATTAAGGCTGCATCAAACAAGTGGACATACAAACCCTAATTCACTTCTAGCAAGCATATAAATATCAAAACCTAAAAAGATATAAAACGTATGAAACATAATTACTCATCTCATCATCACATGGTACTATTCACTTGCCATTCATGAGACTACACTAGTCATCATATTATCACAAGATATAAATCCTTTTCACAATATAACAAGGTATCAACCCTTATCAACAGAAGAGGAATACACCTCATCCAGGGCTCAACCATGCCCAAAGGTCATTAAGACCATCATACTATCACAAGATATAAATCCTTTTCACAATATCGCAGGGAATCAACCCTTATCAACACAAGAGGATTACACCTCATTTAGGGCTCAACCATTCCCAAAGGTTATTAAGACCATCATATTATTCCCTGCAAGATCATCATTATCTTTGCATGCCTTATAACAAGGCTCAATAGCATTACTTACATATAACACACTGGATCAACACAATATTGCATTAATGAGCTAGGAGATATTCATAATCAATAATAGCAAGGTTATATTAATATTAAGAACATTCCTTTATTACATCAACATGCAAGGAATATAGATATGATTAACACTCATCATATTCATAATGCACATGTTTAGCATAAGAAAGTATCAACCATGTGGCTATGATAACCAACAATTAACATATTAAGGTTATGATCATATTAAGGAGGCTATTCCACATCATTCCATCATATACGAATGTTAAACATGAATACTCATCATTATCTATTTGTATTAGAGTTAGGTTCAACAAGACAAATCATATTAATGTTACTAATCAACACTTATACCCAATTCCTAACTCACGACATCCCCGTTGGATCATGAATGCATAAGGTGAAGCATCATTATCACATTCCATGCTTTTCTCAAGTATGAATCCACACATAAATCAAGGTGTAACCATAAAGTTATAGCATACCAGGGTTTCAACAATAATAGAGTACTCCATGGTTGTATTAGTCATTCAAGGACTATTCATACCCAATTACCATCATTTAGTTATATTAAAGCTAAGTATAACAAGCTATACATAATTAGGGTTACATATCAACACAATATGGTTATCATCCCTTCTATTCATATGAGTGAATAGGTAAGACTAACTTATTAAGGGTAACCCTCCATTTGATCCATCATCATTCAACCTATATTGCCATACCACAATGTCACCTAGAACCATTGGATGTTTAAAAGGTAAGACTATTGGTTTTTTACATAAGTAAATGCCTTGGATAAACCACCTATGAAGTCCTTGATTTGTGCTCTACAAAGAGTCACCATCTAACCCTAGACATCCCTTGATTAACAACATAAAAATTTCCATTGAGAGTAGGGTAAAACCCACAATCGACTATTCAGTTAAAACAAGCCATCCATTGTCAACAATCAAACTCCTTAAGTTGATCATATACAGGAAACATCTAAATCACATTATTAGGACCAACATATTACATTAGCCATTATTCCACCATAACGGAGGAATAAACAGTAGATCTTGACCATTGGGTCAAGTTCACATGTTAAAACCATCAATTACAGTATAGGTCTGACCATTGCATCAAGTGACCCAAGAAACCATTGGTCTAAGGCTTAATTGATGCTAAAACTATACGACTAACTCACTATATATTGTAGAGACATGATCCACCATCATTAGTGATCATGAAATCACCATAGGTTGTTAGATCAACACTATATTCATTATTCACCATCAAAGATTAAGCAAATGTCAACATTGATTGATAACGACAGCAGGGTACTTAATGGTTGATCATTAAACTTCTAATTGGTCCAAAACCTGACCTAAGGGGTGACCATAGGTTGTCACCATCATCTGAAACCTTTGCTCAAGACCATGAGTTGTTATGAAGACAACACCATAGGGTTGTTGCAATGGTACCATCATCGGGTCATGGTTTATAGAAGAAATCAGCTTTAAACCCTAAAATTGACCATTGTTTGATAGGTGCTTAGCACCATAGGTTGTCAAACCAACCTGATCCAAGTAATATTATACCTTAGGAATAACATACACATGATCACAAGTTCATATATAACTAAAATCAGAATAGGGAACATTATAAAAACCGAAATCCAAGTCAAGCATAGCTTTTTAGTGCATGGATCATCATTTCCAAGCAAGAACATGATCTAGAAAGCTTATGGTAAGCAATAAATGTGGAGCAAGTTATAAAACTTGGCTCTAATAAGAAGATGAAACCCCACACCGAAGAAATCTCGACCAGGTAGGGTAGAAAATCCAAGAATAAGCTATGAATTTGTCCATCTAGCACCTTTCTTCATCAAATGAGCAAATCCTAAACATAAGGAGCAAGAAAGGTAAGGTTTTAGAGCTTTAGAGCAAATTGTACCATGGAACATTTTTCAGGTTGTGCACTACTGATTTTAACATTTAACAGAGTAAATTAGGTTCGATCAATCGTGTAATTTCACTAATTCACATCGCACACATATCAGACAACTAATTAGCATCGAGCAAGCGTTAATAATTTAAACATGCAAATTAGGAGTCGAGCAGTGCCAGAGCTGTCCGACACCTACGTAAACGCTGACATCTGTGAATAACACTGCTTTTAACCGAAACGTCCGATTATTCGAGTTAAATCGTGCGAATGGGAGTGAGATTCTACTCACTGCGATTCAAAATGTCCAAATTTGACTGGGAACACGTCCATACGCCCGTTTCTAGGCGTCAGTAGTTCATCTTCAACCTCCAAACAACCCTGGTTTAGAACCTGCTCCACGTACAGGTTGGAAAGGAGGGATAGCTGGGTGGTGCTCATGGCTATTGGCTGCAATTTCTTGCTCTGGACCTCAAGACAAACTCGACGGTGTTGCTTTGGAGTGCTAGCTCACACCCTAGAAGGCCTTGGCTGCTGCTTCTTGCGGGCACTGCCCCTAGGGAACGTTTGAGCTAGAGAAGGTGAAGGAAGGGTAGAGGAAGGAGATGCACAGTTGGGCGCCACCAAAACATCCCTCCCAAGGCCCTAGTTGGCCGTCGTCGCTGCTACCTGCAACTGGTCGGCTGCCCTAGTATGTGAGGCTACTGCTGGGCACCGCTAGGGTGAGGGAAAGGTGAAAGGAGGAAGGAGGAAGGGTAGAGGTAGAGTGGGCGCAGCTATCGGAGGTGGAAGTACAAGAAATGGTCGCCGATTCTTCCCCCTAGGCTGTTGCTGCGATCGGGCGCTGGTTTGTGGCGTCACCTATCGGTTGCTATGTGTGTCACTCATTTGGGGAAGAAAGGAGATAAGGAAGAAAGAAAGGAAAAAGGGTTATAAAGCTAAAATTGGGAAAATTGCATAATTGACCCCCAAAACTGAAAACGTCAGAACTACTGCCTCGAAAGTCCAATTCGAGTGTTTTCTTTTGCAACTTTTCAAGCACAAAATCCTCTACAACCTCAAGGCATAAAAACATTCTAATTAGCTTGTATTATGATTTAAAAGCATATCATAAGGTTATATTAGAGTTCTAAACATTAAATTGTGATAATTAAGCTTGTTCAACTCATTAAGCAAGTTTAGGGGCCTTACAAAACAAGCCCAAAACTTACACGAGGTTGAAGGGAGCAACAATTACGGTCTTGGAAGCACCAAAAACCTTCATCATGGTAGTCAAGTAATCAGTGACACCACTCAAATCTCTAACTACATTGCTAATTATTGATGGCATTAGACATGGCACATTTGATAATCCAAACTCAACAACCATGTAATACATATGACTGAACATATGTATGCAATAATCAATTAATATATAGGAAACAATTATACATGTATTTTCACATATAACTAGGCATTCAGACTCATTGTATCCAAAGTTCTATCACTAATGTGTTCAGTCATTTATAATGAAATAGCTTAGAAGCATATGTCATCACTATAACAATGTCACAGTCTATACGTACGACCTCCTCATGAAAGTCGATCACCATGGTATTTGATGGATCTGTATTGTCTAACCACACTTTGAACACCTTGTAGTTAGGTCATAAGAGTCAAACAACTCCTATGTAATAAAATGTGGGGGCATAGGCTTAAGAATCCTAGGGGGGATTCTTAGTTGTTGTAATATGCATGCATGTACTCTCATATTAGCTTCTAATTATATATAAATCTATTATACATTTGTCATACTCAAGAAATACAATGAGCTATTTGGGCCACCTAGCATAGCCGCCTTCTACCTCTCCAACCGTGATGGCATCCATGTGCTCGTATGGGAATGATGTTTCTTAAAATGTCTAAGTGACACATATGATGGATACACGAACATGATCAGTTAGAAGGAGAACACCACGAACCGTATCAGAGTGTGGTAAAACCTCTCTATCTGCCACAATGTTGTATGATGGAACATCGATGGCAAGCCGACATTTTTAGACCACATGCAATTTTATGAAACAAGACATTTAAATTGACACACAAATATATTGACTTGAGGAATTACTTTGTCCCAATGTATAAACGCAACATATAATTTGACTTAAATTGAATCTTATCCCAGTCGGACCACATGGGTTACAAGGAGTACTTCCATCATCCTCGTTTGACATGTGACATTTTACAAGATTCATGACTATTGGATGAGCTCATGCACCTTAGAATCTTGAAGCTGCTCCAATGCTGCAACTATCAATCTTTGCACCTTCTCATGGCCCATTCTCCCTTTCTTGAAAGATTAGAACTTTTTTGGGATGAGCCAGAAAAATATTTTAGCCCAAACCCAGCTCTAGCGGCCCTAACACATCCGTGATGCTCTTCCATTCCTAGAGAAACCATAAATTCATCGTGTGTTCCATGAGGGGTGAATTTGTCCTCCTTTCTTTGATCACCCACCTCTAATTATATATCATCAAGATTGTCTAATCAGTAAAACTTAACAATATAGGAAAAAAACTTGGACATGCATAGTGAGACCAATAAATTTACCACTTTTATAGCCACCTCATATGTTGCTTGGTTGGGAATTTCTCTAGCTTTGTTTTTCCTTACATCTATCCATTCCAAATAGTGAGGCAACCGTACAGAATCACTAGAAAACTTAGCAACATAAGGAGTAAAAGGAGAAGGCCCTTGTTCTTTCTCTTGATCTCTTGATAGGTGGCATTTAACATAACCACCAGAACCCAATTGGTTGTTGTGCACATTCTTGTCACGCATTTTTTCAACATCGTAGATAGCATGATTAATTCAATAAGAACATTGTTAACTAATCATATAAAATCATAAGAGTGTAATCAATATAATACCTTGAGCTCATTTGTTTGTATCTGCTCAAGAAACTATTCCTAATTATTTTTATCAAGATATGTCCATTGCAAAGTGAGGTCTTTGTCCTTCTTGGAATCCAAAGATGTAGTCTCTTATGAGGATTGTCTGCCAATCTCTATGTCTTCTCTAGATGAGTTGCATAACATTCTTGCAATGTAACTTTTCATCAAGCTCATACAGGCCCTGAAAAGGTTCAAGATTCACTGATTTAGAAAGGCGAAAAGAAAGAATAAGAAAAGACTATAAAAATGTATATGCATATATCTCACCTCTAACTCCCTTCAGATGAGGTCTTTAGTGGCATGATCCACATGTCTCCAATTCTCAATACAGAGAGGCACTTTGTTTTGACTAAGGACCCCATAGTAGTTGATTAACCCTCTAGTAATTAACTTGCGTACTTCATTAAATTCAACGACGCCCTTCTCCCCTTTATCCCTAGTTGAGGTTTTTTTATCGGAGTTATCCCTCTCATACATGTTGATTTAGCAGCATAGTCATCACTCTAGCAAGAAGGTCCAATACGATCCTCACACTCGAGATCCTCCAGGGTCGATGCGCTCTCGATCAAAGGCCATCTGCAAAACCACACTTGAAAAAATAAACATGTTATATAATGCAAAAATAATATATGAAAAAGTTAGATTACATGTGAAAAAATAAACATATGCATGCAATATACCTTAAACTAATATCCCTTATGTGTGATCTTTAGGTGTATAGCCATCAGTGTTAGACTCAAAATTTACACTGGGTAATCCAACAGAGAATGGACTAGAGTCATCATACATGTCCTAGTACTCCTCTTCATCAATAGGATTTGAAATGAACTATATTTTCCCATGAAGAACGGTAGACCATTTTTCATTTGTAGGATTATCGATACAGAATATCTTCTTTGCCTATGATGTCATGGTAAATGGTTCATCCTTCTCACATGTCTACTCATAATTCACTATTGTGAAACTGATTTCATGAACTACAAGTCCTCTATCTGTTATCAACCCATTTACACCTAAATAATGGAACTCTAACCTATGTGTAGTCAATTTCCCATATGTCTTCAATGACACTGTAATAAGACATCATTCTTTCACATGAACTCTTATCATTGGCACTAGAATATACAATGAAGACGCTTGGAGGGTGACCCCACTTTTTTGGACGACACTCCTATCATCTTGACCTTTTGTGTAAATCTATTTATATCAAACCCTTTGTAAGATGTAACATGCGTCTTTGGCTTATATGCAAGCCATTTGATAGTTTTTATAAAATTATTTGGTGTTTGAGATATTTGATGGAATACTTTCTCTTAAAGCCACCTAATAAATGTCCAATTATGCTCTCTAGCAAGCCACATTGGACTGGCTTGGGGATATTTTATCTTGAGCTTGTTGGTGTGTTCAGTGATATAAATACCCACATCGTCAATGTTGTGTGAAATATACAAGTGTGTTTGTTCCCACTGTTTACGACCTATATCTATCTGTCCTTCTCTCAAAGTACCTTTGCCAAAACAAATGTCATGATTCACAGTACTAGTAGGAGTTTTTTTTTTTTGCAACTCAAAAAGTCATTGTAAAAGTCCATAACCTCCCCAACAACATAGCCCTCAATGATACTCTCTTTGAGTTGACAACATTTTCGAACATCACCTTTAAAAATACTCATGTACCACTCAAAATGATACACCCAATGCAAGAAAATTGGACCCAACAATTTCACTTTCATAGTTAAATGGACAACCAAATGTACCATGTTATTAAAGAATGAAGGGGGGAAATGTTGCTCAAGTTGGCGCAAATAAGGACCACTTCTCTTTGCAACTTATCTAGATTCTCAAGATCAATCACTTTGTTGCATAGACTATTGAAGAAGAAGTAAAGCATAGTGATTGCAAACCTGACATCCTTAGGATGGATAGATCGAATAGGCATAGGCAATATATGTTGCATTAGACTACGATAATAATGAGATTTATGATCTATCAACTTCAGAGCCTTCATTGATACCAATCTATGGATATTGGCAGAGTATCCCTATGGTACCTTAACATTAAGCAAGCACTAGCAAAAAGTTATCTTGTCCTATATAGACAAAGTGTGACAAGCATGAGGTAAATATGTGTGGCGAACCTTGCTAACTTGCGTTGTTAATTCTTTCCATATATCCATTTCATGTAGGTCCATTCTGGATTTGATGCCATCTTTAGTCTTGCTTTTTGTATTCAACAGAGTATCAATGATGTTCTCACAAACATTTTTCTCAACATACATGGCATCGATACAATGTTGAACTATCATACAAATCTCATAAGGAAGACCCCCGCAATATCGACCTCTTTATGAATAAAGAGTTTTCACCTACAGGAGTAGTACACGGTCTCTCACCACAATGATCTACAATGTTGTTTACTATTTCATAAACATCCTCCCCTGACATAAGTTTAGGGGCACTCTGCTCCTTAGTTAAGCCATTGAATGTTTGGTGTAACTTTCGGTAAATATGCACCTTTATAAGAAACCTTCGATGACCAAGATATACAATCTTCCACCATGTTTTAGTTGGATTGAATCGTTATTGTCCTTACATACAAGACATGCCTTGGTTCCTTTTACATTGTATCCAAACAAGTTCACATAAGCTGGAAAGTCATTAATAGTATAAAACAACAAAGTATGTAAATCAAACATCTATCTATGCACAAAGCATCACATCTTCTCCTTAGAGTTTCTTTAGGTCATCAATCAGAGGTTCAAGGTAAACATCAATATCATTATCGGGTTATTTGGCACCCGATATCAACAAGGACATCATGGCATATTTGTTCTTCATACAAAACTATGGAGGGAGATTGTATATAACATGAGTGCTATGTTGGTTGCTTAACGCTCCATATGGATTCATCCTGTTGGTACAAATTCCAAGTCTTAAATTCCTGACTTCTTCACCAAATTGAGGGTACAATTAACTGATGTTCTTCCATTGAAGTTAATTAGATGCATGTCGTAGCATACCTTATCAATTTTCTCTACCTTTGCATGACAAGATACATTTTTCGCATCTACGGTATTAGCAAACAAACATCAAAACCTTAGTATTATACAGTGTTTAGGAAATCGGCTCGTGCGGCCGCATATGCGACCGAATAATCGGTTCGGCCAATGGGCCGCTGCGCATATCCTGAATCGCCCATCCAAGCGGGCTCGGCCCGATTAAAAAGCAAAAACGCCGCATATGCGGCCGAATAATCGACACTTTTCAAATAGGGATCGTTTTTTTTAACTCTCGGGCTCTTATACCCTGGCGGGCCAAATAAAGCTCGCGGGCCAAACAAACCTCGCGCAGGCTGTTTCCGCAGGCAATGCTCCTCGATGCCCTAGCTACGACGATCCTTGTTGCTGGAGTCTGGACTTCTAGACGGTGGCGCCAGCTTCCCTCAAGGTACGTCGGCTTCCCTCAAGGTGCGTCAGCTTCCCTCAAGGTGCGCCGCCTTCCCTCAAGCAGTGCGGAGGCTCTCCCGGCTCTCCCTCAAGCACGGCGCCTCTCCCTTGATTGCTTGGAAGGCGGCTTCCCTCAAGCACTGCGGCACCTCTCAAGCTTGGTCGGGCCTTCTTCAACCTAGGACGGCGACTCATAGGTAAGCAGTTGTTCTATTTTGGGGTTAATCAATTCAGTAGCTGTTTCCCCTCTGTTGGCCAAGGAGCTGCCGCACACCCCAAATTTTGTGACTGTCAAGCTATGTTTATTAGAGCCACAGATTCCACCATCAAAAAGGCCACAATCGGTCCACCCAGGGGCTGCATGAACAGACTTTGAAAAGCCATCCATGTCACCTTGATTCTACAATAAAACCTCGATTATATTGTGATTAACATCTGGCTCTTTGGAATACATCCATGTTTCTGTTGATGGCTGAAAGGATCTGGTATCCATCTCATGAGGGATGTCGTGAATGCAGAAGTTATTGTGCCTATTGACCTGAAGCCGCCCGTCATCATTTCACATAGCTTCACCTTCTTACTGAACATCAACATGACTCTGTCCCAATTCGTTGCCATTAGCATTTGCAAGATTCTTCTCACAGTCAGTTGTCGTACCAGGTTGGCCGCCAACATGATATCTAGAGCTAGACCCTTCCCGATGTTGATAACTGTCATCTCTCCCTAGAGCACCGAAGAAACCTTTGCTCATTGTAGAATATACATGTAGGATGAAAGACCAATGTATGAATTGGCCAAAGTTCACCTGCAATAGTCTGATTCTGCATAATTTATACTCATTAGTCGTTACCCTGTTGATGGAACATGAGAAGTTTAATCTATATTCTTGTCATTAACTAAAGTAAATTATTTCTTGATAGACTAATGAGTAATGACAAGCTAATTTGTATCCGTACACCAACTATTTATCCAAAAGTTATGTTATGCATTGTACTTGTGCTTGAAACAGTTCCTATAGATTGGTGATTCCATCCATTTACAATGATCTAGTTATATTATCAAACTGAAATATAACGTGAAGCACATGGCACATCAATGCATGGCCTCAATAATAGCATCTTAGATATCAAATAGTTAGTTGGGAAAACTACTATACACACATACATGATTCTATTTTTGTATCTGTTTAGAAACCATACTATTTCCATTATGAATCATGATAGATAATTTGGGTTATTCTCTCTCATATTAGTTTGGAAGTGTCTCTTACTCTCATGTGAGTACTCTATTTGTTATTTGTGTTGGATTAGTGAAGAAAACGCACATCATATTTTCTTCTCATGTTGTTATTTTTATGATCTATGAGCTTATTTCAGTTCATTCTTTGGTTGTGTACCAAGATGGCTCAATGATATTTTGCACCTCAATAGGAAAGCTAAATGTGTAGCTTTCTTTCTTATATACTCTATCTGGAATGACAAGAATAGGAAAATATCTATGTACATATAGTTTTTCATTGGTTTGTTTGTTTGATTTCTTTTGTTTATTGTCTCCAGAGCAATCATGGAGAGTCTTGGGTCAGCCTCAATAGGGATTAACACCCAATAAAACACACCCCAATCGTGTCTAATTCCACCTGGGTCAACTGATCCAGCATGGAAATACGGCTTCCTCAAAAATAAAGCCAATTCTAGCTGGGTTGTTTGTTCTTTATGCAGGAAGGAGATCAAGGGGGGTGTGAGTCGCCTGAAGCAACACTTAGCTCACATAAAGGGCAATGTCTCCGCATGCCCTAAAGTGGACAATGAAATCAAACAGGAGATCAGACAGAACATGGAGGAAATACACAAAAAGAAGGATCCAAAGTCAAAAGGGACTGCAGTTGTGCGAGAAGAAGTTGACATTGCAATGGCTAAGGTGAATGATATTGATGGGCATCACACCATTCCTAGCTCAGATTCTTCAATGCGCCAAGTAGGGATCAAGGAGTCTATAGATAAAAAAACAAAGAGAGCGGGTGAATCAATATATTGCTAGGTGGGTCTATCAGTGTGGAATTTCTTTTAATGCAATTTGCAACAATTCATTTTTATCAATGTGCCAGGCGATTGGGCAATATGGAAAGAACCTCAAGCCCCCTTCTTACTATGAGGTGAGTGAGTCTTTGTTGAAAGTGGAGGTTGAGAAGACAAGAAATGATTTGCAACCTCAAAGAGAAATGTGGAGGAGATACGGGTGCACCATTATGACAGATGCTTGGAGTGATAGGAGAAGCAGGAGCTTGATGAATCTTCTTGTGAATTGTGAATTAGGCACTTGCTTTCTAAAGGAAATTGACGCCTCTGTTGAGTCTCACATAGGGGAATACATTATGTATTTTGTTGATGGATGCATTCAAGAGGTTGGCTCAGAGAATGTGATTCAAATTGTTACAGATAATGCTTCTGCAAATGTATCAGCCGGTAGAATGTTGGAGGATAAGTATCCTCACATTTTTTGGACTTCTTGTGCGGCTCATGTCATTGATTTGATACTTGAGGAATTTGGCAAAGAGAAACGAATTAAGGCTGTCATAAAGAAGGCAAGGGAACAAATTTGCTTCATTTATTCTCACACAAAAACCTTGAGTTTGATGCGCAAATTCACTGAAAAGGGGGAAATTTTAAGACCTGGAGTAACCAGGTTTGCTACTTCTTTCTTGACATTGCAAATTCTGGCTGAGAAGAAAGACAAGTTGAGGCTTATGTTCACATCTAATGAATGGGGCCAATGCAAGTGTTCCAAAACAAGAGCAGGTCTCAAAGCTACATCAACGGTCTTGGCTCCAACTTTTTGGAATCAAGTTTCATTAGCCATCAAAGTGTGTACACCTTTGATCTACTTGTTGAGAGTTGTTGATGGTGATAAGAAGCCTTCAATGGGATTTGTAAATGGTGGATTAGAAGCTGCTAAACAAGAGATTATGGCCCTCTTTAAGGGAGTTGAAGTCACCTATAGACCATTCATCAATGCCATTCTCATCAAAACTAAAGACAGATTAGATGGTCCCCTTCACAAGGCTTCCTACTACCTGAACCCGTATTACTTCTACAAACATCAAGATGAGATTGAAAAACATCCAGATTTAATGGATAGCTTGATTAGGTGCATTGAGACCTTTTTCCCAGATGTTGCTGTTCAGGACAAGATTACCAGGACAGAGTTGAGTTCCTATATGATGAAGCTAGGCTCATTTGGAAAGCCATTAGCTTTGAGACAGTGTTTGGTCAATGATGATGAGTACAAACAGGTATATAAAGTTATAAACCTTACTTTATTTTGATTATTAGGATAATGATGAAATGCTTCTAAACTAACTATTATATATATATGTGTGTGTGTATGTAGCTATGTGGTGGCATCTACATGGTGGAGCAGCACCACATTTGCAAGAAATGGCCATCAAAATTCTCAGCCTAACTTCCTCCTCCTCTGGATGTGAGAGGAATTGGAGTACTTTTGAAGGGGTACTTGACTACTTATATATTAGCTCAATTGATTACTTTCAAATATGCATATTATTCCCCTCTAAGTAGTCCATGCTTTGAAATGGCAGATTCACACTAAGAAGAGGAATAAAGTTGAGGTCAAACGACTTAATGACTTGGTCTATGTCCAGTTTAATGCCAAGCTACAAGAGCAACGAGAAAGGAAGGTCAAAGATCTTCTTCTAACAAGTGATAGAACACATGACATGGAGTGGATAGGAGATGATACAATAGAAAATGATGAGGTCCCTGGCGGAGATGGACTTACACGGGGTAATGTAGCGGCTACAACAGGAGTTGTTGATGTTCTCCAAGCTAGGGCTACTCGTGCACAAACACGTGTTGTTGTAGGAGCTTCTACTTCTACATCACTGCCCCAGATTGATGAAGACGATATTCTAGAGGAGTTGTCTACTGATGATGAAGATGAGCATGTTTTTACCGAGTTTGAGAATGAAGATGGCTACATCGATTAGATTTGTATTGATAAACTTGTGTTGATTGTTGATGTACTACTTTGTGATTTGGACATGAGTTGCTTGGTTATTTGGTGCTTGTTGTTTACTTGGTATGAACCTTTTGGGATATGTTATTTAAATTATTTTCATCTTCAATCATGCTTATTTCTTAGTTAATATTCAAATGAAATTTCATTTTTTGTTATATCCCCAGTTATGATTGTTCCCTTTATATATCGAATTATATATGGTCAATATATAAATTTATGTAAATATATAATAAATTTATAAAAAAAAATCCAAAACCGCATATACTCCCGCATACCGTATATACTCTATTTGGTACCATGTCCGCCCGTACACCGATTACCGCTTTTCAGAACACTGGTATTATATGCAAACACCACATCAATGTGACAGGAGACTTGATTTTGGTCTTACCCAATGTCGTCCTTTTGTACCTAGACGCCCCAAATTTTGGACATTCTTTCATATCAATATAACCCTTTTGAAATAGCACACAATCATTTGAGCATGCATGTATCTTCTTAGCCTCCATTCCCATTGGACACAACATCTTTTTCATTTCATATGTTGATATTGGTAGCTTGTGGCATTCAAAGAGAATTTCTTTCAACAAAGACAACAGAGAAGTGAAGCTTTTGTTGCCCCATCTATTGTTAGACTTTTGAGTGTACAATCTCAACATAGTGCTCAACTTTGAAAACTTAGTACAACCTAAGTACACCAATTTCTCAGCACCATCACAAAGTTTCTAAATAAGGGAGGTGGATCTGTAACATTTACCCCGTAACTATCTAGCATAACATCAACCATGTATGTTGGAATTGGTTCATGCACATCAACATTGTCATCCATTTCTTCTTCGAAACAACTAACACTACTGACACCTGCCAATCTCATATTAGGAATTTCTCCTTTCCAGTACCATTCTATGTAGCCTTATATAATCCCATTGCACATGACATGATTTTTTATCATGTCAATAGTGTCAACTTTCAGGTTGTTACTACAATTTTTACAATGGTAATAGAATCTATCTCTATGTTGTTTTCTATGTTCCTCTATAGATCTTACAAACTTATTGAGATCACTAATAAACTACATAGTGCATCGATTTGGATCATACATCCATGATATGTCCATTCTATTATCAAATGGAGACGAGTAGCAATCGGGAAGTTGATCCTAGCTTGCGCATGAGTGAGGATAAATCATGCAGTTAAGGCTAGTGGTGGTCTGTGGGGCCAGTCCTCATTCCTGAAACTCTATTAGAGCCTTGGACAGTGGGCCCAGGCGTTACGGCCATAATCATCTATTAGCATTAAACATTGATGAATGTGTACCACCTATCCCATTCTTTAGCACTCCATCTCACTAGCAAGTGTATAATGTGTGTTTGATTTCAATAAATTTTGATATCATTTCCCCACAGTTATCAAAATACACCAATGTAGATGGGCAAATACCCACCTTCATATGTACCCAGAGAACAAAAGGCAAAATGATGTAAAACATTGTTGATATTGAACACACATTATAATCCTAAGTGAGATTAAGTTCTCAAGAATAGTCCCAAATCAAGGACTATCCAAGGGTTTACTCCTAATGAGTAAATGTCAGACGAGTTTCTACTATAGGGGTTAGCGTTTGTAAATTAGAGTTTACTTTTTGGAAGGTTAGGGTTTAGGGTTAATTAGGTAAATTTATATCAATTTCAATGTAAATCAAGTTAATTTAGAGCAATTCATATCAAATTCATTATATTAATTCCTATGTGTGGTTATTTATCCATACTAAAATATAATTTCTAACATTAAATGATGTAAAGAATTATATACAAACTAATATTCAAACAAACCAAATAACCAATTATAAACAAACTAATATTCATAGAAAGTGAGATGGTAGAGTGAGATGCACGAACACTTCAAATTCCTCAACTGCCTTGCATGATGAGGATATTGGTAGACATGGTAAATGTCATGAAGATTTATGTAGGGGTTCTTCTAATCACTCTGCCAACTCCATGGAGACTTTTGTGAAGTTGTGCAAGTTCTACAATCTTATGGCATCTGGAACAGCCAAGGCTCCATGTCGAGCTCTTACACTTCATAATGGAGAAATCATACAAACTTCTCATGGGAGTAACAAGGAGACCAAGAGCCAAGAAACAACTCCATGTTTGAAGAAGAAATTCTTGTGAGGTCAAGAAGCCTTGATGAAGTGAAGTGTGATGCCCCACGCCACATGACAAGTGAGATTACTCAAAACAAAATGTGGAATTAATACAAATCAACCAGGTTACCAAGAAACATACGAAATTAAAACCATTTCACATATCCACCTCAAGTGGAAACATATCACATCGGAGTCCACAAAAGTCACATGTATATATAACACCTGCCAAAGGATTATCACATAGCTTTATTTACTGGCTCACTGGCCACAACCTATACATATGATAACATGTTCACATACATACATGCCATATCTGTACAACAAGGGCATATAGCCGAAACATCATTTTCATATACAACATCTACAAAACACCCCCAAGGACATGAGAATATAGGGACAACACATAGGACTCTACTGCAAAACACAAGAAGCTTATCCAACCTTTACTCAGTTACCGCTCCTCCTGCTGCTCAGTCTCAACAACACAATCTCTACCTCTTTGAGCACGACCACCTAAAATATGTGGAAAGCCACGGGGTGAGACCAAACGTCCCATCGAGAGATATAACTCTCTGCCAACATCTACTAAAAACACATATACTAAAGCAAGTAGAGAACATATATTATCAAGTTGAGCATATTAAGCTAAATGATGTGTATTAAAATGATATCATAGATAAAGTAAACTAGGTAGTTACCACTGAGAAGTAGAACAATTATTACTTTAATAAGGAATATGAAGAACATGTATAACAATTGCCTTCTCTTACTGTATTATAATTCAAGAAATTAGTACAAAGATAAGGCAAAGGGCTCAACCAATGTGAAGCGTATTTGGCCCTAAGAAAAATATACTACAAGGTTGTCTTACGTCTCTTATTATGCCCTGAGGATTTGATTCATACCACTCAAATACAACAGACCATTTCTAAGCCAACATCGGTGCCAGACAAGGTCTGTGGAAGAGCTAGAATCCACCACCTCCCCAACACCTCTTGGTCAGTACAAGGGAAACACCACAGACATATCAGTCGAATCCAAATAGCGACATATAGTCAAGCTAAAGGATAGTCTCACGCATGGACACCCTTATAAGACACCTAGCCCGCCTTAGTACATGTCACGATGCTAGAAGAGCAGGCTCACACATGTCCACTCTTAAAAGAAGGCATCAAATACAGTCAAATTGTTGCCTATCACATATCACAAGGAGACCAGCTCACGCATGGCCGTCTCACACCACATGTAATTGTGGACGTAAGGAGATATTCGACTTACACCCTCACATATTCAAAAATACGAGCTCTGAGTTTCCTGTAGGAATGGCTCATTTCACCATCCAACAATAAAACTAACACTTAATGGATCTATGGCTCAGGGCACCTACATGATTAAGGTTTCACTTGATTATTAGGCCACTTGTGTGTCTTTTAGCATCAATAAAGTTACAGTGTATAAACCCAAAATGAACTCTACAAAGATAAGGGTATAGTACAACTCCAAAGATATAAAATGTGTAAGGTATGAGCTTGTCACATCATCACATGATACTTGTAGCACTGCCATTCATAAGCCATTAACATTATCACACTTCCACACAACCATGAAAGGCTACCACTAATGTCACGTCACTAGGGGATATCACCTCACAATAGGCATTAAGTCTTCACCAGTTCATAAGGCCCATCACATCAATATGTTCTCATCATGTCTCATCCAAGATCATAACCATCACCTTGTACCACATATGATCACCATAGCATTCACATAGCTATGACATATATTTCACCTACATGGTTAGAATCACACAAGTAGGAGAGAGAAAAAGTAATCACATGTTATTCATCCAATGAACTCAATAAGCTTAGTATGCCCTAGGATTATGGTTAGGGTTTTTCAAAAGTCGATTAGGGTTTCATAACACTATTTACTTACCAAACCCTAGTTATTTCATCTCCGACTATCTTGGAGCATACTAGGATTAGAACGTCTTCATTAACATGGTTAAGCAACTATCTAAACAACATTGGGAATCAACCAACAATACATATACATATGCAACAACCTTACAATGTATCACATATGTTGCGACCATGTATTCATGTGAGTGTATCGACCAACCCTCAAACACATGTCTCAACCACTCTCAAACAGGTGTCTCGACCACTAGCAAACCAAGTGACTTGACCACCACAAAAGCATGTGTTTCGACCATGAACAAACATGTCTCTCGACCACCCTAGGGTTAGGGTTTCAACTGTGACACAAAATATATGTCTCGACCCTTAAGTGTTACGAACCTCAACCCATTAGGGTTAGGGTTGCAACCGTGACACAATGTCGTGTTTCGACTGAGACAAAGCAATCATCTTGACTATCAAATCATAAACAAAGTGCGTCAACCAAGACAAAACCAAAGAGGATAATGACTTCGACCGAGACAAATCAATCATCTCAACTATATCCCCATAAACAAAGTATGTCGACCAAGGATGTGAAGATGGTCACTCTGAAAGAAGCCTGGAGACTTTGAAGAAATAAACATGACGAACCATCTTGGTCTAGGTGGTTGTGGAAAGTCAAAGCTCCTAAGAGAATGATTCTATGTTGTTGGAAAATACTGCATGGAAAGCTTATTACTGAGGACTTCTTTCAAAGAAAGGGATACTCCTTAGCTTCCAAATGTAGTCTATGCTGCAAGGAAACTGAAACTAATAATCACCTCTTATGGGGTTGTGCAGTTGCTTTTAAAATTTGGAGTAGAGTAACATGAATGTTCTCACAAACCCCCAGCTGCAAGGAAGATCTGCATCACCTGAAGAACAAAAATGAAGGGATACTTGTTGTCCTCATTCTTTATCACATTTGGATTCTCAAAAATCAGACCATTTTTGAAACCACTAGTGTAAATCCATGGAATGTGTGGAGAAGCATCACTAGTTATTATAGAAACATGCATAGATAGGTTGTTTAATTTCTTTAAATAATATATGCATAGATAGATTCTACTGAGCTCAGCTCCCCCACTTGTACATATTATTTTAATAATGGAATGAGAAGCATGCTTGATGATAAAAAAACTATGTCGACCAAGAAAAAATCAAAGTGGGTAGTGATCACCAAGGTTAATCCACCACAAAGGCAAATAACCATCCTCAAAATGGAGATAAACCTTGATCAAAATAGAAGTATACCATGACCAAAATAGAAGGTTAGCATCAAGGAAAAACCATCATCAATGAGATGGAAAACTCCATGCAAAAAGGACATCAAAACCTTGAAATCTGAACTCCAACATAATCCATCAATAAACAAAATAAGGGCAAAGAGGATCAAGCTTCAACATCAAGAAAAACCAATTAAAACCTCAAGTAAACACAAAGTCCAAACCAAAACATGGTGCTAAAACCAAGAATCGTGTTGCATGTAATAACAACATCACTTCACCCATCACTTAGAAAATTGGTCTATGAATTAGGGTTAATAAAGAGAGCAATCTAGATGAGAATACTACAAAGTATTCAACCCTAAAAAAAGATAGCATTATCTAGCACATTAGCATCATGTTTTAAGATGAAAACAATAGCACGCAAACATAAAAAGGATGCAAAAAATAGAAGAAGGTAGAGAGTTATGTAACCCACCTTAGGTATAGAACAAAGATTCCAAGATCACGAGCTTCAAGGAAAAAAATGAAGCTCCAACTAAGGTCAACACTTCATCCATAAGATCACCTCCAAAGAGAAGAACAATGTGATCAAAAGATAGCTCAAGAAGAGAGGGTAACAACCCTAGGCCAAACCAAAAGAAGAAGAAGAGGGAAAGAGAAGAAAGCTTCCTCTCACTCAAGCACCACCATGTCAAACATAGTCTATGACCATTGTGATGAGGAATTTATCTCAAGACAACCACCATGGATGATCCATACTCTACGACCAAGAAAGGAGAAGAAGGAAGGTAGGGTTATAAAGGAAAAACGTGATCAAGAAGGTAAAACCACTTACCAAGAAGAGAAACCACCAAGAATCACCACAAGGAAGGTGATCAAGCTCCAAAGTACCACATGCAAGGTTGATTGGCCGCCAAAGAACCTAGATCAGCACCTTTTAGCTTCATCAAGCTCCAAGGTCAGCCAAGCAAAAAAGGAGGAAGAAAGAGAGCAAAAGGATTGCTTGCATGAAGAAGAGAGATGCTATATACCCAAGGGATGAGAGAGGTGGGGTAGATATCAGGTTTCAACATAAGAGATCACCAAAGGGACAATTTTCCACCAAGAAAACAACTATGCAACCAGTAAACACATGCATGCAACTCATGGTGATACAACCAAGGTAGGGTATCGACCACTAAGGTCACCCACACCTTCACGGCCAAAACACACCACAAGGGAGCACCAGGGTCAAAACAAACTCATCCAAAGGAGGCATGTTGGTCAAAACACACCCAAGACACATAAACAAGGTCAAGAGATAAGTCACAACACTCAACCAAGATCAACATGGTCGACACCATGCTCCACCAAGCAAAACCCTAGAAACCCATACATCACCATTTGATGCCACCTCATCAACCAAGGTCTAAAAAGGCAGACCATAGAATCATTATCTCTCTCATGATGCTACAACACTAAGGTCGCATTCAACATGTGACAAATTGCAAGATAACCCCTCCACATAGGTAAAATTCAACTTGGTCCAAAACAAGGATACAAGACAAACATCATCCAAACAAGACCAAACTGAAAACATAAACTTGAAACATGTTAACAAAGCATCTCAAAGTATTAGATTAAGGTTAAGCATCTTATTAAGAAAGGCAATCATACTCAAGCACTAAGATAGGTCAGGGGCCTTACATGAAGAGAGAGGTGTCCTCTCATGGACAGACCATTAACTGCCTTAAGCAAAGGCTGGATGAGATTTCCCTTTCACTTGTCCTTTTTGAGGAGGGAATACCCCCTTCCCAAACCAAGGCCAAACAAAACAATGCTAATGGTTCTATGGTTGCTCCTCAAGGCATTTATGCTTCACCACCTCCTCAACCTTCATACAACTCCCAACACACCTCACAACCACTACCACAATATCTACCATAAGAACCACCCCCATACCAACCACCTCCACAACAATCTCCACAACAACCGTCCTACATCCCTCAAAATCCTTATGCTCTTCATCCCCCATGACTTTAATTCAACTACCACTACACTCCACCTCCACCACATTCATACCAATAATACCATCCACAATATCACCCCCTCCACAAAAACCACCACCCAACCGCACTTTTCGATGTCTTCATAGATGTTAGTGTATATGAGCTTTAAGAGAGGTGTCGTAGTGTTTGTTCTCTGTGGACACAAAGTACACTCTCTATATATCCTAGTAACTATGTTATGGTGAACCAATTTGGCACCCTATCGTCCATGTGTGCTCCATCAAAGTCAATTTTCATGGTATAAAAAAGATGTTCAAATCTTTTGAGCAACCATTCTGGTAGCTTCTCCTTATATAGAAGGGGAATTTAGGCTTGAACGATCCACTTTATAGGGCTTTGGATATGGATCCCAGAAGTATGTTAGTGATACTTGTGAGGTAATATTCTCTAGACACTTGTTCATTGACCAGAGGTGACTGAGATCGCATAGCAAAGCATGGAACTAGGTTGACAATGATGGAACCTCATCGAGACTGAATGAGTTTTTGGGTGTTCAATTTGAAAAATCTGCCTTGGCTTTGGTAGTAAGGGTGTAAATAGTACGAGTATGGTGCGTGTCTGGCCATATCCATACCCATTTAATTACGTGGGTCTAGTTTTGATTCTGGACCCGCATAATAAAAATTTAGACACACGCCATCCCATACCCTTAATAATAGCGGGTTTGCGGTGTGAGTATGCGGATAAGTGGTTCTATTCAAAAATCATACATTTCATGTAAAAAAATTTATGACTCCTTTCTATATATTCTTATACAATAAGATGTTGCTACTATATAGTACATAAGCATGCAATAGTTATATTGAACAATGTAATCCTTTATAGATTGAAGATCAGCTGAGTTAATTATTTACATATATGTAGTCATCATCATAGTGTTTTAATAATATTGCATATCGTGTAAGTAATTTGATTTTAAGGTATGTTGCTCGTTGTTGTACTTAGAATAGTTAATTCTTAATTAGATGACTAGTCTTAAGCTTATTATAATTAGATTAATATGTAATATGAAGTATTATATTAATTAGACTAGAAAAGTATGATATCGTAACATATTATTTAAGTAGTTATTTATGTATAGCGGGTCCATGGATATGTGGATTTGGGTCCAAGCATACCAATCAGTGGACCGAATTACATGTAGGTCCATGGGTTTGCGGGTCCACGGTTCTACGAGTCTAAATATTTAGACTTGTGATGCGTTTTTAAGGGTCCGGATTTGTGGGTTTACATGTACCCATTTACATGCCTATTTGGAAGGTAGGCTGGTGATCAATGTAGGAATGTTGTGCGGTCGAGGGGATGGTAGGTTGGGAGGATGGTTAGCAGGATGATTGGTTTGGATCTGATACCAAGATGATATGTGCAGATGAAGGGGTGTTATTGTATAGATTAACTGATTGTTAGGAATGTGGTTGGTTTGATGGTTCCTTTTTTATAGGGGAATTGCCAACACTTGGATAATATTGTGCATTGTGCTTATCACCCAATGGTTTTTTTTGTGAATAGCCAAAAGAGAGAGATATAATAGTTCCAACTATAGTTATTGCCCCTTCTACTAGGTGAAATGAAATAAGAAATAAATAGGTTGTGAAGCACAAACACTTCTACAAGTTCTCGTGGTTGTGTTAGATGCATTTTGTACGTGACACGAACATGGCCCGGATACAACCCAAAATGTATTGGACACCTCTCGGTCATGTATGGTTAGTTTGGAAATTTTTAGGTGCTTGGACACAGTTTAACTCTTTCAGACATGCCCCGAACATGGCCTATTGGCCAAAGCTCTGTAGAACTGGCCCAAAACTCACTAGTTACCACCCACTCCCCCTCACGATCATGCTCACCCCGACCCTCCCAACCTGACTCCCTTCACTCACTGAGTATCATGCCCTAGAGTAGGTAAGGGTTTAGGAGCAACTACGACGCATTAGTGATTCCCTCTCTCCGCTGGTTGTTGGTGTCAATGTAGCTTTGGCTGGCCTAAGCAGCAAACAACTTCCTTCAAGTCTGCCAGTTGCATCTTCCCTCTTGACCTCCTATATGATCTTCCTCTGACCTTAAGGGTTGGGGGTCTAGGAGCTGCTATGCATGACATCAACCTCCCTCTCTGGTGGGTTCAACCTCCAATTCCTGTCAGTTGTAGATCAACTTGGAGCAGCAACAGTAATGCCTTAGAGCAGCAGTTGTGTGTTGGACCACCTAGCAGCAGTCGTGACACCCTAGTGTCATCTTGGAGATGAGTCACTAGTCAACTTCTATGTCTCTTATTCAGTTAATCCACTTCAACGTCCCTTCTCATTCCTTTTTCCCTTTCAATTATTTAGTTGTACTATTTGATAATGTCAATTCCTTCAAGTTTTATTTTTTTATTTTGTTCCTTTGTCCCTATATAACACATTTTAAAGAACGTTTGGTGAACCCCTTTACTTAGACAATGTATTATTATCCCTTTTTTGGTGCTTCACCAATGAGCCTTGATTTTCCCAACATTTTCTTTTCCACTTTTTGGTGCTACTGTCACTAATCCTTGATTTAGCCAACATTTTCTCCTCCTTTTTGGTGTTGTTGTCACTGATCCTTAATTTAGTTGATGTTTTCTTCTCCTTGCTTTGTGTTGCTATAACCGAGTAATCACCTACACAATGTTCTACATTACTCTTGTTTTGATTTTTTTCTTAAATGTAGTCACATGTGTGGCAGTGTACTTAGGACTAAATGTTGATAGAACTCCAAAATATTTTGAGTTTGTTGAATAGACTATTAAAGTTTCACCTTTTATATTACAATTTTATTTTTTTACCTACTTGAAATTATCTGTTAGAATTCTACCAATTTGGATTGAGAATTTCGATTTTGTAATATCTAGATTATACAAAATTTTTATTTCTAAATATTAAAGCATTTAGATATTGTTTAAAAAATCATGTGTTCGTGTCTTATATTTTCTAATTTGTCATGTTTGTGTCCAACCACGTGTTCGTGCTTCCTAGGGAATAGGCAAAAAATGGGAATCCAGACTCCATCATCGCAAATTGGGAGTGAGATATTGTCGGGGCACAAAAAGGGCTGGTGGTTGATCTTGATGTTAAGATACTGCTTCATTATAAAATTTATGTGCATTTATCTAAACAAGGTTGGGGAACTAAATGGATACCACTCCCTTAGATGCAAGGTTGTATAGGTGCTTAGGTGTCCATGTGGAAGCTTAGGCATTTCTAGGCACTATATATAATACTCGCGTGGGTAGCCTGGATTTCACTACCCGGCAGCCAAAAAAGTAACTATTCTGACCAGAAAAGTAATTATGATATAACAAAGTAACTATATGACTAAAAAAGTAATCCCGTACAAAATACACAACAGATATATATGTAACCGTGTTTTGAAATATGCTGTTACAAACGTAACTATCTATGCATGAAACTCAATAGTTTGCAAGGTAAAGTAACCATCTACATGTCAAAAGTAACCAACTTGAAATAAAGTAACCGAAATGGGGGGTGGGTAGCTACCCACATGGTTATTAAATATGGGCCCATATATATACATTATATATGGTCGTTTATTTAATACCCACGCGGGTAGCCTGAATTTCACTACCCGACAGCTAAAAAAGTAACTATTCTGACAAGAAAAGTAACTATGCTATCAAAAAAAGTAATTATGATGATCAAAAAGTAACTATACAACTAAAAAAGTAATCCCGTATAAAATACACATTAGATATATAAGTAATCGTGTTTTGAAATATGCTGTTACAAACGTAACTATCTATGCATGAAACTCAACAGTTTGCAAGGTAAAGTAACCCTCTACATGTCAAAAGTAACCAACTTGAAAAAAAGTAACCAAAATGGGAGGTGGGTAGCTACCCGTGAGGGTATTAAAGATGGGCCCATATATATATATATATATATATATATATATATATATATATATATATATATATATATATATATATAGATCGCTCATTCAATACCCGCACGGGTAGCCTGGAGTTTGCTACCCGACAGCTATAAAAGTAAATGTTCTGGCCAGAAAAGTAATAATGCTATCAAAAAGTAACTATGTTGATAAGAAAGTAACTATACGACTACAAAAGTACATCAATACAAAATACACAACAGATATATATAATCATATTTTGAAATATGTTGATGCAAACGTTACTATCTATGCATGAAATTTAACAGTTTGTAAGGTAAAGTAACCCTCTACATGTCAAAAGTAAGAAACTTGAAAAAAATAACCAAAATGGGGGGCAGGTAGCTACTCGCACGGATATTAAAGATGATCCCATATATATATATATATATATATATATATATATATATATATATATATATATATATATATATATATATATAGTCAAGTTATAATACACTCGAGTGTATTGATCACATTGTACACC
Organism: Alisma plantago-aquatica; assembly: GCA_963693085.1. Lineage (NCBI taxonomy): Eukaryota > Viridiplantae > Streptophyta > Magnoliopsida > Alismatales > Alismataceae > Alisma > Alisma plantago-aquatica. Next base: position 433,054,993 of record OY856415.1, read on the forward strand.
TCAATGATTTTCCATCATGGAACATTTTTTCGGGGAATCTAAACCTTTGATCTTCTTAATCATCTTATGAATAGTTTATATATAAAATATGATATCATTCAAACACTTACAGGTCATGCATATAAAGAGAACAAAAATAATGCATTTAAATTTGTTATATGCATCGATTTCATTATCGATAAATGAGTGACCTACACTTGTCCAAAAGAGCTCAAATTTTATATGTGGCCCATATTAATTATGACAATGGAGATCAATGGTTTATATTTTGTGAAAAAGGGTCTAGAAAGGTAAATACCATTGGGGTGTACAGTGTGATTTGTACAGTCGAGTGTATTCTATCTTGACTCTCTCTCTATATATATATATATATATATATATGTATATATATGTACACACACATAGTTATATGTTAAACTATGAGCAATTTATGAAACAATAGGAATTAGGAAGAGGAGGAAAAAAGTAAAAAGAACATTGATTGATTTGAGGATGCAGAACAAAATTTTAAAAAGGAAACAATGAGGACGTTAGGGGAAGATAAAGAACTAAGAAAGAATGAAATAGATAGCGGAGCATCATGCAATGGGAATCTTACATATGTGAAACTATGGACAGAAAAAATAAAAAAGAGGATTGCTATAGGAAAAAGAAAAAATAACAAAAGAAAAGAAGCAAGGAGACATAAAATTTGAGATTTAGAGAAAACATTATAGTGCCTATATGTATAATATGAATAACTAATAATATAGTAATGTTGGAGTAAGAAAATTGAAAGTGAAAGCAAGAAATTAGCATTTTATTAATAAGTGCATTCATATCAGGGATTTATAAACAACAACTAAAAATAGGAGTATGAAGGGGGAAAATCGTGGCTATGTAGTAAATCAACAATAGTGGATCAGTAGTAGATGGATAATAGTAGAGCAACAACAACTCTATAGAATAGCTACATTCTTGATGCTTAATAGAGAAAGCAAAAATAAGAAATGAAATGTAAAAGAGTGGAGCATGCAATAACATTGTAGAAAATTTGTTGCTTTGTGGAAAAGGAGGAGGAACCTATATCAAAAGAAAAATAAGAGAAGGTCGTGGGGAGATCACGAAAAAAATAAAAAATAAAATTTCCTAGATTCTAGGTTCAATTAATCAAACAAGCCGCCCAACAACCTAATTAGGTTGGGTGCCTAGGTTCTGGAGGTTAGGTGGCTTCCCCAGGAACCTAGGCGTTGCCTAAGTGGGCAACCGTATAACCATGGTTGGATGTAGCCTTTGTGTAGAAGCTTGTCTAGTTGTTGCCTAGTCTCATATATGTGGAAGCGATGATCACAATATGGGGGTGTCATGACTGAATTTAATTATTGAGAAGGATAATTATGTGGTTTGGACGGCATGAGGGTGTGAGTGGAGATTGCCTCTCAAATACACGAGAGACTTGTGTGAACATGGTTTGAATATCCTCTTAATCTGGTAAGGGATTACTCATGGGTTCATAACAAATATGAAAATCATATTTCACCGAGAAGAGAATTTGAGTAACTCTCTCCGGGTGAGTCATTCTTCTATCCCAAGGTTTTGGATTGTTTAGGATAAACATTAGTAGAGAAAGGAGACAATGCGACATGTGAAGTCCTATACGGTTGTATGTAGCCTTGGTGTAGAATATTGGCTAGTTGTCGCCCAGTCTAAAAAATGTGAAGTGGTGATAACAATATGGGGGTTTCATAATTAACATTAAATTGTTGAGAAGGATAATTTATATGGTCATGAGATCATGAGGGTGTGAGTGGAGACAACCTCTCAAATACATGAGAGACTTATGTGAACTTGGTTTGAATGTACTCTTAAACTGGTAAGGGATAATGCATGAGTTCAAATCAAATATGAAAATCTTATTTTGCCAAGAAGAAAATATGAGTAACTCTCTCTGAGTGAGTCTTCCTTTTATCCCAAGGTTTTAGACTACTTATGGCAAACACTGATAGAAGAAGGATACAATGTGATATGTGAAGTCATGTGTGGAGGATCATGGCTCTTGATCCATTCCATGCCAAATACAATGTCTTCCCTGGTGAACTATGTTTATATGAGTGGCAATGTTCTAGTCATGCCTTTAAATGCACAAGGGAAGGATCTTAACTCTGTCAAATACAATGTCTTCTCCATCAAACTATGTTTATATGAGTGACAATGATCTTGTAATACCTTTATGCACAAGGGAAGGATCTTAACTCTATCCATGAAGGGTATGGATTGTCCTTTAGTCATCCATGCTTCACCACGAGCCTCCTTAATAGGGTAAATATCATTGTACAACATTTGAGGAACTATGAAGTTGTTGTCACTACTTTAATATTGCAAAACCAACACTTTGTGAAGCCTAAATCTTGCCTTAGGATAATGGTGTTAGGCGACTTGCTTCCTACAATGGAGAAGGAAGTGATGATGGTTTCTCTTCATTTGTTGGTTTAGCTTTATAATTTCTTTGACGGTTCGGTTTGGGATCGACTTCAAAATCTATATACTTCCAATACAAAATAGTGTGCTTGATGCGATGATTTTGAGTCGCATTTATAGACTTGTTTTACTTGTGTTTTATGCATTTATTGGTCATTTTGGTGGTTAATATTGCATAATTTATTTACTTTGGTCTATGATCCTTCTTAGTGTCAAATCTCCCTTATTTTAGTATTTTGAGCATAAATGAGTATAATAATATGTTTTATTTCGGCTTATGTGGTTTTGTGTTGTAATTTCAGGAAAAATGCATATATGCTGCTGTCGATACCATCGACAGTGGTCGATACCATCGACACAACCATAGGCAGTCAGCCACAAAGAGCATCGTAGAGTGGATACTATCGACAGGAGAGTTGATGGTATCGATTTACCATCAGGTTGCTGGAGAGAAGATAGTCGATACTATCAACCCAGAAGTCGATACTATCGACAAGTGGAGCTACATCGACGCAAAAGGATAAAACCGATGCCTTAGGATGTCGATACCATCGACTCTCGTCGATGGTATCGACTCAACATCAGGCGCAACAATGACGAGAAAGAAGATTGGCCGATATCGCTCAAGGTCGATACCATCGACCTGCGTCGATGGTATCGACACCGTCAGATACAAGTTTGCTTCAGATCGATCTAAATCCGACGGCTGTGATAATTTGGCGACCTAACTCGGTGATTATACCTAATGACAGTGGTTAAGAGCAATATATCACGTCATTAGCCGTTGCACACGTCCCAAGAAGGTGTGGAGAGAAGAACGGAGCCCAGAAGCATGCCCCAGCCATTCCGGACACCGAAGAAGATGTTTTCCACCGCCGAAAGGCCGGAGATCGCACATTCTACGCCAAGGAACGCTTGGATCCTCTCCGTTCAGGGGTTTCACTACTTAATCACGTTTTTCTCCATGTTTCCTCTTTTCTCTACCATGTTTTGCTATGAGATGAACATGCGGGGCTAATCCCCTTTATCTTTAGGACCAGGAGTATCCCGGGGAAGCATTGTATGCCATTTTTATCATAGTAATTCATCATTAATCTCTTAAATCCGTGGTATGAATTCATTTTCTCAATTATATTGTTATGCTTGATCACCATAATAATAATCTAATGCCCTTAATTACTTTGAAAGAAGAATTAATGGTTGAAAAGAGAGGAATCACATTAATTAACAAATTCCTTGAACAAGGTGATGTAAGATTAATGGTGGAAACCCAGAGGTCGATTCTAATGCACCTAGTTTAGGGTATAGGTTACTACGACGGTGGAACCGACCTAGACATAGGTAGTGAATTGTACCATGATAGTGGGCAATTATGACTACATGCCACTACTCAGAGTTGACAGATGAACCTGAATTATTATATAAAAATTCATACAATGAAAACCCGCGGTGAAACCAAAATCCTAAAGATCTTAACCTGAATTGATTAAATTAAACCTTTAATTGATCATTTTATTTTGTTTTCTTTTCTTTTAATTTTAAAACAACTCTCAAACCATTTTAACTGGCTTAGCTGATCGCAAACAGTTAGTAGTAGTCTACCGATAGTTCAGTGTCCCTGAGTTCGACTCGGGCCTCACAAAGGCCTTTACTACATTGACGCGTACACTTGCGTTCTACGCACGAAAAAAGCGTGTCAAGTTTTTGGCGCCGTTGCTGGGGACACGACAATTGTCGGCACTACGAGTGCTGCAAGCGGCCATTCTAGGCCACTTTTTATTTTTATTAGTTTGAAATCATTCCTAAAATTCATAGTCTATCTTTCCAATTTTGTAATCGTCTAGCACGATACTGAACTGAAATTTTCATTTTGCAGGTACTGTGCATGGTGAGGACGCGTAGCATTGACTACACGCAACAACCACCAGAGGTTCCACTGCCGGAACCGGATGAAGAGGAAGACTACGAGCAAGACCAACAAGAAGAAATTGATTCCGAATCCGAACAAGAAGAAATGGCAGAGGAATAAACGATATGGGAGAATATCAAGGCTTCTTCCTCATCTGCTTCAAAGGGGCCAATCAAGAAGCAGGCGATCAATATTCCGACTTACAAGATTGATCCTGCATTAATTAATTTGGTCAAGTCAAATGCGTTCCATGGGCTAAAGAATGAAGATCTGGTGACCCATATAAGCCAATTCATGGAGAATTGTGACATGATTAAAATTGACAGGTTCCCGCAAGATGCACTATACCTGAAGCTGTTTCTGAGTTCTCTGACAGGAAATGCACGAGAATGGTTACACAATCTTGACGGTGAATATGTGGAATCATGGAACCACATGGTCGAAGTGTTCTTTGAAAGATTCTTCCCGCCTGAGAAGACAAATGATCTGATCAGAAAAATTCACAATTTCACCCAAAGGGCAGGAGAGACCTACTCAGAGATGTGGGAACGCTTTCAGATTATGCTAAGGAGGTGCCCACACCATGTTTTGGATAAGGAAAAATAGGTTAAAATCTTCTATTTTGCTCTTTCCGAGCATGATAGAAGTAACCTAGATTCAGCAGGTTCAGGGTTTTTCACAGACACAATGTGCTGGGAAATTCTGAAAAATACGGCAAAGAAGCAGTCTTGGGGCGATAGGGATGCACCAGAACAAGTCAAAGTCATAGGTGAGTCCAGGGCTATCAAGGAGCTGAATGACAAACTAGATCTTCTAGCCAAGAAATTGCTTGCCAAGGAAGATGCATCATCTGATGAGGAAGCCCAAGTCAAATTTATGCAACAACATGGCTATAGAAATAATAACTATGCTTGGAGGAAGGACATGAAGTTCTCATGGAAGGATCCAAACAACTTCCTACTAGATCCAGATGTAAAGCCACAACCAAGAGCCGAAGATAAAAGCACTGAGTTGCTTAGTCAAGTGGTGCAGCAAAATTAGGAGATGATGAGCATGTTTAGTAAGCAGCTGCAGTCCCAGGGTGATATTTTGACCAAGTTTAGACAAACACTGCAAAGTCATGGAGCACAAATGAGGGCACTAGAGATGACCGTGACCCAAATTTCCAATGAAGTGGCAGCCATAAAGCATTCCAATCAACAGAGACAGGCTGGGAATGCAGATGTTGTTCAAGCACGTCATCAAGTAAAGTATATATCTGTGATTAATGAGGCAGAACCCCCGATGGTAGAGGTCAAGGACAAAGGTAAAATGATTTTTGATACGGAGGCTACACCGAAAATACTGTATCCTCGCAGTCATTATGGACTACCAGGCAGATATTGTCCATCCAGAAAAGCCCGCCAAGAGCCCATGATGGTCGCGCCCACACCTAGGCAAGAAGAGCAGGTGAAGGCCATGTGTCAAGGTGAAGCTACATCCACTGCGAGAGAGGTGCCACTACAAGTTACACCTGTTGAAGATGATCTACCAAAGTCTACGCCAGAGGGAGTCATTGAAACAAGCTTAGGGGAGCTTGCTCCGAATAGCCCATATGTGCCACCTCATAAGCATCCAAATGAAGCAGTTGTGTCTTGTATGGACAGCCCGAGGCCGAAGAAAGAGCATCGACACTACACGAAGTTCTTGGAGATGTTCAGAAAACTTCATATCAATATTCCGTTAGTGGAAATGATAGAGTAGATTCCCGCATATGGGAGGTTTATCAAAGAAATCATCACCAAGAAAAGGCAGATCAAAGACACAGACATTTGCCGGGTGAATGAGATGGTGAGCTCAATTATCCACGGGAGTTTACCAAAGAAGAGGAAAGACCCAGGAGGCTTCTATATTCCATGTTCTATAGGCAATCAACATTTTCCACAAGCACAGTGTGATTCAGGCGCCAACATTAATATTATGCCACTGTCCACATTTCATAAGCTTGGGATGAAGGAAATAAAGAAATCAGCAGCAACGATTGAGTTGGCGGATGGGTCCATTATAAAGCCATATGGAGTGTGCAAGGATGTACTCGTCAAGGTAGACAGGTTCATTTTTTCGGTGGATTTCGTCGTCATAGACATGCCACAACTTCAAAGTTGCGAGATGCTATTGGGTAGGCCGTTTCAAGCGACAGTCGATGTTGTCACTGCCATTGGGAGAGGTACTTTGACGTTGGGGATTGGCCCAGATCGAGTTGAGTTCAAACTATCGCATGATCCCCTGGGCACACTCTCTAAAGTTCCAAGTTGGTGAGCTTAATGTCGTCTAGCCTAAGACGTTAAATAAGGGCGCTCGTTGGGAGGCAACCCAGCCATCGGTAGCTTAGTTAGTTTCTTTCACATTTATACTTTGGTTTGATTTGATTTTGTTTTTAGTGTAAAAAAGATACCGTGATCGTTTGCTTAATGTGCATGACTGAGGCAGAGTCGATACCATCGACCCTTGTGTCGATGGTACCGAGATGGGTACAGGTTGGCGGCTGCAAAATTCACTCTGTGTCGATACAATCGACGGCCTCGTCGATGGTATCGACACACCAACATGTTGATCGCAAAGTTGAGGTCGATAGTATCGACATGGGCGTCGATACTCGCAAGATCTCTGGAGATATTCAGATGAAATTGTCTCAGTGAAGTCGATACCATCGACATGCCTGTCGATGGTATCGACCTAGTTACAGGCAGAAAGTGGCGACCGCGCCTCGCGAGGGTGTTGCCCTAACCAGAGGTCGATACTATCGACTCGCGTCGATAGTATCAACGCGACACATCACTGATCTACGAGAGGAGATTAACGACGATCGTTGCATCGAGAGAGTCGATCTGTGGGATGGGTCGATACCATCGACACCTGTCGATAGTATCGACACGTCATCGATCCGGACCCCCACATCAAGCTATCGACAACCGTCGATACCAGCGGCGGACGGATTGTGCTATAGGAGTCGATACCATCGACTCGCGTCGATGGTATCGACGAGCACACAGCAGTGTCGGCCACAGTTATATAAGGGATGGTTTGTCGTCATATGACGTCACACCTCCAGAGAGTTCCTTCTCCATTTGTGTCATGTGAGTTGTTGAGCAATCAGAGCCCAGCTACGAGCATCCAAGGCGAGTGTTCGTCGCCGAGCCTTCATCGAGCGGAGATTGCCTTCTCCGACCTTCTTCGAGCTCCATCTTCTACTCTTGCTTTCTCGACGATGGTGCATACAGCCGGTGCATCCTCTTCCCGGGCAGACCCCATGGAGATTCCAGAGTTCATTCCTCCACCACCAGCTTCTATTTTGTGCCCGCGGATCGTCCATCCTTCCACGGAGGTCCGGAAGGTGTATGAGGAGTTGATGAAATGCAAGATAGAGCCGACCCGCTACGTCGACCGGGACATGGTGCGTTACTTAGGGTTCGAGGCAAATCTGCAATATGTTCTCCAAGGTCAAGTGCACCACACCGACCGAGATGAAGTCAACTACTACGCTGAGGGCCATCCATTTTTCGGTGAGTGGCCGACCTATAAAGAACTCATGGCGGAGTTCATGGCATCACTTGACATCAACGTGCTGCCTAATGACCTGATCGCCTCCGACACAACATGGAGAAAAGGGAGGGTGTCGTTCCGGCTCTTCAACAACAACTACACCATCACCCTCGACTAGTTTAATTCTATTTATAACTGAGCTCATCACAACCATCAGCATCGGCGGCCAGATAATAGGACAGATTACGATGCCATCTTTGCCGAGTTGGTGACTGTGCCGCCCGGCAAATCTGTGAGTTACCACAATGCGGTTGTGGTGGATTTTGAGCATTTGTTTGTGCGGGTTCTTCACTGAATGCTTAACACCACCTTGTTCGCCCGTGGTGATCTATCTCTCAGCAAGTTCTAAGAGACAGACTTGTTCTTCTTGTACAAGTTGTTGAAGCAGGTGGAGTGCAACTGGGGTGTGTTTTTCTTACAACGCGTGGTGGCCATGAAGCAGAGTACGAGGAAAGCTCCAATCCTTTTTGGAGGGCTGATCACACCATTAGCCGTCTACCTTGGGCTGCATATTTCCCAACTTACTCCCCTCTCTACCAGGAGTAAGGTCAACCTACAACATCTGCACCGCTCCAACCTCATCCTGCTTCGGGATGGTTTCCCATATGCACACTGCCACATTAATCACACTTATCAGAAGTGTGCGCTTCCTGACCCCGTCTTCCATATTGAGGGCGCCCAGCATTTCCGATGGCCTATCATAGCCATTGATGACTCAGATGAAGACGGCGACAATGACGACAACGACGATAATGGCGATGAGAATGAAGAGGAAGAGGAGGTCTTCACTCCTCTTCGCGCACGAGTGGCACCTAGGAAGCGTCCCCGCATGCATCCTGGTGCATCTTCTTCTTCGCAACCTTTGCCACCACAACCCTCACAGCAACGCGAGGATGTCTACTCCATGCAAGGGATGTACACAATGTTGTAGGATATTCATCAGATGCAGCAGCGACACACAACAACATATGTCAGTATTCAGGAGACGACGAACCAGCTGCTTGACAACCAGAGGGCTATCTTCGAGAATGAGCACCTCCTCCTCGACAACCAACAACAAATCCACGACAGGTTGCATAGGATGGAGATGCAACAGTAGCCCTTCTATGATCATTACTGGAGCTAGAATTACTTTGGGGGGTATCTACAACCTCCGCCTATGACCCAGTATGATCCGAGCTTTTAGGGGCAGTATCCATCCTTGGACCCCACGACCCCGCAGTACCCGCCTCCTCCGGAAGATTGATCGGTATTGTAAGGACTCTGACCTTCGTTTAGGGTGTACCCTGTTTTCTTAGCTTAACCCTGGTGCCTTGTTGCTTGCTAATCACCTTTAGTGGTGATTAGGGTTTGGTTGTGCTTTGTTGAGAGTTGAAGGTGCTACTTGCAAATAACCCAAGTCTAGGGTTTTGTGGGCAAGTTTGCCACCTTGTGAGATGTTCCTCTCTCTCTTTGCTTCCTCTAGGGTTGAGAGGAAGGCTTGGGCTCGTTGCTTGAGTTCTTTTGGGCCTGGTTGAGCTTGTTTGGGCCTTGAGGTGCCTTGTTTGGGCTTGGTTGGGCCTTGTGTCGCCCAAGAGAAGTGTGTGTCGACCTAGAGGTGAGTGTGTTGGCCAACATGTGAGGTGTGTCGCCCTAGTTGCAAGCTTGTTGTGTCACCCATGGTGCTTGATCTAACCTTGACCTTGTCTAGTGGACACTTGGTGCATATCTTGGACAAGTGTATAAGGCTTGCTAGAGTAGGTGGCTTGAGCTCTAGGACAAGTGTCCCTAGGTGGGCGACACCTTGCCATGCTCCACCTTGTTTTCTCCTCCCTTTCCTTCTATATAGGTGGTTCTTTCCCTTACTTTGGGTCCCTTTGATCCTTTAGTTTCCTTCTCCACCTTGAGTGCACGACACTCCCTCCTTTCCTTGCTTGTGTCGGCCGATACACCCCTGAAGGAGCTTGCTTGGAGGCCGACACCCCCCAAGGAGCAAGTGGTGGTCGACATCCCTTGAAGCTTGGGGCTCTTCTTCTTCCTTGGAGCTTGAAGCTTAAGGCGGGTTGCATAACTTCTAACCCTAACTACTTTATCTCTTGCTATGATCTTGTTTACATGTTAGTAGCTTAGTTCTTGCTTTAGTATCCTTGTTGGCCGATCCATGTGAACTAGGGTTTAGGGAGCAATACTACTTTCTCTCCTTGGTCTAGAAGAGTGAGTTTAAGCCTCTAGTATCATGAGCAACACTCCTCTTTCTTGGTCGATTGAGGTGAGCTTGTGTTCTAGTTGCTTGAGCAACACCCTCCTCTCACCATGGACTAGAAAGGTGAGCTTGGTTGTAGTAAACCTTGTTGGTGTTTGTGTTGCCCGATGGGTGATAGGTGGTGTGCAAGACCCCTCTTTCCCAGTTGATTGAGGTGAGCCATCTCCTTGACCCTCTAGGGTTTTGGGTATCTTTTGCTTGAGGAAGAAGACAACCATGTGAGATGTATCTTGGTCGAGATGAGGATGTTGAGGTGCTTCCCGGCAGCCCTCTAGTCTAGTTGTGCTCGACATGAGTATGTGTGTGTTGGCCGACATGCCTGAGTTGGGCGAGATGATGTGGTGTCGGGTGACACTCTTGGCTCTTGAGACGGGCGTCACAACCCCTTGTTTTGCTTTGTGTTGGCCATTAGGCCTTGACCGAGTTGTTACACATTTTGTGGATGTGTTCCCTCTCTTTCTCTTTCTGGGTTGTTATCTGTAGTAGGCTGTCTTGGCCGATATGTTAGTACCTGTGACGGCGTTGCTGGGTTGTTGTATCGGGCGCCACATGCCCTTGTATTGGCCGACAATGATAACGCCATGTGTGACGGGCGTTGCCCGATAGCTTTTGTGCCCGACACCCCCTGGTGCGCAACACTCCCTGACGCACGCAACGCAGCGTCGTGTGTTATGTAAGCGTTAGCCGTTATGCGTTAAAGTTTTGGGTGAGGGCAGGTGGCTGATACACCCCCCTTTTTGTGAGGGTTTGTGGTGATCTATAGTGAGGGTTCTTGTTATCCTTTTGTGACGGTTCCTCATATCATGGAGACATCTAGTTGTATGTACATATATACCCTTGCCTAAACGTTGGTGACTCCTTGCTCACTTAATGATAATGACGATAGTAATAGTAATGATAATGATAATGGTAGTGGTAACGATAACACTTGTTCTGTATATCTAGCATGATTATATGCATGAAGTAAGCACCTTGATTATTTGCATGATACTGAGATGAGGATAAGTCTAGATATGGTTTGCTATATGATGTGCTTTATGCACATTGATCACCAGATAATGTAAGATTGACAAGTACAACATCTTGAATGTCATTTCATAACGGTAAGCATAGTCCTTATGTGAAACTATGATTATTGTATACCCTAACCATGCAGGTGATGATTATCCATGAAAAGGCTATGGGAAATATGTGATGAGTAACATCACTTTGATAATTACTCTTGTGGTCGAGATTACATATGTGATGTGTTTGTCCCATGATGGTGATGATATAGGCCTTGAGAGGTAGTGGAACTATATGATGAGGGATTGAGATCCCATGGTATGTGATGATCATTGAGATGGATCTGGACGGTTGGCAAGAGGCCAAGTGATAACATGTGATGTTGAGATGGATCAGGTTGATGTGATTGCAATAATAGCATAATGTTGAGTTTATGTTGTTTACTTTCTATTATATCTTGCATGCTATATAACTTGGTTGAATCTTGCAATCCATCTAAAAGATACTAATTAATCACAGTGAAATCTAACATGTAGTTTGCCCTGGCCATAGATCCATCATCATCAGGACTTGGTGATGGTGAAACGGGTTCTCCTGCGGGTTAACCCAGAGCACATATTTTTGAATATGCAAGGTTTCTCCTAGCCTCAAATAGAGAGGTAAATGAGTGCAGCTGCGGTTGCATACTCGGATATATGATGAGCATGGTGAACAGGCCCATGGCTCCAGATATGTGATATGATGAGCATGAATGCGTTCATGGCTCAGAGCACGGTGATCAGGCCTGTGGCTCAGTTTTACTAGCGTCGTGACCTGTACTGAGGAAGGCTAGGCAGAGGGTAGCCTGAGGAGCTGACCCTGTGGCTAAAGGCCACTTGAGCATGAGACTGCGGTCCTGCTTTGTTTCTCGTGTACTGACCACGAGGGGTGAGGTCATGGATTTCGGCTCTTCCATTGACCTTGTATGGCACCGGTTATGGACTTCGCAGCCGAAGGTTGGATTTGAACGGTACAGTTCACTTCCTCAGGGCATAATAATACACAATTCAGCCGAATAGTATTTACTGTTTAAGACAAACACGAAACATTGGTTGAGGCCTTGTTTGTGTAGTTAACTTCATTCGCATCTTGTAGTAGCTTGTACATTTATCATATGTGGTAAGCTTTATACATCCTATCTTGTTAATCATGTTGGATAAATGACAGAGTAATTTTGGTAAGCTTGATAAGTACGAACAGTCTTATCTTATAACTGCTCTTGTTATACTTTTTAGCTCCTGTACATATATCTGAGGTTTTGTAGTTTTGGCAGGGAGTTATGCCTCCCACTGGGACAATGTTCAATTGTCTCACCCCGCTGGTTTACACCCTTTTTAGGTAGTCGAGCTAGGCGTGGTGGTGGTCGCGGAGTTAGGGCCGAGCAGCAAGAAGAACAGTAGAAGGCAAGCGATGGATACACTGATGTTTCAGATGTTTTGTAGTAGAGTCTAGAGTCATCACTGTACTCTCAGGTCCTTGGTGGTGTTTTGACGTTGTTTCACGATGTACATCTGTAGATGTTTTGTATATCCTGCTGCTGGCCGGATGTGGGCCTTATGTATATATAAACAGGTGATGAACTTATGATATGACGGGACAGCTGTTGACATGTATCAAGGTTTGAATGTACGTATATAACCTATTTTCTTGCAGGATATGGATTGGAATATAATTGTTTCTTAGTTTATCAGTTTTCCGCAATCGATTTTAATTAACCCATGTTTTTGGTAATTTGTGGTTATGGTGATTTCCGCACATTTTCGCGTAACACCTCACTGTTTGTGTGATAGTGGGATGTGTTGCCACAGGTATCACTGTTCCACCTTTTAAGGTTGTTTTTTACTATGAGGCCATAGTCGAATTCAAGCTTGGGGGGGAGTTGGAACAACTCTATCCTTTAGTTTTCTTAGTTTTTAGTTTTTATTGTTTTTGTTCTTGTCATTTATTTCTTGCATTCTTAGTTTGTTTGTAGGATTCACATTCTATCTAGTGTAATTATAGATGTCTTAAGTCTTGTGTCATCTCATTTGCTTGTACATGGGAATTAAGGGAAAACTTAAAATTTTTTAGTGTTTGCAAGCTTGTGTTGTTCAACCTTGAGCATAACTTAAGAAAATGATTGGTTTTGTCAACTCTAAAACAGAAAATCACAACTTTACATTCCTAATGATTCATGAAAAGTGGACGGAATTGGTTGTTTGAGCCTAAACTGACCAAATGATAATGAGATTTTAATTTGAAGTAAGAGAGAGAAACCTCTTAATTACCACACATATCAATAAGGAGGGACACATAATAATTTACAAAGGTTCAGTCAATTAGTCTTGTGATCTATCCACCTCATTGTTTTTCATAATCCACCATAAGAATTGGAAGTACATTACGGTTTTAATCTTTTTGATTGCATCTCATGTAGATAGGACTTGCATTGCAACCATTTTTACATGTTTTGCATGAAAATAAAAAAAATTAGAGTAGTTATACATGCATATTATCCTTAGGTGCGTGTCATTTAGCTGCATTCATAATTTTTATGCATATAGTACATCATGTATCTTATTTCTTCTGAAACAATAAGGGTGATTAACTTGTTCCATACCTTCTAAATGCTTGAAACATTTGAGCTATGCAGAAAGAATTGAGCCTGACAAATAATTCATTGTCATTTATGGATATAAGGGCCTAAAAAAATGAAAAAAAAAACTATTGAGAAGCAAGTAGAATAAGAAGGATAAAGGAACATGTTCTCACTGCATATTAAGAGGAATAAGAAAATGATGTAGCTTCTTTAGATATTCTATCTCACTTTGAGACGGGATGTTAGTGCATGCATCATTCCACCCAAATGTAGGCATTAGGGCATTTTCACTTGTATGTGCATCATTTAGGGCATTTTTGTTTTATGCATGTTGAAACCGTATAATGCTTCCATTTCTTCCGCTAGCCACCCAGTCCATCCACCCGTTGCTCGAATTGGTAGGCCACCGTGATTTTCTCCTCACTTGTGAATATCAGGAGAGCTGCTTCCATGTAGATGGTAGTTAGGGCGAGCAACGTAGAATAGGAGATCACAAGATGCACCAAGTCTGAACCGGTGAATTTTATTATGTTAACTGCCTTATATGATAGTGTTCACTGATTTTGAGGTAGATATCTTTTATGGATGATTACTGTCACCTTTAGGGTAATTATCATTCCGTGGTTAGTGAGGGCCGAAATGTGAGTGTCTGGTGGGGATCGTATGGTGATTTTTGTTGTGATGATCTGTTCTTTAGTTGACCCTTGCAATTCTATTCTAAGGTTTTGTTGCTCGAGGGCGAGCAATGTTCAAGCTTAGGGGAGTTTGATGTGATGATTTTGAGTCGCATTTATAGACTTGTTTTACTTGTGTTTTATGCATTTATTGGTCATTTTGGTGGTTAATATTGCATGATTCATTTACTTTGGTCTATGATCCTTCTCTGTGTCAAATCTCCCTTATTTTAGTATTTTGAGCATAAATGAGTATAATAATATGTTTTATTTCGGCTTATGTGGTTTTGTGTTGTAATCAGGAAAAACACATATCTGCTGCTGTCGATACCATCGACAGTGGTCGATACCATTGACACAACCACAGGCAGTCAGCCGCAAGGAGCATCGCAGAGTCGATACTATCGACAGAAGAGTCGATGGTATCGATCTACCATCAGGTTGCTGGCGAGAAGATAGTCGATACTATTGACCCAGAAGTCGATACTATCAACAAGTGGAGCTACAACGACACAAAAGGATAAAATCAACGCCTTAGGATGTCGATACCATTTACTCTCGTCGATGGTATCGAGTCAGCATCAGGCGCAACAACGAAGAGAAAGAAGATTGGCCGATATCGTGCAAGGTCGATACCATCGACCCGCGTCGATGGTATCGACACCATCAGATACAAGTTTGCTTCAGATCGATCTAAATCTGACGACTGTGATAATTTGGCGACCTAACTCGGTGATTATACCTAATGACGATGGCCAAGAGCAATCTATCACGTCATTAGCCATTGCACACGCCCCGAGAAGGTGTGGAGAGAAGAACGGAGCCCAGAAGCATGCCCCAGTCATTCTGGACGCCGAAGAAGTCATTTTCCACCGCCGAAAGGCCGGAGATCGTGCATTCTACTCCAAGGAACGCTTGGATCCTCTCTGTTCAGGGGTTTCACTACTTAATCACGTTTTTCTCCATGTTTCCCCTTTTCTCTACCATGTTTTGCTCTGAGATGAACATGCGGGGCTAATCCCCTTTATCTTTAGGATCGAGAGTAGCCTGGGGAAGCATTGTATGACATTTTTATCATAGTAATTCATCATTAATCTCTTAAATCCGTGGTATGGATTTGTTTTCTCAATTATATTGTTATGCTTGATCACCATAATAATAATCTAATGCCCTTAATTACTTTGAAAGAAGAATTAACGGTCGAAAAGAGACGAATATCACATTAATTAACAAATATCTTGAACAAGGTGATGTAAGATTAATGGTGGAAACCCAGAGGTCGATTCTAATGCACCTAGTTTAGGGTATAGGTTACTACGACGGTGGAACCGACCTAGACATAGGTAGTGAATTGTACCACGACAGTGGGCAATTCTGACTACAGGCCACTACCCGGAGTTGAGAGATGAACCTGAATTATTATATAAAAATTCATACAATGAAAACCCACGGTGAAACCACAATCCTAAATATCTTCACCTGAATTGATTAAATTAAACCTTTAATCGATTGTTTTATTTTGTTTTCTTTTCTTTTAATTTTAAAACAACTCTCAAACTATTTTAACCAACTTAGCTGATCGCAAACAATTAGTATTAGTCTACCGATAGTTCAGTGTCCCTGAGTTTGACTCGGGCCTCACAAAGGCCTTTACTACATTGACGCGTACACTTGCGTTCTACGCACAGAAAAAGCGTGTCAGTGATTTTCTTGAATTTATGCCCTTGAAATATATTTTGGGAAAATGATAACACATCCCCCCTCTATCCTTGATCTTTACTTGGGTGAGCTTTGACCCATGGAATATTCTATGTCATTGCAAATTCGATGGAGGGCTTTCAAGTTTGACTCGTGTGTTTGTGGTTGATGTAAATCCTTTCAAATTGTTGCTAAGTGTGATTCATTCATTGATAATACAGTCATGTCTTGCTAGCTAAAAGTTGTGGAAGATGAAATTGGTGGGGAAAACCCCCTAGTGTAGGTTTTTGTTTTTTAATAGAAGGCAACCCCCTCTCCTATACATAGGAAAAGGGGGAAGCATACAAACACACGATACAAACCCTAATGGGCCAAGACATAATAGGCCCATATTACAAATAGACTAAAATAAATCAAGTAAATAGACTCTTCAATAATCACCCTCAAGCTGGAGCTTGGGAGAATCCCAAGTCAACTTGCAAGTAGTTAGACATACTGAATAGAAGAAAAGATAAAAAAGGCCATATAAGAATTTCTCCCCAACAATATTACAATAAGTCACTCAAAGTCACTCAAGCAATCAAATACTCCCCCTCAGGCAGATAATCCAAAAGTAGGTACAAAGACAGGTAGCAAAGCTTCCTCATCAATACGAGGTAATAGATGGACCAAATAGAATATCAAGAGGTAGACATCGTGGTCTTCGTTACAGTCGCTATCATCATCAAGTAGACGATAGAGTGTTGCAACACAAGAAGCATGCATACAAGGCATGGACAAGATAAGAGTCACCATGCACAATGCATGAGCAACCCAGGGAGTGATGGAACACAAAAGCAAAAAAAGATAATGTAGCTAGATAAAAGACCATTGTGCTTGAAGTAGAAAGGAACAAAAAAAACACATTGCACAATAGTAGTAGAAAAGAATGAAGCTTCATCATAGTATGTAGTATCATCATATAATCATATAATTTCCATCATAACATCATACTTCACAGTCGAGAGAGTGTTGGGTCATAGTTGCAATAGAGGTGGGGAAGACACATAAATAGTCAACGTGCAAACAAATCATGGACAGTGGTAGAGCAAGCTCACAAAGCAACAAGTAAAATGTGCTAATCATAACACAAATTGCAAAATTGACGTCGACGGATAGAAAAGCAATCAACAACTAGCATAAGAGAAGTAGACAACTCTGTAGCAGCAGTCGATAGACCTGTAAATGGATATCCAGATGCACATTCAATCCAGATATGAGTCTAAAATTTTGAAGAAAAAAATCTGAAATGTGGTAAATTTGGATCTGATTTCGTGTATCAAAATTTGGATCCAGAATTTTCCGATTGGATATCATATTTTGCCATGTCCTCTTTGAAAAAAAAATCAAATTCAACAAATATATACATATATCATTTAATGTATATTTTTTGAGATGTAAAGATATGAAAATATAGACACTTTATTATATATATTTAATGTAATATCAAAATTTCATACATATAATATATTGATTTACATTAAATGTATGATTTTTGATTCATATTGGATATTTTTCTAAATTTGGGTATTTATCCGTTCAGATCAGACTCGAATGTTGTCATATATTATATGTCAAATGTCGGATTAAAATTAGATTGAACATTTTTTTGGATCTAGACATCAGATATAGCAGTATCCACAATGTATTCGATCTATTTACATGTCTAGCAGTCGAGATGATGATGAATAAGCAATAATAGCAATAGAACGCTCCATATAGCATAAAGGTCAACAACAAAATTAGCATGAACAATCCACATAATAATATAAGGATCAACATAGAAGCAAAAGGAACACCACATAGTAGCAGAAGGGAAGCAGAAAAATAACACCACATAGCAACAGTAAAAGTAGCATAAAGATTCACGCAGTAGCAGAACTAAAGACTTCTTCTTTCTTTCTTCATTTGTTCTCCATTTCATCTCTTCTATGTACTCACCATCCTCTATTCTCCCCCTCACACTAACTAAGAAAAGAGTCAAGAGAGTGGTTGGGGTGGAAAGTAAAAAATAATGATATATGCAAGGGCTATATAGGCAAGTATGTGGATGAGGTAACCGACAACTCGAGTCAAGGTACAACCAGCTGACATGATTACATAGATTTAGAAAAATAATTAAATGGATCCTTTTATGACATGAAAATGAGATTTGTCCGACCCTTAGGATCCGACAAAATATTCATACTAGGTCAAAAAATAACAATATCTGACACAGGGGGTAGTACAAGCATTGAGGAAGTAGATTAAAAAAAAGTACGTAGGGCTAGAAAAGTTTGGGTGTTAAAGAACAAAAGACAAACAAAAGTGTTGAAAAAGGAAGACAACTATTGTTGTCAATGATAAATAAGGGACACACCATGTATAGATATCTCCGCCATGTAACAGAATTAGTGTAGCATGCCAAGTAGTTGCATCAGTAGCAGGGGACACGTTGTGTCGGTGAAGAGACATGTCGTTTGCACATTAGTAGATTCATCAATAGTAGTCAGTGTCGACAATTAGCAGGCAACATGACGTGTTGTGAAGTGACACACCATGTAAGTGACACATTAAGCAACAGAAGCAGGAGACACACCATGTCAGTGAAGAGACACTCCATGTCTAATATCACAATAGTAGCAGTCAACACCGACAAGAAGCAAACAACACACCTTATAAAGTAAGGCATTCAATCAATACAATGTATGATTCCAATTGAGTTCATGATGGAGCTTATAGTGTGAACTTTCGCTATTATGGTAAGTCTTTTAATATGCATTGAGGATCAGTATACCTATATATGTGCATCATAAAGGATCAATATCATGTGATTAAAATTGGAGTTTTGGTAGAAATATTTGATGAAAGGTAGTAGATAATATACAATCTATGTTTGGTTATATGTATGTGTCACGACTGCGTGGCCTTTTCCATCCATCCATTCTTCAGTTGGTTGAAAGGCGCATGTAATCTTAACAGTCGTGAGATTTCATAAAATGCTTTTTGGGTCTTCTACCTCCAAACCCCACAGAGGCAGGCAATGAATAGGTCTCCCCGCACCCCCAATACTAGGATCAAGGACTATTAGGATTTGTTGTAAGATGAGTTAACACTTCCTGAATCGAAACTTGTCAACGACCTTTACACATGGGACAAAGATCAATAGAGAGAGACCAGTCTGTAGTTCTCCTCTCCTTCTCCACCACTGCTTCCAAAGATAAGCAAGAGGAGTTTCAAACGATGTAGGGGGAGGACAGTTTAGAGAATACATCCATCTCTATCATACGTCATATCCAAAGAAAAGAACAGAGGGGTGCAGCCAGTAGTAGGGGAGGTGGGCGGTTATGTGATTGATGAAGGGGAAGGTCTGAGGTTGAAGTTGGAGAAGCTTTGGTTGGGTAGCATGAGAGGGAAGCCACGAAAGACAAAGCAGATGTGATAGCAATGGAACAACCACCACTATGACCAGGAACAAGCAAGTTTTAGTTTAGACTCTAATGAGGAGCAGTTCCTCGTGGTGGATCACCCAAGGTATGGGAGGTTCACGACGGCGAGTTGGCCTAAATTGGATATTTCTCAACTGTCCATGTCTTCCACCGCGTTAATGGATGCATAGAGAGTCTTCGAAGAGCGAGTAAGGAGTACTACCTTCTTCCCTTTCTTTGTTCTCTGTTGCGGACGACGCCTTACAGTAGAGATCACAGCTCCACAGCTTCACGCTTCCTTGACATGGATTGAATGGTGGCCGACGCTCGAGGTCCCGACCATACAAACTCTCCCCTATGCCGCATACGTTGAATGCATATCCTCTCCATTTCTTTCATATGATCACCGACAGTCAAAGTGCATATTTTTACTTGCCAAAACAGAGATCCTAGCGGTGGCATTTTCCTGTGCGTAGCGTAGAGACGGAGAAAGGAAGGAGAAGGGGTTGGGATATGGCCTGACTCTTCATCTTCGGATCAACCATGGACCGACCAGGGTAGGAGGCTGAGAGCACCATCCCTTAATACATGGCACACATTTGAACCATATGGTGTGAAGATCTGACGATTGCGATAATTCGAGACCAGGTAAATACCTTTCAATTACACAGACTAAATGCAGATCTTGGATAATTCATATAAAATAATCCCCTATCCAATTAATACCCATAAAATACATGTGAACTCACAAAAAAATATATTTTATTACTAGACTCCTAGATCAGGCTGGTGAAGAACAAATAATGATGGTTTATTATGTAGATAATGTTCCACTTTAGGGTTCTTTTAAATGGCATATTAGTATATATATATGTATGAATCCTAATGTCATCTAGAAACCAAACATGAATTGTTATCTTCAGGAAATCTTTCTCCAAATATTAGGTCTTTTGGCATCAAATGTGATTAAGTGCTCCCAACCTCTTTTTAATTCTAGAAAATAGACTAATTATTAGAAAATTATAGAAGTGAAGCAGACCTAAGTAACGACCTCTAGATCAGTACAAAAATATCATAGACTAGCTAAGGCCAGTTTGAACTTAGGTTTGGCTAAACCCTAATCAGACCTAAAATATCAATAATTATGGTAAACCTTATATTAATGATGATTATTTGCTATTAATCAAGTGATTAACAGATTATTTAGATGATCATGGATGTATTAGGAATCTCTAGAACTCAGGTGCGTGCATTTTATTTAAGTATATGACTATGATTTTCTTGGTTGAAATCATGATATGTATGTATGGTCTCTTATTTGCAAATATTGATGTAGTAAGCTATACAATACTTGATGTTTTATCACATAAGAACATAAATTAAGTGTAGATGTTTTGTAGTTATTTAGGGTGCTTATTATCCCCCTTATGAGGGAATGGATTAATGTTGACTAGTACACCTCCCTAGAGCACATGGTGACGGGGAGTTTCCCAAAGTACTTGATACATGGGATAGGGCCCAACATATATGTTTGGTACTAGTCCACCTTGATAATGCAACTCATCTAGAAAAATGACTAAAATTGGCGTATTTTGCTTTAAAAAACCGTTTTCTATGATCTTCCTTCTTTCTTTTTGCAAATCTTTTCAGTTTATAAAAACCATAAATATATGTATCTTTTTACCCATGTACACAACACATTGTGTTGATTTGTTGTTTCATGTATGTTTTTGTTTCAGAGCTAGCATGGGGAAAGAATAGAAAGTGAGTAGTTGTACAAGTTTACCTATTGTGTTTATATCCTATTAGCATACATGTTCATAGACTTGAAAATTTCTCCTTTCAATATTTAATTGTAATCCATGTTGTTTAATTCATTTTGTAACATACACTCGTTGAATGTCGAGGAATGTCATGGTGTATGTTATTTTGAATGTGCATGTATGTGTATATCACTTCTGCATCACTCTCTAAAACAATTAGCTATCATTTTCAAATTTGTCCTCTTGGGTCTTCTAAGTCTTGAGACTGTAAAATCTGGGGAAGTTACAGTTGGTATCAAAGCATGAACAATAGCTACACCTGATAATTTCTCACCATGAAACATAAAACTAAAATTTTACCTTTCACTTTAAACCCTAGAAACTTAGTAAGTTGTTCTATAAGAATAAGATTTGACTTAACCACTAAGTTAGAAGCTAGATGTTCAGGAACTAGGTTTAGATACGTGTGTGAAACCCTTTCCTTATAGAATCATATGTATTGGGTAGCTACACTGGTGTACACCTTTTTTCATCATTTCACCATGTCACATGGCACTAGACTATCTACTGTGTGTGTGAACTCATTTTGCTCATTGGTTTTGTTTTCCAATCGGCTCGAGCCTCGATAGTTTTCTTTGACTTCTACCATATATATATATATATATATATATATATATATATATATATATATATATATATGTGTGTGTGTGTGTGTGTGTGTGTGTGTGTGTGTGTGTGTGTGTGTGTGTAAATATGAAAATGTGTCCCTCACACATGAGAATAGGAGGTGTTCATGCAACCTAAGTGAAAGGGAGTGATTCAATCTAGATGAGAGATAGACAGTTATAGAATAGATGTCTAGAGCCTTATCAGCTTAAGTGATAAATAGATAGAGAATAGTATGGTAAATGATATAAGTATGGCTGATTGTAACCTATGATGATAATTTATGATGTAAGTTTCTTTGCATAGACCTGTGTTGTATATGAGTTTTGATCCCAATTTGAAAACATGAGCTATGTCTAGATGATGAAAGTATATATTCTTTTCTTACTTAAGATGAGCTAAGTTAAGATAAGGTTGAATATGCATGAGCCTCAAGCTCTTTTACAAAGGAGGACCTCTAGTGTTAGGATAAGATATGTGGTGAACTCCAAAGAGAGTGAGACCCATAAGGAGAGGGTCATAGGACCTACCCTCCAATATATGAAAAATAGGAGATATATGTGAAATGATGTGTCCTAAGTTGGGTTACTCATGGGTAGATGAGTTGAGTCCCTTTGCATGATTCAATCCTATGTGTGCGAATTGGTTAAAAAATGATGGGTAGAAACTCATAATGAGAAAGTCAATACTTTGACTGAGTTACGTCCTAGCTTGGGTGACATAAGCTTGTGAAGTTCGCCATTAGCTGCAAGTGAGGTGATATATGTAATTCTAATGTTGAGAGTAAAATGCCTTGTGCATAAAGTACTTAGACATGTTGTACTTCCCACTTCTCTTCCTTAAAATATGATGCTAGAAACCTCACTTGATCTATATGAATGATGTATATATGTGGAGTCACTCACATAATATTGACCTATTCTATATTCTTTTCCTACATCACACATGCTATATCCAAGTTTGAAATTTATGACAAGCTTAACTTAGTATATTGTCTTTCCCTTTATATCGTACATGAAATATATAAGTTTTAAATCATGAGATTGAAACAAAGATACCTTTGGATCATAGATTACTTCATCACAAAATACTTCTTAACGTCAAATCTTCTAAACTTCTAGTTTGAAAATAACTGTCAAACCATAGTGTGAAAACCCTAATATGTAAATATGAAAAATAATCCCCTATAATAATGAAATTCTAGTATGATGTTGATCATAAACCATACTAATGATGTAAACTTGACAATTTTTGTAACTAAAGACATGACATCATGATATCACCTTGCATAGTTTAGTGGGGTAAAAGGTGAAAGCTTGAATATAACCTCCTCAATTTCATACGTGTGAACAAACCCAAATTCTCAGGGGAAACATGGATGCAAATTCCAAAATAAGAGAATTTCATTTTGCGGCTAAACTTTTGAAATGATGTTTCAACCTATATAAGGTCAGGTGGGTACACCCTAGGTGCTCTAAAGCGCTAAAATGACAACTTAGGCACATCTACAAATTTGTTAGCCTTGGCACCAAGAAATAGTGTCCTAGAGGAAGTAGAAGTTTTTTGATATCCACTTGAGTATGATATTAATTGAATTTCAAGGACGAAATTCTAAATAAGATGGGGTGAATGTGATAGCTTTAGGATTTTGATGCCCAATATAATACTTAAAATTTATGAGTCTTCTGTAGACAATTTGTGCCATCATAATTTGTTATTTCAATCTGACAAGTATGGTCTAAGGTATAGTACAAGATAATGCTTTTGAAGGAGATTAAATTCCACCTTCGTTGATGACATGTGCCACTTAATAAATAACATGTGAGTACTTAAAAATTAAGGCATTCAATCAATACAATGTATGATTCCAATTGAGTTCATGATGGAGCTTATAGTGTGGACCTTCACTATTATGCTGAGCTTTTTAATATGCATTGGGGATCAATATACATATATACATGCCTTATAAAGGATTAATATCATGTGATTAAGACTGGAGTTTTGGTAGCAATCTTTGATAAAAGGTATAGATAATATACAGTTATGTTGGGCTATATGTATGTGTCACAACTGTGTGGCCTTTTCCATCCAGCCATCCTTTTAGTTGGATGAAAGGTGCATGTAATCTTAACAATCATGAGATTTCATCAAATGCTCCCTAGGTCCTCTACCTCTGAACCCTAAGGAGGCAGACAATGAACAGGTCTCCCCGCACCCCCAATACTAGGATCAAGGACTAGTAGGAGTCATTGGAAAATGAGCTAGCTCTGCCTGAGTCAAAACTTCTCAACAACCTTTACACTTGGGCCAAATAGTAGTAGAGAGAGACTGACCTGAAGTTCTTGTAGGGAAATATGGCATCAGGTAGGCAGTAGAAACAAAAAAATTATTGACATATTTCCCATTAACCAACAAATCACGTCAATAACTATGCAATGGGAAGGATGGTTTCACAAAGATATACCTGGTCTTGGAGCAAGTCCAGTGGAAATCCTCATCAATGTAGATGTGCACTCTATCTTGGATGATGGTTGTGTAGTTCCTAGTCACACTCAAACTTGTCTGACTACTCCTCCACAGACATCAGACTCTGACAACTGTTGCAACGACTCCTCATATCTCACCACACTACTACAGAAATAGCCTTTGACGTCGGTTGTTTAATCCCCTTTGGCGATGGTTCTCAAGCGACGCCTATGTGGGCGCCGCTAAAGGTCTAACTCTTCGGCGTCGGTTTTCTAACCGACACCTATATGACATATAGGCGTCAGTTATATATAGTTGGCCAACGTCGATAAGGTCCGCGCCACAAAAAAGAGCACCACCTAGGACACTTTCTGCGTCGGTTAACAACTTAACAACCGACGCCATACACCCAGACGACACGGCAAAGCACGGCCGTGCTTTGCTGCACGAATGTGTTTAGTACTATAGGCGTCGGTTTTATACTAATAAGCGACGCCTTTTCCACCACGGCCGTGCTTTCCTGCACGGTCGTGTTGTTTGTCCTATTAGGCGTCGGTTTTTATCAAATAACCGACACTGTAGGCCTTTGATGACGGTGTTCTATACATAACCAACGCCTATACTTTATTTTTTTTCTTATTAGTTTGCAGGCCTGCTGTGGCTGGTCAGCAGGATGAGAACCTGCAGTTCAATTTTCTGAACTGTAGGTTTACGACATCCATTGATATCAGCCTACAAACAGGCCACAAACCTGTAAAATCAACAAATATTTTTTCACACAAGTAGATACATTCAGACATCAATTCAATTCTCACATTCACACATGTAGAAACATTCAAATACATGTAGAAACATTCAGACATGTATAAACATTTAGAAATATTCATTTACAAAATATCATTCAGCATCGCTATCAGCATCCCAATTATATCTTACAATCGCCACTACTTGTATGGCTTTTGCCCATTCTTCTCTTATTTCATTTAATGCTTCCATCGTATATGGAGCATGTACATTTTTTAAGCGTTTACCTATAGTGTGGTCAGTTTTAAATACCTGTAAAGAGAATGATGTATATATAAGTAATAATATAAAAATAAGATTGATATATTTCATACTAATTAATGAGACTATATATAATACCTCATGTATGACATTAATATCCAATGCGGCATGTCGGATAATCATTTGTATAAATTGCATCACATAGTATGTGCATGCCCAACCCTTGTCTTGTGTAGCGCACTATATATTGAAACATACAAAATATTAAAAAATACAACTAAGCACAGTTCACATAAATAATATATACATTAGAGTCGGGAACTTACTTTTACGTTCTCCCAAATTATTGGCTGGTTCTTTCTCCTTGGGACATTTCCTCCAGCATTTTTGAATGCATCTAAACCCCTACATGTTAATGTAACACAGTAAATTGCATAATTAAATAGTAATGTAATAACAAATGTTAACAGATATAAAAATGAAATATTTCTCACCAGAATAATGGCATTCTCAATATGTGTCCAATTTTAGTGTTCAATATACTTCCCGCAGGATCTAGATAATAAACAGTGAACGTCCCGGGGACAATAACTAGTAACTCCCAATGTCTACCGCTAGAGGTAAAAAAGTTAAAAATTAATAACTCAAAATGTACAATAAAAATAGAATTTTCTTAAGTCCAAATTATAAATAAAGTAAACTTACTTGACATTGAATGGAGCTATTATTATCGTCTTCTTTTGCTGACCAGAAATTCTAAAAGCATCTATACAGTATTGTTGAACACTTCATGCGAAATTGCCTTCCTGATCGCCAGGAAGCCATTTTCCCCATCCAAATAACACCTTCAAGACATTACAGAAATTTCAAAAGCAACGATCTTTTCATCACAATCTACTGGAACCTTTGGAAATAAAGGAACAACAGAACTTTCAACAACATCAAAAAATTGGCAAGAATTATTATAACACAAATAGATGTCGATCTTCACATCCTTACTAAACTACAGGAAAAATACCAGAAGGAAGAACGGATGAATCGGAAGAAGGTGAATCTGAAGCAGCTTTTCTCTGTGATCTTAAAGCTATGGTGGACGATGAGGCTGGGGTCAGCTTAGTGCAGCAACTTCTGTGATTTCTTTTCTAAATCAAGGGCTGATCAAATCAGGAAAATCCCTAGGATGTAAAAACATTATATTTTTGATAGGAGGTTTGTCTTAAGGGGTGCCTCCCCCCAGCTAGCTGAACTATGCCTCCTTATGCTTTTTTTCAGTTTTTTCTTTCAGCTGTTGTTTTTTTCTTCTTAAACTCTCTGTTGGTACTCCACATAAGCAGGTTTTCGCTTGCTTGATGTGTTTTTTTAATTATATAACATTACCTTTCCTAAAAAAAAATAGTATTGTTGAACACTATCAGGGTCTTTAGCTACCATACTAATCAATGATGGAATCAAAAAACCCACATGATCAAATGCAAATTGTTTGCATTGATCTTCGACTAAGTAGCTACAAAACATGTATTACGTATGCATTAATATATAAGAAACCAGATCACCAGATCTTACACAAGGTATATGGATGTATAAACAAGATCTCACCTTATCCATGTCTCTATCATTGATGTATTCAGCCAATCATACATAAATAGCTCAATAATATCTTGTATAAATAAAGAGCTATCGTATGATTGACCTGCATAATCTGCTTCTAAAGAAACAATTATAGGGCAATGTATATTATGTGCCCGTAGCCAACATGCCATTCCCCTACAAACAGGACCTAACGGGTATTTTAGGTCAGTTGGAATCCAACTTGGTAATGCAGGAAGTGGAGGTGGAGGCCTAGGTGCTCCGGGTGTCTTCTTTTTAACCTGTATATATAATTTCAGATCAGTTGACCTCATATATACACATTAACAATCTAAAGTAATGTAAATTTGTCTTACAATTTCAGTAGTGTAGACGACATCTGCTTTGGGCCACAATATCACCCCGCCTTCTGCCTCAGCAAGTGTATCAATATCCGGGTGGGGATATGGCAATGTAGCTTCCCTCCAATCGGGTAACACATGTATCGGGCTCACACAAACATAGCCCTGTGGCATTGGAGTCATGTAAAACATTGCCCTAGGAAGGGACGGGTAAGCATGCGCCTCTGCAACAACATAGTCTTGCATTCTTAAGCGGCATGGCTTCAATGCCTACAAATTTACATAAAGAATATTATACATATATACATATCATCTTGAAAACATATCATCTTGAAAAGACTAGCTACAATGTCATAAACAATACTTACAACAGACGTGCTAGGCGACAGGTCTCTAGGATTACTCGCAGTCTGTGCATCAGGAGAAGAGTGGGTCGCCATAGGCTGATTGGAAGCTTGAGATGTGTGCCACCGCACTATTTCTTCCTTGACCTTCTCAGCAACTATATCATTGACCTTCTTGGCAACTATATCCTCGACTCTCTTATTCTCCTATACATGGATAAAAGAAACATTAGCTTCTTATTATTGAATTCCCTTTTGCAGTAACATTCTAAAAAAGAATAGGTTACCTCTTCTTGTGAAAGTCCCGCTCTGGGTTTGCGCTGGGATGGCCCAAAGAATGCTTTGATGCCCACACCAGCGCCTGCACCCCTAACACGTCCAGGATGCTCTGGGTTACCCAGAGCAACTGTCAATTCATCCCTTGTGCCCTGAGGGATGAACGTGCCTTGTTTCCTCTGCTCGTGCAGCTCCCGCTAATCACCATCAACAGAAATTGGTAAGTTAACACCACAAATAATCAATATTCAAATGATTGCTCTATGAGTTGTATTTTACCATTTTCGCAGCCGCCTCAGTAGTTACGGGCTTCTTTATTTCACCCTTCTTGTTTTGCCTCCTAGCTATCCAGATATCATGGTGAGGCATGGGTGTGGAAGACTCTTGAGTAGGAGCAGACTCCTGAGTAGCCGCAGACTCCGCCTGTAGTCTTTGGCGAATGCTTGCATAGCCCTTTGGACCCATAGTGTGGTCAT
The DNA here is from genome assembly GCA_963693085.1 of Alisma plantago-aquatica. NCBI lineage: Eukaryota > Viridiplantae > Streptophyta > Magnoliopsida > Alismatales > Alismataceae > Alisma > Alisma plantago-aquatica. The sequence goes on from OY856415.1 coordinate 433,083,547, forward strand.
GCACATTCAGTGCACGCCTTGCTTTTTGCGCGTCACTGAGGTCCCAGTTAGTATGCACATTAATGATTTGGTTAGTAGTACTAAATGTTAATCTTGAATAGGTGAATATAACATATATTAATTAAATTGGGAGTGACGCCTTATACCTTGAATTCTTCATATTTTCTTGAAGCAACAAAATTGTCCCAATCATCTTTGTCTAAGAAGTTCCACTACTCAAGGGCTGACTTCTTCTTCTTATCACCATGTTTTATGTATTTTCTGTACAGATTTGTCCTATAGTTCCTAAGCATCTTTCCAGCGCGTTGCATCACGCTTTTACGATGCAGCTTCTCATCCAATGCAAACAGATTCTGTAAAATAGAATTCTTATTAACTAGTATCCAAAAATAGAATTGCAAATAATATAATTTGTAATCTACAAAATAGAATTGTAAATAATAATAACTCACGCATAAATCCTTCCATATCAAGTCTTTCTTCCCCTGAGGAACTTTATGCCAGTTATCATACTTAACACCACAATGGCTTCGAGTGACACACCCAAGATAGTTTACAAAATTATTGCGGTTCACTCCAATTGCATTTCCTCCATTATCAAACTCCACAACCAATTTGGATCCACTACCACTCAGTGCTATTAACTTCTTCAATAGAGTGATGCCCCTTTTCTTGTTAAGTGTTTGGTGATGCGCATCAAGTTGCTCCAGTGCTTCAGTGGATACATGTGCATCATCAACCTAAAATTTGACAAAAATAAACCCACTGAATTAGCGCAATATAGAAATATGGGATATATGACATAACTATAAGATAATGAATTTTATAGAAATACATGATATGTTTTTAGAACTTACATTGGTATCCTCGCCATGCTCGTCATGGACAGCATGCTCATCATGGACTTCATGCTCATCATGGACATCATGCTCATCATGGTCAGCCACCTAAAAATGTCATTAAAAAGGCAAACATTTAGCATTTGTATTAACTAGAAAAGGCAAACATTTAGCATTTGTATTAACCTGAAAAAGGAAAACATTTAGCATTTGTATTAACTAGAAAAAGGCAAACATTTAGCATTTGTATTAACCAGAAAAAGGCAAACATTTAGCATTTGTATTAACTAGAAAAAGGCAAACATTTAGCATTTGTATTAACCAGAAAAAGGCAAACATTTAGCATTTGTATTAACTAGCATTTGTAAAAAAATATAAACATACATGTCTCTAAAATTGTGATCTTTTATCAATTAACAATCCTTCATTGTGATCTCCGCGCACATATAAGTCATCATTAGCTTCAATATTTTGTGGAGTTGGCAACCCAACTGAGAATGGACTGGAGTCATCATACTTATCATAGTACTCTTCTTCGTCTATATGATCTTCAATGAATTATCTTTTATAATGAAGAACAACCGACCATTTATCATTTGCAGGATCATCGATATAGAATATTTGTTTCGCCTGTGATGCCAATATGAATGGTTCACCTTCTCGCCAATCTTTTCAAAGTTCACCAAAGTGAAACCCAATTCATCCACTATAACTCCTTTGGTGTTATCAACCCAATTACATTTAAAGAGCGGAATTTTGAAATCTATGTAGTCAAACTCCCATATGTCTTCAATGAAACTGTAATATGACATTTTAGCTTCACGTTGACTCTTATCCTTTGCACTTGCAAGATACATAGTCGACGCTTGAAGAGTGACCCCACTGTTTTGGACGACACTCTTATCATCTTGGCACTTTGTGTAATATGTGAACCCATTAATGTCAAATCCTTCATAAGACATAACATTCGGTTTTGGTTTAAAGGCGAGGCATTTGATAGTTTCTATAATATCATTTGGTGTTTGAGATAGTTGATGTAAGACTTTATCTTCAAACCACTTAGTAAAAGTCTTATTATGCTCTCTAGCAAGCCACATTGAACTTGCTCGAGGATGTTGTCTCTTGATGAAATTGGTATATTCCTCGATATAAACACTCACTTCGTCCATGTTGTGTAAAATATACAAGTGAGCTTGTTCCAACTGCTCACGGCTGATTACTTTCACCCGTGATCCCAAAATTCCTTTGCCCTCCTCAATATTCTTGTCATTAACAGGAGTGTTATTACCACTCAGAAAGTCATTGCAAAAATCCATAACCTCTCTCGCCACATAACCTCCAATAATACTCCCTTCAGGCCGATAACAGTTTCGAACATCACCTTTAAAAATGCTCATGTATCGTTCAAAGGGATACATCCAATGCAAGAAAACTGGTCCCAACATTTTAACTTCCCTAGTCAAGTGGACAACAAGATGTACCATGATATCAAAGAACAAAGGAGGGAAATACATCTCAAGCTGACATAACACTTCTCTTTGCAAATTATCGAGAGTATCAGGGTCAATAACTTTGTTGCATAGACTGTTGAAAAAGAAACAAAGTCTGGTGATTGCAAACCTTACATGCTTCGAAAATATAGATCTAATTGCCACGGGCAATATTTGTTGCATTAGAGTGTGAAAATCATGAGATTTAAGACCTATCAACTTTAGATCTTTCATTGATACCAATCTACGGATGTTGGATGAGTAACCATGTGGCACCTTAACATTTACCAAGCATTCACAAAAGGCTTTCTTCTCCTTTCTAGACAACGTGTAACAAGCGGGAGGTAAGTATGTTCTTTTATTACCCATTTCACTTAATTCTGTTAATTCTGACCTTATTCCCATTTCACGTAGGTCCAGTCTGGATTTTATCCCATCTTTAGTCTTACCTGGTATATTTAACAGAGTACCAATGATGCTATCACAGACATTTTTCTCAACGTGCATTACATCGATACAATGTCTGACTGTCAAAGAACTCCAATAAGGAAGATCCCAAAATATTGACTTCTTCTTGAATGAAGAATTGTCACTCCGTGTGGCCATACTACATTGTGATTTCTTACCAAATTCATTGACAATGTCTTTTACTCTTTCATAAACAACATCCCCTGGTATAGGTTTAGGTGCGCTCCATTCATCATTCCATCCATTGAATGCTTTGCGCTTCCTACGATACGGATGTAATTTTGAAAGAAACCTTCGATGACCAAGATATACAGTCTTGCCGCCATGTTTTAGTCTTATTGAATCAGTGTTTTCTTCACATATAGGACACGCTTTAGCTCCTTTGACACTATATCTAGACAAATTCCCATATGCTGGAAAGTCATTAATAGTGCAAAACAACATAGTGTGCAAACGAAATGTCTCTCTTCCTGAAGCATCATAGGTCATCACACCTTCAGCCCAAAGTTTCTTTAAGTCATCAATCAGAGGTTCAAGATAAACATCGATATCACTTCCGGGTTGTTTAGGGCCCGATATCAACAACGACAACATAACATATTTATTTTTCATACACAGTCAGGGAGGAAGATTGTATATAACAAGCATGACTGGCCAAGTGATATGTTGGCTGCTCAATGTCCCGTATGGATTCATCCCATCTGTACAAAGCCCAAGTCTTAGATTCCTATCTTCTTCACCAAATTTGGGGTACAATAGATCAATCTTCTTCCACTGTGGGGAATCAAACGCATGTCGTAGGATCCCATCATTATTTTTCTTAACATCTGCATGCCACCTCAAATTCTTCGCATCTTTCGGATTTGCAAACAAGCATTGAAACCGTGATATTATAGGTAGATACCACAACACCTTGGCAGGAGAACCAGTTTTGGACTCCCCCCGAAGTCATCAATTTATACCGTGACGCACCACATTTTGGACAATCTTTCAAATCTACATAGTCCTTTTGAAATAATACACAATCATTTGGGCATGCGTGTATCTTCTTGGCCTCCATTCCCATTGGGCACAACATTTTCTTTACCCGGTATGTTGAGATTGGAAGCTTGTTTCCTTCAGGAAGCATTTCTTTCAACAAAGTCAACAATTCAGTGAAGCTTTTGTCGCTCCATCTATTGTTAGTTTTCAACTTATACAATCTCAACACAGTGCTAAGCTTCGTAACCTTAGCACAACCTGTGTATAACGGTATCTCAGCATCATGCACAATGTTTCTAAAGATAGGAGGTGGATCAGTGTGCTCTACCCTACAACTATCCAGCATCGCATCAACGATGTCTACTGGAACTGGTTCGTTCACATCTACGTCATCAGAGGCAATTTCTTCTTCCACCCAAGCACTACTATCGACATCTACTGGTCTCGAGTTTGAAATCTCTCCATGCCAGTGCCATTCTGTATAGCCTTGTACAATCCCGTTGCACATGACATGACTTTTGATTTCCTCACCAGTGTTGACTTTCAAATTGTTACCGCAATGCCTACATGGACAGTAGAACCTATCTGTAGGTTTTTTCCTATGTTCCTCGACAAATCTAATAAACTGATCAAGACCAGATATAAACTCTGGGGGTGCAATGATTGCAAATGGACATCCATGATCTATCCATTCTATGATCAAAGAGAAAACAAGTATATATTAGGACAAGATTAGGGTATACACTTACATCCTATCTAAGATTTACTCCTATTATCTACAATGAAGCCGGACTCCATACAAATAGTATATAATTTAGTGATTGTTCATTCGAATTTATACCAATGTACAAGTAATATAAAGAACAATGATTGTTCACTTTCTAGGCCAACAAACACATGTGATGTCATTCTTATATATAATAAATGTGTACCACCTATCCCATCCTTGAACACCTAATCTCACTAGTAAGTGTATAATGTGTATTGGGTTTTCAAGAAAATTTCGGCAGCATTTCCCCGCTATTCTCTAAGTACATATGTACTTAGAGAACAAACGTGGAAGTGCTACTGAAATTTTCTCGAAAACCCAATACACATTATACACTTACATCCTAAGTGAGATTAGGTGTTCAAGAACAGTCCCAAACGGGGGACTATCCAAGATTTACTCCTAATGAGTAAATCTTGGACGGGTTTCTAGGACAACAAACACATGTGATGTCATTCTTATATATAATAAATGTGTACCACCTATCCCATCCTTGAACACCTAATCTCACTAGTAAGTGTATAATGTGTATTGGGTTTTCAAGAAAATTTCGGCAGGATTTCCCCGCTGTTCTCTAAGTACATATGTACTTAGAGAACAAACGGGGAAATGCTACCGAAATTTTCTCGAAAACCCAATACACATTATACACTTACATCCTAAGTGAGATTAGGTGTTCAAGAACAGTCCCAAACTGGGGACTATCCAAGATTTACTCCTAATGAGTAAATATTGGACAAGTTTCTAGGCCAACAAACACAATAATAGATATGTACATGTTAGGGTTTCATCACAATTAATGTTAGGGTTTCATCAGAATTGATGTTAGTGTTTCATCAATGTTAGGTGTAATCAAATCAGATTAGGATGCTAGAATTGACAAGTTTAAATCTTATTTCAACATGCATCAAAATTTACTGAATTAAGTCAAACATTAGGATTATAAGCACAAATATATGCAAGCAAAAAATTTGTTCATATCCTAGGATTTACATAAAGCATTACATAAAAATTTGTTCATATCCTTACCAACAGCAAGCACGACCGTGGATGTGTTGGCCTACCACGGCCGTGCTGGACAACACGGCTGTGGTAGGCCAACACAGCCATGTCTGTGCTTACTGTTGGTAAGGAGCTAGGGAGAAGGAAGCAAAGAGGCTAGCCTACCTGGAGCTAGTGTGGAGAAGAGCGGCGGCGAGCAGCGGCAGCAGTGGAGGTGAGCAGGCGAAGAAGCAGAGGGGTGGGTGGCAGACAGAAGCAACTGACAGCCGGAGAAGCAGCAGCGGCGGGCGGCAGGCAGCGGCGCCGGCGAGCAGAAGAGCACCAGAGCAGTAGCGGCGAGCAGCAGCAACCGACGACGGGCGATTTTGGGAGAATGGTGGCGAGCAGCAGCACAGAAGAGAAGTCGCAATGAAACAGGAAGAAAGGGGGAAGAGCCGGGTGTGATCGGGTCTATTAAGTTGGACAACGGCATCGGTTATCTAAAAAACCGACGCCTATTATGCTTTAGCGTCGGTTATTAGTAAAACATCGACGCCTAACTAGACAACCTTTACCCTAAATTATTTGGCGGGAACCATTATCAGCGCTGGTTATCGAAGGATAACCGACACTGAAAGTGGGACTTTTCGTGCAAATTTTCATTTTCAATAGGCGTCGGTGAATAGTTAAAAAACCGACGCTGTAGGTGACCTAAAATGTTTTCGCTCAAAAATTAGATTTCGCAGGTGATTTTAGGCGTCGGTCTGTTATAACCATCCGACGCTGAATACAAAGTGGTACCCGTGTCTGGATGGTCTTCGAATATAGATGTCAGTTTGCATAAATAACCGACGTTTAATATTATAGGCGTCGATTTTCCTTAATAACCGACGCCCAGAAAAGCGACACTGAATGCTATTTCTGTAGTAGTGCCACGGACTGCGAGTTGACGTTGCCCTCCTAGAAGCAACCAACAGAATCCTACCTCTATAGTAGTCCACACTGACCAATTAGAACTCATGTCATCCTATAGGAATGGACAAGAAGGAGTTGTCCCTCCCATTGGTGTATTAGTCACGAACATGCTTTCCCACAACAATGATCCTCAGTTGTTTCTCTCCCATGTCTATCCCTCCCTAGTCAGGAGAGGACTTGCCTGGGCTCTCGTGGTTACCACAACCAGAGAGGACAACACTTGTCAGAGAAACTGATTCTCAATTGTCTGTGTAATAGTTGTACTCTTGGAAGCCCCCAATACCCCTCTATATATAGGGGGGGTTAGGGTCAGGGTTCCCAGTCCCCAGCTAATGCGAGACTAAAGCGGGAGTTGAAAGAACAAGTAGATCTTGAATTTTCACAACTTTTCTGGAAGTTTCACAACCTGTATGTGAAGAAACAGTCGTCTCACATGTGATACGGCCATTTTGCCCCTTCTAGTTCTGCACATATGTTGACAATTCAATTCCAATTAGTACTCAACTTGACGTACCCATAAAACAGGCATTTGGTGCAACTGAGATGGGCATCTCACACCAAACTAAATGGTCGTTTGGTGCAACTGAGATGGGCATCTCACACCAGGCCATACACACATTTCGTACAAGTGAGATGGGCGTGTCACAGCCCAGATCAGGCAGAATTCCAACTAATGTACAATACAATCAGCCTGACACTCCAAACAACAGTCTCAACACTTGAACCGATCGTTTGACAGTCTAGTCAGCTAATCCATTGCATCAATTGAAATGCCTAAACACTTTACTAATCAATTAAATTATCATTTAAGATCAAACTCCTCTTCTAGATAAGTTCCTATGTGTGTGACCCTATAGGTTCCATATCACGTTGACAGTGAATGACCATAACTAGCTTATAACATCACAAGCAATGAGCGGTGCCTAGTCACACATCATTGCTACCCAAGTGAGTGGAAAGTTTGGGTGCAACTTAAACCTACAATCTGTGTATGGTGTTACAGTGTTTGTATAGTTCCTTTGTCATTGATATCCAGATTGAACTAGAGGCATGGAGTAGTCACCCTCATTATTATTCAATCTTATTTCTTGAACCAGAGGAGACTGCATGAGATATATGTGAGATCAACATATTGACTCACATGCGTATGGCCATACTTTTCTCAGTCTCACTAATAAAGAGGCCTAGGATATCATACTCCATATAGGAGGGATAAATCCCATATCTATCATTCACATTCAATCACCATGTGTCAAAGTCACCCAATCATCACCATTAAACAACCCATGTTTCATGATTGCGTTTAAAGATGTCAAAGTGTACCCAATGACATGTGATGAGTGCAGTGGTTTCAGATCTAAGAATGACAACCACCACCATCAGTGTGAGCTGACTATGACTTCCATGATGATGGTTTTCATGTGTCAGTCTCACAGTGGGCCAGTCCGATACAATGTTCCCTAACATGTATCTGTGTGCTTGGTTTGATATTGCCATATCATGACTAATGATATTTAGTCATCAACCAAGTCACACTTTGATCTTATGAGTTATTTTTGTCTATCAACCTTCCACAACAACAACCGATCAGGGACATAATGAGAATGTATATACCCTTAACATTCGTATGATCTCATTCCTCCAAGTCATGTACTTGAAGACATAAGTCATTGAGTAATATAATTCTTTAGACATTTATTATGTAGTTCATTATCTCATAAATGAATATACAAAATAAATCAGAAGCTTGCCTTTATTATTATCAAATAAAGTATCTAATGCCATATCCCAATCCTCATATGATTGGCTCTCTGGGCATACATACCAAGAGACTCCCACTTTCACTTAGAGCCAATCACCCACATATCTCATCCCGAGTGACCTAACATGACCTTCATGCTACTGCTGGATAAGTGTTTTTATAACGGGTTTAGCAATGTTTGCCTTAAGTCGGTATTTTGCAATTTTCACATCTCTTCGTTGTACAATTACTCATATGAGATGGAAGTGTTGTAGTATGCTATCTGAGATTCCCAACCTAACTAGTAGCTCCATTGTTGTCATTAATATTTCTACTATGCCATCAATGGTTTGGAACCTCACATAAGTTCACCCATACGAACTTCTTGATCCATACAATATCCTCTGTTGTTCTTATAACACATAGATACTTGACATCTTTTGTAGATTTGAATAACTATCATTATCTCATAACTTTTTCTAGATTACAATTTTCATTTAATGTCAAACACTATTGAAATCATTTTGTTAGTTTAGTACCCTTTACATCTAACTCTTCCTTATTACCATAACCCAGAAACCAATCTTTTAAGTGCTTCACAAGCACATAATGATGTTCATATGGTATTGCAGTGACTCTCACTAGTATCTGACATATACCCTCTTGTCATGTCCAATACATACCCTGACCTGGGTTATGTTTTAACCCTAGGTGTTTTGTTTAATAAAAGTGATTATATGCTTTCTCTTATCTTTTGAAAAGTAATTAAGGCTCAAGAGGAACTTACATTGCAATTTTAGTCCTTTTTGAATATCGTTGAAATCAATGTTTTGCTTATTTTGGACTAAAGTGCAAATTACCCAAGTTGAGGGGTTTATTTGCAATTTGTGCATGATAATATGTTCCTCATGTATTGAAGCATCATGAGAGTGAAGATGATGCAGACATATGGCTTGTGATAGCCTGAATACCAAGAAAGAGCTGATAAAGCAATGTTTGTGCATTAAAACCTAGTTTTGGTGTAATGTGCAATTTACCCAAAACCTAGGGTTTAATATGCAAATTACCACTTCAAAATGGTCCCTACTGTTTCTTGGGATCATTTGGAGCAAAGAAAATTAGAGGGGCGTCTCATTTGTATCTCTTTGAAGGAGAGAGAATCTTGATATTAAAATAATCAAGATTTAAGCATAATGGAAACCTTCATTCAAATTAATGCAAAAATAAATAAAATAAGTGAAGGACCTTCAACCAAAATTGAAAGGGTTGAATTTAGATATGTGTGGAAGTCATTGTTCTTTGAAAGGGCTACGAAATATCTCAAGGAGGTGAAAAACCCAGTCACATTATTATAAGAAAAAGAAATTTCCACTCACTTATGGATATTACTATTAAATGGATTAGGGTGCTTAATTTGCTTTTCTTTAAATTGTGGATAATTGAGATGAATAAGAGGAAAGGAGGATATCCTTGTATCTAAGGAAGATAAGGGGGCAAGTGTCAAGGGAATTGAGGAGATAATTCCTACTTTCTCTCTCTCAATTGAATTGTCAATAGTTCACATATAGGCTTATTTTTCCATAGAATGAAAGGATAATTTCGAATTCACTTCCACCCTTTGCTTGAAAAACAACCAAGGAAGCTTTGAAGGACCAGGAGGACGACCCCCAACCTGTTGGTAAGCTTCTTGACCTTCTTTCATCTTGATTTCATGGTGGAAATCATAAATCATTGCATAATTTCTTCTTTTCTTCACTCCATCTTCAACCCTAGCCAATCTTTTCACTCCAAAACTTGAGGACGAGCCTTGGGGGAGTTGCAAATGCTTCTTCCACCATTGTTGACGTGAAGCTCCAAGCTTTGAAGCTCAATTGAAGGCAGGTTATATAACTTGAACCCTTATTCATTATTATTGAACTCAATTTTTCAATCAATTATGTTCAATTGCTCTTCTTGCAATTCCTTTGATTAGTTGATGCAACTACCATGATAATGGTAGTAGTTTTTTATGTACTAAGGCTTGATGATGATGACATAATCTTAGGGACACTTTCCAACAAAATTGAGTTGCAAACGGTTTTGGACTTTTGGTCCAAACGGTTTCACAAAACCGTTTGGAGACCAAACGGTTTGCAAACTGTTTGGTGATTTGAGTCCCAAACCGCATGAGAGTGTTGACCATTTGTATGGGTTGACCATTTGAGGTCTGAACCCTAGTAAATGTTGGATGATGATGCAATGGATCCAATTCATTGATTAAATGTATGGACAATCCACAAATTACAACCCTAACCGGTTTGTTGGAGGTTCCATAGATTGATCCATTCGATTTCAAGACTTTTTGGGTCAAACGGTCTTGAGACCGTTTGAGCCCAAATAGTCTTGAAACCATTTGGTATCAAACGGTTTCAAAACCATTTGGTGATCCAATCATTGAGATTTTAGGGTTGGAGTTCCAAGAGCCAATAATTGTTGAACTTCAATAACTCAATTGATTGAAGGTTTCAATGTAGCAATTCATGTTCAACCAATTGATGGATGTACCTAATGAACCCTTGCAGTTTTGAGACTGATTTGGCCCAAACGGTCTTGATACCGTTTGAACTCAAACGGTCTTGAAACCGTTTGAACTCAAACGGTCTTGAAACCGTTTGGGGTCAAACAGTTTCAAAACCGTTTGGTGAAGAAACCTCAAAACCGAATAAAGGTCAATTGTGATTCAATCATTTGGAAATTGAAGGTGATGATTGTTCCAATTATCCAATGATTGATAGTAATGACAATCAATGATAGGTAAAAGGTTGAATCCTTAAAGTACCTAATTGATTAATACCTTTAAAGGGATAAACCCTAATTGCTTATAAAAACAATAACATTACACTATGTCAATCATAGTTGTATGTACTTGATTGAAGGGTTGATATAACCTAATCAATTTGAGAGGATGATAGAGAGGAAATCATACATGAATATGATTCATGTGGTGATTAAAGGTATGATCCTCAACAAAGATATCATAAAATCCTAATCATGAGCATAAACCCTAGTTGGGATGAATAGTAAACCCTAATTATGGGTAATGGAACATGAAACCCTAATTGGGATGAATAGTAAACCCTAATTATGGGTAATGGAACATGATACCCTAATTGGGATGAATAGTAAACCCTAATTGTGAGTTATTGAATGTAGACCCTATTCTGGGGTGAAATTTATGTAAAACCCTAACTTAGGGTGATTTTATGAGAAACCCTGATGTTTGATTTGATGCGGAGCTCAAATCCAGGGTGATGCTATGTAATGTTTTATGAAACCCTAATCTTGGGCAATATGGTGATAAACCATAACCTTGATCTGGGTAATGGAATGAATGTTCCCAAATGACATGAAATGGGAAACCCTAACCCTAGTAAGGGAATAGTGGTGTTACCCTTGAATAGTGAATCCATATTTGTTTTGCATGGTACTGATATGTAATTGAAGTTACTGTTATCATCTGCACTAACCATGCATGTATTCTGAAATGGTGATCATGGCCATGTATGAGCTATGATGTTTTATTCATTATTGTTTATTGGGCCTTGTGTGCCATAATATGCCTTACTGCCTGATACAAGGTAACAGGAGAGTTAATGGGCCTCAAGTGCCATGAGTAATGCTTGTATAGCAAGTACCATGTTTACCTTAGTCAGATGACCTGAAGATGATAGTTACCTGGAAAAGTGGTAACAATGCTCAATGATGAGCTAAGGGTTTGAATACCCAGAACCATATGATTATGGTAATGAGATTGTGAAGGGATGAGAATTCCCAATATTAAAATGAGGGACTGAGTTCTCAATGTCTTTTAAAGACTAATAAGTAATTGATGAAAATAGTACATATTTCTTTATAGCATTGTCATAATAAGTTATGTTTAAAAATGTGGCTGATGATAAAAGAATATGATAATGTACTTAATTAATCAAGTGAAATATGTTCATGTAGTGCTCTGACCATAGATCCATCATCGTCAGTAGTTGGTGATGGTGAAATAGGTTTTCCTATAGGATTTTCTGAAGTTCACATATTTTGAATATGTGGGGGTAAATGGGTGAAAATATCCTTACATCTTGGTGAAGAGATTGATGGAAGGTAAACATTAAACCTCTCAATCCTTCATGTGTTGGGATGGATGTATCACAAATCTCCTGATGGTTGGGATGGATGTATCACTAATCTCCCAATGATATTCAATGTCGGGTCGATGGAGATAAACATTAAATCTCTCGATCGCCGATGAGAGTGCAGTTGACACTGTAACTCTATAACAAAGTTTCCAGTATACCCTGGAAGGCTATATTGAGCAGTTGACATAGTCCTACTTGTGGTCCCGTACTGACCGGGATGTGGGAGGTAATGGGAATCCGACTCTTCCATTGACCTATGTATGGTACCGATTTCAATTTTGTAATGGTCGGTTGGAGTATGAGTGGTATACCTCATCTCCTCAGAGCTTAAGTATGTTTGTAAAAATGTAATCAACCGTGTAGCGTATTTGCATAAGACTGAAATATGAGAATCACTGGTTGATGATTATCTTGCTTAACATATCCTAGATGGATAAATGTTATACATGTCCTATAATTCTTTATTGAATATTAGACATGCTGCTTTATCAAGTTACAACTAATAAGCTCAAGTGGGAATGTTGCTCTAATCTGCTTTAAATAAGTGAATTATCTATTGTTGATTATTTTGATTCCACTGCTCATTTTATTTCTATTAAACTGCTATAATAATGTTTTCGACGAAGAGTTGTATTTCCCGATGGGGCAATTTTTATAATTGTCTCACCTCCGTGGGATCCAACATTTTTAGGTAGACGCAGACAAAAAGGCAGAAACCCTACTGCAGGGGAAGAGCAACAACAACAACAACAGGGACGGCAGTGATCCATCATGTGGAGATATTGGTTGTCTAGTTTTGTATAGTTAGTCCTATGAGTCATCTTTGTACTCTCGGGTCCTAGGAGTTAGTGCTTTTAATAATTCGATCTGAGATTTTGGGCTTCAAGCCTCGAGGTTTTTTTTATACTACCTGTGTACAGTTAAGACAGAGTAGTGAATGCTTGTATGCCTTGAGAAGCAATGATACATTATATGTATATATGAACTAGGATGTAATGATTTACTTTGGTTCTGAATGAAAGAGTTGTCTTGTGAATGGATATCTTGATAAATGATTTTTAATTTTTAGTGATCTTCCGTAATCCGATGTTAGTAATCGCTTCCGCATTAGTTAATCTTGTTATATTGGTTAAGATGGTTTGTTCGCCACAAATTAGTGGTATCAAAGCTCTAGGTTCGCTGAGTCTACAGAGACATAGGATTAAGGTTGTTGAGTCTGTTCTAGTGTCTTCCAGTCTGTCTGATAGTGTCTTCTGCTCATATAGGAGGAGAAGAAGAACTAAAGATGTATGGATCACACGATGAACATGCTGCTGAAAGCAGTGTTGCTGCACCAGGAGGAGGTGCAATAGATCAAGATAGGGAGGAGCCTCTACTTGATCAACCCCAGTTCAACCAAGCAGATATGGGGGAATCCAGCTTTCCAAAATATGTTTGGACAGTTTATGGCAGTTATGACCCATATGATGGATAGGATGCCATTACCTACACCTAGGGCACCAGTCCATGATGAAATACATGGAGCTGGTAAGACTTTTGAACGACTTAGGAGGGTAGGAGCCATAGAGTATGCTGGTATAGCCGACCCAGAAGATGCTGACCTATGGTTGATTGAACTGGAGAAAGCCTTCAGAATCCTCATGATTCCTGATGATGAGAAGGTGAGGCATGCAATATATCTCCTAAAAGGGAGTGTTGGCCACTGGTGGACCATTGAGGAAGGCAAAAGACATGGTGTTGTGATCGGATGGGATGAATTCCGGCATGAATTTGTCGCTAGATACTTTCCCAAGACGTATCTAGATGAGAAAATCTCTCAATTGGAGAGGTTGAGGCAAGGACAAATGAACATTAGTGAATATGAAGCTAGGTTCATGGAGCTTTTGCGGTTCTGTCTGCATATGGCATCTACAGATGAGGAGAGAATTCAACATTTCGAGAAAGGATTAAATGCTGAATTGACCACTTCAGTGTCTGCTCTAGAGAACCGGGAGAGGTTTGATATTTTGGAATCTGTAAGACGAATAGAGAGGTCTATGATTGAGAAGAAAAAGACCAAGGGTAAGAAAGAGTACCCACAGTTCCAAGGACAAAGTTCTGGAAGTTTTAAGAAACCAATGTATTTTGTGCCTACACCACCACCAAGGTTCAATACCCAGACGCAATGGACGTCAAGTAAGGGTAGAGGTTGTTGTTTACCACCGAAGGGAGCTCACAGCTCAGCCTCAATGTCAGTAACAGGACCACCCAGACCACAAAGGGGAAATGTAACCTGTTATAAATGTGGGAGAGAAGGCCATATGGTGAGCGACTGTCCTAAAAAAGTTAGGAATGTGACCCAACAACCGAGGCAGAGTCAGCAAGGCTCTCAGAGGCAGCAGTCTCGTAGTGGTGTTAGAGAATGTGGACAAACGTCCCAAGCCGGGTCGTCGACATCCAACAATCAAGCACAAGGTCAACAACAAGAAAAGACTAGATTCTATGCTATGAATAAGCCTGAAGCAGTAGTTAACCCTCGGGTTGTGACATGTCAGATGGAATTATTTTATTCTGATATGTCTTCATCCTGCTTAGTATCTGTTTTAATTGATCCGGGTGCTATGCACTCTTTTATCACTCAAGAAGTGATTCATGACTGCAACATGATTTTTAATCATAGAGCAGATAGCATGTTGTTAGAAACACCTTTGCTGGGATCTGCAGTATTGCGGGAAGTGTGTTCCCCTTACAATCTTTCCTTTTCTAATCACTGCATTTAGGTGGATCTTATACCACTTGAAATGCATGGGTTTGATATAATTCTTGGGATGGACACCTTAGAGAAGTATAAAGTTGTCTTGGATTGTGGTTCCAAGTAGGTTGTGTTCACAGACAATGGTGACACATGGGTCTTTCAGGGAGATAGAAAGATTCTTCTAACTTGTCTTATGACAACTATGATAGCAGAAAAGCTGATGAGACAAGGATGTTTTGCATTCTTAGCCCATGTGGTTGATACCACAATGGATAGCCCTCATCTTTTTGAAGTTCCAACAGTCAGGGGATTTGAAGATGTATTTCTTGAATTACTTCCAGGTGTTCCACCGCCCCGAGAGAATGATTTTGAAATTAATCTAATCCCGGGAACACAACTAATAGCACAAACGCCGTATAGAATGACACCTACTAAAATGGCAGAGCTCAAGAACCAACTGCAAGAGTTGCTTGAGAAGGGTTTTATCTGACCAAGTACTTCACCATGGGGTGCTCCGGTCCTCTTTGTTAATAATAAGGATGGGTCTATGCGTTTACGCATTGACTATAGCAGTTAAATAAAGTAACTATACAGAACAAGTATCCTCTACCAAGGATTGATGACTTGTTTGATCAGTTGCATGGTGCAACTATCCTTTCTAAGATAGATCTGAGGTCGGGATACCATCAATTGTGTATTAAGGAGAGTGGCATACCTAAGTCTGCCTTTAGGACAAGGTATGGTCACTATGAGTTCATAGTTATGTCGTTTGGACTAACTAATGCACCGACTGCATTTATGGAACTCATGAATAGAATCTTTCGACCTTTTCTTGATCAATGTGTAGTCGTCTTTATAGATGACATCCTGATATATAGTAGAGATGCTCAACAACATGAGCAGCATCTTCGTCAAGCTTTGACTTTGCTAAGAAAGCATAAGTTGTATGTTAAGTTTAGCAAATGTGAGTTCTGGTTACCATAAGTTTCTTTTCTTAGATACATAATATCTGCTTTAGGTATTCGTGTTGATCCCAAGAAAGTAGAATCTGTCATGCAATGGGAACAACCTAAGACACCAACGGAGATACGTAGTTTCCTAGGATTGGCATGCTATTACAGGAGGTTCATTAAGAACTTCAGTTCAATAGCTTTACCCCTAACCAAGTTGACCAGGAAGGAGATTCCTTTTGTCTGGAATGACAAGTGTCAACAATATTTCCAGTTGCTGAAGGAAAGGTTAACAAGTGCACCTGTGTTAGTGCTACCTGAGCAAGGGAAGGGGTATATAGTCTTTTGTGATGCATCTAAGAATGGCTTAGGATGTGTGTTGATGCAGGATAAGCAAGTGATTTCTTTTGCTTCTCGACAGCTTAAGAAACATGAGGAGAATTATCTGACACATGATCTAGAGCTAGCTGTTGTGGTCCATGCCTTGAAAATCTGGAGACATTATCTCTATGGAAAAACATTCTTGATTTTCACAGACCATAAGAACCTAAAGTATATCTTCTCACATCATGAGCTAAACATGAGGCAACACCGTTGGATGGAGTTAATCAAGGACTACGATTGTACAATTGATTATCATCTAGTGAAAGCCAATGTGGTTGCTGATGCTTTAAGCAGAAAATTAGCAACACCAGCCTTAAACAAAGCACAGTTGAACTCCCTAGTTTGCTCTAAGAGAGATATGCTTATCTCCTTAAGACAAGACAATGTATAGCTTAAAGTATCATTGTTAGCCGGGTTGTTAGCTGAGATGCACATAAAACCTACTCTGAGACAACAGATTAAAGAAGCACAACAGACTGATAATGTGATTCAACAGATTAGATCAGAGTATGGTAGTGAGAAACGGGATGGTTTCCATGATTCAGATGATCAGGTAGTTTGTTACCATGATAGAATGGTAGTACCTGATGTTGATAACTTAAGGAAGTTAGTTCTGGAAGAAGCTCATTCTTTGATGTATGCTATGCATCCAGGAAGCACCAAGATGTATCATAACTTAAAAGATATGTATTGGTGGCCTGGATTAAAGAAAGATGTAGCTGAGTTTGTTATGCGGTGTCCGGTGTGTCAGCAAGTTAAAGCTGAACATCAAAAGCCCACAGGAACAATGCAACCTTTACTTATACCGCAGTAGAAATGGGATCATGTAACCATGGACTTTGTGATTGGTTTGCCTAGAACAACCAAAAGTCATGATTCCATTTGGGTGATAGTTGATAGGTTGACTAAGATAGCACATTTCATTCCTATCAAAACAACCTACACTACTGAGAAGCTTGCACATATATACATAGATGAGATAGTGTGTTTGCACGGGTTCCAGCTACTATTGTTTCTGATAGAGGTCCCCAATTTACAAGTCATTTTTGGGAGCGACTGCATAAAGCTTTGGGTACACAGTTAAGGTTTAGTAAAACCTTTCACCCACAGACAGACATATAGTCTGAGAGGACCATACAAACTTTGGAAGACTTGCTTAGAGTGTGTGTCCTTCAATTTGTAGGAAGTTGGGATCGACATCTGTAACATACTCGAATCCAGACTTATATATTAAATCTATCTTGTTCTAAGGTCCTATTATGTTAACATACCGTATTTTTTCCCCACAATACAAAATACATTAAGAATAATTAGTGTCATGGATATATAAATACCCTTAGTATTTGGTCTGCAAGGTAAAATAACCATAATACACTAAATAATAAGACTTAAGGAACAAATATAGAAAACACCATGCTTGATACTAATTTGACACCATAAAATGTTCTTATGAGTGAAAGATGAAATGAATCAAATTAATGTGTAATAAGTGTTAAAATGAGTAAATACATTAAATGTATGTATGATATACAAATAATGAAATCTACTATTAAACATATTTTAATGTGAAATTGGAGATAACTCAAGGGGTTTCACCCTATTTGGCTATTATGTTAAGTTAAATTACTCTAACTAAGTGGTTAATGTGCAACGGCATAGATGTAACAAAGATAATCTCCAAAGGCAAAACTAAGTCCAAATTTGTGTTCCTCATATCCTAATTAGGTGACCTACCTATTTTGGGCTTAATCTGATGTCAAATACATCCTACATAGTGGCTTAGTAGGTAGATTATAAGATAGTTGGTTGAATTAAATTAAATCTGTGTCACATATTAATTACCATTGTTTAGTTCTAATGTATATGTCATGCGAACGACCTCCAAAACTTGGTCTTTTCCGCTCACTTCCTTCCCACATCTATCTCGCGATCCAAGAGCGAGTCTTCCGCATCCCTCCTCTCACTCCTACGGCTCCTCCCTTTCCCTCCTACTCTTACGCCTCCTCCTCCATCCTCACTTCTTCTCCTCCCTCCCTCCTTGCTCCTCCTCACTCTTCTGCTTCCTAACCCCAGCAGCCTCTGCAGGTCTCAGATCTCCTACTTTTAGGTGCAGGAGCCAGCAAAAGCATGGGCGACGGCCAGAACTGCCGGCCAACCCCATCATCAGGGCGTCACGAAATACGACCCTCTACACCTCTCTCCTTGTCTACAAGCAGTGATGGCGGCTCATACCTGATCCCTTGTTGTGACCTCCTTTGACATCTTCTCCATAGTGATCTGGTCATGCAGAGAGGCTACCACACCCCCAGTATGGCGGATGACATGGGCAGACACCAATGGAGCAGTCGCGCCACCAAGAATCATAGTCACCGACGTCACCAACTTGAAACTGATGCACGAGGGCGATAAAGAGTTTCTTCTCCCTTGCGTCACCGCCCATTGATGCATCTCTGACCCATTATCCCCACTACAGAGTTTCATCCTCTTCCTTCCTTCTTCTTATCCTTCTTCCTCTTCACCCTCGTAGCCCCTAGAAACCCTAGTTGTTTGCTCCTCACCCGCTTGCGCCCAATAGCACCAAGTAGCAGTAGGCAGTGAAGGATGTCACCAGGTGGCACCAAGCAGTGTCAAGCCTTGCCAGGAAACACAACGACACCTATTCTCACTCCTCCTTGATCTAGTCACGCCGACAGGGCCCAACAACAGTACCACAACTCTTCATCAACCGTAACACCACTTTGATCTTCCCAACATAGCCAACACCACCTACAACCTACAAGACAGACACATCGCCAGCCACACCACCAGACGGCCACCGCCATGACAGCTTGGCTGCCTCCCTTCATGGAGCAAGTTCTGCCACCACTTCAGACCAAGCTAGTCATGGTTACCACTATCAATCTTCTCTAATGCACCTGACGGTGCCAAGCAACAGCAGGCAGTGCCATCGTAGGTCATTGTCGCTGAGTGACACTTCTCCTCCTCCTATTCTTCGTCAAACCTATGCCAACCACCACTTGTTGCATCATGAAGATCCACTAATATCCCACAACCATGTTCCAACCTATTCATGATGTTGATACATTCTTCCTCCTAAAATACTTCCTCCTTTCTCTCCATCAGACCTGCTACACCTGCAGATGATGACCTGCAATTGAATGTAAAGTTCCAGCAGCGACCATGGAGGACTTGATGGAGATTCCATGTCAATTCAACACACCTCAACCTGAATCCATATTCAGTTTAGTCCAAGGAATACAAGCATATGACATTTATCAAAGATCAATCTCTTCACTCTACTTGGACCGAGACATGTTAGTACTTTCCTATGTTTAATATTAGATAATCCAATTAACAAGACTGAGATATCTAAACTAGGTACACTAGAAGATAATATCTAAAGCTTCATTCGATATACTCAACTATAGTTATATGTAGCCTAGTGGTATGCACACACACTTATATATATGTATTCTCATTGATATAATAAAGGAATAATAGTGAGGAAAATCCTATAGTTTAATAATAAATCAACAATTTAGTAAGTATATGTATGAATATTCGAAGTACTAGCATCCTCCTTGTGTGAAACCATAACCCCAGAAAGACGATTATATGTTATGGCAATTACAAATACACATGAATACATAAAGTACATCTATGTATATTAATATATGATGAATAACGTGGAGTACGGAGAAACAATATATTTAAGAAGATTTCTTAATCACAAAAGTATGAATGACATGTTAGTTCAGACTAATAAATAATCTACTTCCTTATAATCATTTGGTACAAACTTCTATTCATGTGCATATTCAATATCTAACTTCTATACTGCGTTATGTTGGAATTATACCCTAGGTGTCCCTATTAGGGTACTTTGGTATTTAAAGCATATATTGCAATATACATCTTCAATCCTACTGACTAAATGGAACTATGTTATGTTAGATAAAGAATAATAATTGGGGATCTAATCTATTGAAAAAGATCATATACATGGATATACAACATTGATAATATATGACCTAATTGGAAATCTAATTGACTATAATGATAAGAAAAATATGGAATAATAAACCTATATGGAAAACCGAATCCTAAATAACATAAATTGAACATGTTTTGGCTTCAATCCAAATAATAACAAATAGTATTCTACTTTGTAGCTCATTCATCACCAACCCTTGGAGATAATTGATTGGTGAATTTCACCCCTAGAAATTGGGTTAGCTATGAATATCAGGTATGTACATCCTCTATTTTATTTTGGGCATTATTTTACTGAACCTACATTTCTTTAATGAGGCATCTCTTGAACTATCAATTTTATTTAAAATCCAATTGTTGGACATTCATACTTTCTGCTTTTGATTCATATAAATTCATGTGATTGCTGGAATTTTCATTTATAATGGGTCTTTGGACCCCTCCTTCTATGATTGTCATTTTATATGAAATTGACTAAAATGTTAGTCTTGCCACTCTATTTATGCATGCTACGTGTTTGACTAGAATATCTAGAATAGTGGTACTTATGTACAACCATACTTATATAGGTCATGCGTATTCCGCCCGGGGTGTGCGTTTCCACCCTTATTTTTTTAGGCCATGATCCTATGGTGTTATGGCCCTGTTTTAGGTATATTTAGTCTACATTGTTATGCATGCAAATATTTGTTGTATTAATATGAATCTGTGGATGATTGTTATGGCAAGACACTCTTTTATTATCATGTTTGTAATCTGAAATTTTATATGCCTCATTTCTTTTGTTACTTTTCTCTCGAACATACCTAATTGCAATTGGCCCCCTTTTCTTGTGGGAACATCTCTTTTTGTACTTTTAACCCTATAAAATGCCCAAAGTGTTTTATATATGTACATACTCAACCTTTCCTGACCTCTTTGTTATTTCCTATGTTCTGGGTGATGTTCCCTTCCACCCAGGTTTAGGTACATTAGAAGACAAGAGCTCAAAAAGATTGCTAACACGACATGAAATTAAGGATAGCTTGGAATGGCTGGGTTACCCTCTGCTACTGGCTTAGTTGTGCTTAGTTCAAGTTTTTGTAAAATCACCTATTATGGTTTGGAACAATTGTATAAATGAATCATGAAGTGACTTTGTAATAGTTTTGTTTCCGCTACTTTATTATTACATGGCTCTTGTATTATATCATTGGAGTGGATCCCCTTTTGGGTCTCACTCTTTACAAAATGGTATCAGAGCCTAAGCAGTCGGTAACTTGATTATTTCAAGTTATCCTAGAATGACCCTTAATTAGGTAGGTCACCCTTAGAGGTTATTGGCAAACTGATTACCTAGTAGTAGAATACCAATTAGGATTTTCAAACCCTAATTATTTTGGGCACATACACTCCTCAACCCACCTATGTGTACGTGAGTTAGCCTCTTGTAACCCTTAACACCCATGCCCTCTCTACCGGGGTGGGATGAAGCCACACATAACTGACTCTTGTAGTGTTGGTTCACATGTCATAATTTTCTAGGATATTAGCCTAAGAGCTTGCAATGTCGATTGATTTGAATAGTCATAGTTAGGCTTTATTCTAGTCCTCACCTTGAACCCCTTTCTATTTGCTATTTCTCTAGCATGCCTCGTATATACCCACTTTGGGATACTGAGAACACATAAATTATAGATGTAAAATCTTGATGTGTATCATAAGATTCAAGATGATTCCCTTGGTACTAAGTGATAACGTGAACTAGCTTAGTTATTAAAATTCATATCTTGCCTTCTACATGGAGCATCTCAACATAGGTATGTCCCAAGGCCACTTATCTAAGGATTAAATACCATCTTCGTTTAAGCTTTTTATGGCTCATGCATGAGGATTGGTGGACGGAAGCTATTGAGTCTGGTAGAATGTTCTTAGGAGTTTGTCTCTCTCGCTTCCATGGTGAAATTAGATCACCCAGTGAACGACGTGGTGAGTAATTTGAATATATAGTTCATATTGTCTTGTGACGGAACCATAGTTATAGGTCGTCAAGTGTAGAAGGAACGCATATACCTTACTATAATGGTTAGATGATCTTATGACTCCCTTAGGTCTTGTGATGGGGTTGTGTCATTTATGCTTGAGAGCGACATATGGAATGGTTGTTGTTGTACCTCGTTAAGGATTAATAGGATTCAACTGCACGTACTAGGAAACCCTTCTTCCTCCTATACTATGAGACTAGAGATGTATTTTTTTTCATACCCCTTGTATGATTGAGATATCAGAAGATGTTGGTGGACTGCAATGAAGATAGAATAATATTACATGTATCATCCGGTGGATAAGTAGTGGACTTGGTTCTCCAATTGATTTTTGGCGCCAATTTTGGATTTTTGATTGTAAGATTTTTTTTCTTTCCGTCAAACTTATTTTCATTATTAATTTATATATACAAAGGAAAACTTTTCATATTTTATTGAAGGTTTTAGAACCAAGTCATTGCCACAAGGAAGTTTGGTTTGTAGAGGAACCCTTTGAATGAAGAAGTACTTGACTGGAATGATGGACATGAAACCCTAGGACTAAGTGTTGTGTAGAGAGTACGAAGAAGCCTTGGATACTTAATGTAACATCCCTGACCTGGGTTATGAGCTAACCCTAGGTGTTTTGCCTAATTATGAAATTAGATGTTTGTAATTATACTTAAGTATGTAATTAAAGCTCCTAAGGAACATATGTTTCCATTTCTGTCCCTTATGAACAATGTTGTAGTATTGTTTTGCAATACAGGGACCTATGTGCAATTTACCCAATCAGAGGGGTTAACTTGCAAATTTCACATGTTTATATGTTCCTTTAATGTTGAGACATCATAAGAATGAATATGATGAAGTATGATGGATTTCCCAAGCTTGGGCATCAAGATGCAGCTTGTGGAATGATCCTTGTGCTTAAAACCCTAATTTTGGAGTAAAGTGCAATTTACCCAAAATGTGGGGTGAAACTTGTAAAATACACCTTCTAGAATATCTTTTATGACTCTTTACATCATTTAAAGTAGAAATGATGAAAGGGGCGCTTCAATTAAATAATCACATAAGAAGAATGATCTTTGTGATAAAATCACCTAGTATGAGTAAGGAGATCCTTCATATATGTACCTTAGTTTGCATGTTGGTTTCTTTACCCTTAGATCTTGAGTTTTGATGGTCTTTGCTTAAAGATATAATGGTTTGAACGTGCCTTAGAAAGAAGGAGGGACTTAGATGAGAAATCTATGTTTTAGAGGTCCTTATGGTGAAAATTAGCCTAAACTATATAAGCCTTTATCCTTGCAAACCAAGTAAATGTATCCTTTCACCTCTTCATTTCTCATCTTTCTCAAACGACCAAGGAAGAGCTCTAGAACTTAGGCAGACAACCAACTAGTTCTAAGGTGAGAACAAACCATCTTCTAGCTCGGATTCTTGGAGGAAATCGTGGTATAAGGTTGGTTTTATGGTTAACTTACTTAGGTTCTTTGTTCTAGCTGACCATCCCCATTTTTTCCTTGGAGAATCTTCTGTGGCCGACTTGTGGAGCTCAAGACGCCATTAAAGGCTTGAAGCTTGGAAGCTTGGAGCTCTAGGAACAACATTTGAGGTGGGTTTTATAACTCTAAACTCCTTGCTTTATTATGCATATCTATGTTCTTGCAATTTAAGCTTAGTTCTTCTTCTACCTCCTTTCTTCCTTGCACTTTTGCAAGCAATACATGGAGTAACCGACCTGAACAGAGGTTGAAGATGATGGGCGTGAATTCCTAGGCAACTTTATCCAATGACCTTGGACCCTTTTGGTCCAAACGGTTGCAAACTGTTTGAAATCAAACAGTCTCAAACCGTTTGATCTCATGCGGTCTTGCAAGACCGTTTAGAATCAAACGATCTCAAGACCATTTGATAGGGTTGACCAAGGGACGAACGTTTAAGGGTCTGTTGTAAACATGTTGAATTTAATTCCTACAAAGAATCATAACCTAATTCCAAACCAATCACAAGTTGAAGGCACTTCAACCCCCTAAACCCTAATCGGGTTGATTTGCTGTTTTCAAGGATAGATTTTGGTGAACTTTGGGTTGAAGGACCCAAACGGTCTCAAGACCATTTGGGGGTTCATCCAAACGGTCTCAATACCGTTCGGTGACAACCCAAGACCGTTTGGAGGTCTAGGGTTAAGGTAATTTGATGGTTTGAGGGTCCAATTACAATAGGTTGATTAATTGATAAAAGTGCTGATTTTAGACCTAATTAGGGTTCAACCCTTATCCAATCGACTTGGATTTTGATGAAACTTTGGGAAACGGTCTCAAGACCGTTTGGAGGATGTCCAAATGATCTCAAGACCATTTGGGCCAAGTTTGGGCTCAATTGGATGTCAATTGATGGGTTCAACCTCAATTTAATTCACATTGTTGAACATTGATGACTATCCGATTGAAAACCCTAATTGAGTTGGATTCAACCCTAATTGGCTTACAATTGAGAATCAATTTGGTGTCCAATCGATTAAGGCTCAACCTAATTGACTCAATTTATAAGTGGCTAACAAGGATTTGGCCAATTGAAGGCTTCAACGTAGATAATCATAAATAATTGTAACCTTTGTTTCACTTTTGAGGTCCAAAAGGTTTGAGCCCATTTGGACCAGACGGTCTCAAGACCATTTGGATCCAAACAGTCTCAAGACCATTTGGGCTCAAATGATCTCAAGGTCGTTTTGGACCAATCGATCTCAAGATCGTTTAAGATAAAACGGTTTCAAATCGCATACCTTCAAACGGTTTGGAGGTCAACTATCCCAAACGGTCAACACACCCATGCGGTCTTGGAGACCCATGCGGTCTTGGTGATCCATGTGGTCTTGAAGGTCAAACCATCCAAACGGTCAACACCCCCAAACGGTCTCAAGACCGTTTGGAGGTTGAAGGTTGAAATCGTTTGGAGATTTTTAGGACTATTTATACTTAATCAATTGAAGGTGTAATTGGTTCAATGATGGTCTAATCAAAACCCTAATGGTACCCTAGGACATTAAGGGACTAAGTGACTAATGGATTTACCCATGATGGTGATCAATGGTGTACTTTACCAAAGTACCCTTGAAGGGTTTAATCAGATTATACCTTGTTTTAATCAAACCCTAATCACATGATAGTGGTGATTTGTCTTATGATAGTCAATGAGGACTTGAACCAACTTAATATAGAGTTGTGTAATCACCATCTATTAGTAAGAGGAGAGAGAAAGTACCATTTATGATTGAAACTCAAGTAAAGTACCTTCAATGTGTATGTATGTGTATAATTAGGGTATGATCCACCTATGTGAGATCATGGAAACCCTAATTATGATAATTGCTGAATCTTAATCTAGTTTGAAGGTATCAAAGGTGATAATTTCATACATGGTGATGCTATGAATTCAATTCACTAAGGAATGAATAGTAAACCCTAATTCTAGGGTAATAACATGTAGTGTGGATAGAAACCCTAATTACAAGTTGTATTATGAGAAACCCTAATTGGAAATGAAAATATGGGAAACCCTAGTAGGATGACTAATGAGCCTAGTTTATGGCTTGACAATTATGAAACCCTGGAGACGGTCTACTAGATAATGCATTAAAGTAAGGTATAGCCAAATCAATCATACAAGATGAGTTATCCTACATCAACAATGTTTAAACCTTTGTATTTTAAAAAGATGTAAAAGGGAATTAACTATGATAGTGGCACAATGATTTCATGTACTTAATAAGTGTAGAATATGATCCGAAGGAGAAATGGGTTGATACTTAGAATTGATAATCATTAATGATGTCCAATAAATATTGTAATCAAAAGTAAACACTCATCATATCCTGGTATGCTTCCAAGATTGGAAAAGTTGTACACTAGGGTTGGACTGATAACATGAACAAGAAACCCTAATTAATGAAGGATGGGGTATGTTAACCTTAGTCCTGTCTTATACTTTTAAGTATGAAACTCTGTGAACAAATTACACAATATGAATTCTTATGCCTTATAAGACAAAGGGATTCAATAACCTTAATTGAATAGGGTAAACCCTATTTCTACTTATACTTTTAAGCATGAATATTCATGATTAAAGTATGAGATGAGGAATCCATATTCCTAATCATAAGCAAAGGGAATGAATAACCCTAATTGATGAGAATCAGGGAACCTAACTTTTGTAAGAGTATGAAAGTACAACTCTTGAAATGAATTGTTTACTATTATTGGTTGATTTAACCATGCAGGTTCTTATATGAGGATGATCATGTCCAGGTAAGGATTATGATACCATATTCATTGAAAGCATGTTATTAGCTTTATGAATAGTGAAATACCCTGTTGACTTAGTAAGTGGAATCTTATGAGATTGATAGGCTGTGAGAGCCATGAGTATCATCAAGGTCATGCTAATTAGATGGCTTGTGATGAAATGATTAAGAAATGATAAATGATGTGAATTAGTTTTGTTACATTTAGTATTCTACTTTCATAGTTGCTATGCTAATGATTAAATGTTTGAGAACATGTATGATGTTAAAAGAATACTGAAATGTACTTAACTAATCAAGTATAATTATACCATGTAGAGCCATGATCATAGATCCATCATTGTCAGAGACCAAATGATGGTGAAATAGGTTTTCCCAAGGGAACTCCTAGAACATATACTTTTGAGTATATGGGGGAAAATGGATGCACATATCCTTACGTCCTAGTGTAGGAATTTATATAGATGTACTTTAATCTATCAATCCTTCATTATAATTTCATACAGAATGATGCACCACAAATCTCTCGAAGAAAACACCAATATTGCATCGATGAGAGATAAACAAGAAATCTTTCGATGACGAAGAGAGTACAGAATGCCACTGTAACTCTATAGCAAAGTTTCCTGAATACCCTGGATAGCTACTATAGCAGAGACACAAGATGTCCTGCAAATAAATCCTCTTACTGACTGAGGAAGATGAGGTCATAAGAATCCGGCTCTTTTGATGACCTATGTATGATACTGATGCGACTTACTAGTGATCGGTTGGAGCATGAGCGGTATACCTCATCTCCACAGGGCATAATAATGTATGTAAAACATAATCAACCGTGTAGCATATCTGCTTAGGTTGAACTACAAGAAACAATGATTGGTGTTACATTGTTTACATTAATGATCTATTCAAATATTTTGTATACATGTTCTTTATATGCTTTAAAGAAATGATTGCTTAAGTAGAAGTTACTTTACTTGTTATTAAACCTACTGTTGCATGATTTAAGTTACTTTGCTTATGATATTCCTTAATGTTATAATAAAGCTTCTGGTAGAGAGTTATAACTCTCGCTGGGACAATTATTCAAATTGTCTCACTCCGTAGATTTCAACTTTTTAGGTGGCCGTCGAGGACGAAGGAATCCATTTAAGGATGAGCAACAACAACAACAACAGTACCAGGGGCAGCAGTGAATCTCAGGTGGAGATACTGACTGCTGAGTCATGTAGTTAGTTAGTCCTATGCCGTCTCTGTACTCTCAAGTCCTTGGAGTTAGTGGTCTGAGATTTTGGTTTTTACTCTTGAGATTTTTGTATCATGTTGTATATAACTACTCAAGAAGTGGTTTAACAGAGATGTAAACTGTTTATTTTGTTTCTTATAAAAGGAGTTTTATGATTTCAAGATCTTATCTTAAAAAGTTTTAAATTTCTGGTGATTTTTCATATTCTGCAGTTAATCGAATGCTTCCGCTGAGTTTATATCGTGGTTTATGGATCAGATCGTCTCAATTTATTGGTATCAGAGCTTTAGGTTCGCTGAGTCTATAGAGACATAGGACTTAGGTAGTAGAGTCTGTTCTAAGTGTCATCCAGTGTATCTGATGGTATCTTCTGCTCACATAGGAGGAGGAGAACTTGAAGATGACTGGACCGGATGAAGAGTTTGTTGCAGAAAGCAACAATGCTACACCTAGAAGAAGTGTAGAGGAGAAAGAAGTAGAGGGACACTTACCTGAGGTTCCCCTAGTTAATCCAACCTTGATAAGGAATCCTTCCTTAGGAATCACTGTTGGAGAATTTAGGGCAACCATGATGTATCTAGTGGATCAAGCACTAGCAATACAACCCAGATTACCAGCTCCTAATGATGATGTTTTGGATATCCATAGAATATGTAGCCCTCAACAGCAGGTTGAAGCAGAAGTAAATGATGAAGCTTTGAACTTAGAGCAAGCCTGTGCTCAACCTCAGTGTGATGAATCAGTACACATTAATGTAGGGATTAGAATACAACCAGAAACCAGGACCTGTCATGGGTGTAGAAAGCCTGGACATATCAGACCTAATTGTCCAGAAAAGAAATATAAGGGAAGAATTGAGAAAAGACCTATCCAAACCCAGAAGCAGAGACCTGGTAGTTCCAGAAGGAAGAATTTTCTGGTGTCACCAACACAACTAGGACCTAGTACACCAAGGTAATGGTTATCCAGAAAGGGTAAGGAACCCTTTAGACCACACAAGGAACTCAGAGCTTGCTATCAATGTGGACAGGTAGGGCATCTGATGAGAGATTGCCCAACCAGAAATGTTATGGCGAATCAACCTCTGGGGCAGAATTAGCCTGAGATAATGAATAATCCTTGAGCCATGACAGGTTAGACAAGATAAATGATATTTTCTTATAAGTCTCTTTATGATCTTTTGGATAAAAATTTAAAAGCAATTGATTGAACCTTCCTTGTTTGGTCTCATAAAGACTTATAATGTTGCATCAGATAGATGTTTCATGTTGCATGCTTACTTCCATAAGAAGATAAGGTATTAAAGAATTGATCTGGATATAAAATTCAGTAAAGTTAATATTTATACTTGTAAGGATGAGAAAAGAGAAGGAACATGGTAGTATACAAGTGCATATTTTCTTACCTCAGTAAATATATACCCTGGCCAGGTATACAATTACTGATGATAAAGTAAATATGGAAACTCTTAGATTGTTATCTTTTGATTACTCTGATCAAGTAGTCATTCTTAAACAACCTAAAGAGTATCATAAAATAAGAAATATGAGAATAAGGAAGGTCAACCCTGATTAGTAAAGGTTGAAAGAATATTAATAAAGATATTAGTATGATAAATACTTATAAAGGTATCAATTTAATCTAGACTTTGGTTCTAAAGTAAGAATATATGTAATAAGTAATGTCCCATGATAAAAGGAAGAAAGAGATATAAAGCGTTGATAACACAGGTGATCAATACCAAAGTAAGAATGTAAAGGCATACCAAATGATTATATTAATTATCTGGATTGATCAAACTATGAGATTAAATTAGACATATAGAATGTTATGAACATCCCTTGTTAGGGGTTTATGTTTTTAAATAAACATATCCTTCTCCAGAATGTCTGTTAAATAAATCCTTGATTGACAAGAAACTGATGAGATAGTTAATGCATATAATAAAGGAAGTTAGTATGGTGATTATCGGATGTGATGACACACTCAGGGTGCGAAGGCACTTAAATGGTCTCAAATAAATATCAGAGCTTGAGTTTGATCTTAAGAAATGTTGATCAAAATTCTATAACATCTCCCTAAAAATGGAATGTTACCTAATGATGTAATAATATAATGCTGGAATAATATCTACTTTCCCCTTTTCTTCTTGGGATTTCAGCGACAAAATCCTTGTTAGGGGTTTATAATTTGTAACATCCCTGACCTGGGTTATGAGCTAACCCTAGGTGTTTTGCCTAATTATGAAATTATATGTTTGTAATTATACTTTAGTATGTAATTAAAGCTCCTAAGGAACATATGTTTCCATTTCTGTCCCTTATGAACAATGTTGTAGTATTGTTTTGCAATACAGGGACCTATGTGCAATTTACCCAATCAGAGGGGTTAACTTGCAAATTTCACATGTTTATATGTTCCTTTAATGTTGAGACATCATAAGAATGAATATGATGAAGTATGATGGATTTCCCAAGCTTGGGCATCAAGATGCAGCTTGTGGAATGATCCTTGTGCTTAAAACCCTAATTTTGGAGTAAAGTGCAATTTACCCTAAATGTGGGGTGCAACTTGTAAAATACATCTTCTAGAATATCTTTTATGACTCTTGACATCATTTAAAGTAGAAATGATGAAAGGGGCGCTTCAATTAAATAATCACATAAGAAGAATGATCTTTGTGATAAAATCACCTAGTATGAGTAAGGAGATCCTTCATATATGTACCTTAGTTTGCATGTTGGTTTCCTTACCCTTAGATCTTGAGTTTTGATGGGATTTGCTTAAAGATATAATGGTTTGAACGTGCCTTAGAAATAAGGAGGGACTTAGATGAGAATTCTATGTTTTAGAGGTCCTTATGGTGAAAATTAGCCTAAACTATATAAGCCTTTATCCTTGCAAACCAAGTAAATGTATCCTTTCACCTCTTCATTTCTCGTCTTTCTCAAATGACCAAGGCAGAGCTCTGGAACTCAGGGAGATGACCAACTAGTTCTAAGGTCAGAAGAAACCATCTTATAGCTCGGATTCTTGGAGGAAATCCTGGTATAAGGTTGGTTTTATGGTTAACTTACTTAGGTTCTTTGTTCTAGCCGACCATCCCCATCTTTTCCTTGGAGAATCTTTTGTGGACAACTTGTGGAGCTCAAGACGCCATTAAAGTATTGAAGCTTGGAAGATTGGAGCTCTAGGAACAATGTTTGGGGCGGGTTTTATAACTCTAAACTCCTTGCTTTATTATGCATATCTATGTTCTTGCAATTTAAGCTTAGTTCTTCTTCTACCTCCTTTCTTTCTTGCACTTTTGCAAGAAATCCGTGGAGTAGACGACCTGAACATAGGTTCAAGATGATGGGTGTGAATTCCTAGGCAACTTTGTCGTTAACCGTTTGGACCAAACAGTCTCAAACCGTTTGATCTCATGCGGTCTTGCAAGACCGTTTAGAATCAAACGGTCTCAAGACCATTTGATAGGGTTGACCAAGGGACGACCGTTTAAGGGTCTGTTGTAAACATGTTGAATTTAATTCCTACAAATAATCATATCCTAATTCCAAACCAATCACAAGTTGAAGGCACTTCAACCCCCTAAACCCTAATCGGGTTGATTTGCTATTTTCAAGGATAGATTTTGGTGAACTTTGGGTTGAAGGACCCAAACGGTCTCAAGACCGTTTGGGGGTTCATCCAAACGGTCTAAATACCGTTTGGTGACAACCCAAGACCGTTTGGAGGTCTAGGGTTAAGGTAATTTGATGGTTTGAGGGTCCAATTACAATAGGTTGATTAATTGATAAAAGTGCCGATTTTAGACCTAATTAGGGTTCAACCCTTATCCAATCGACTTGGATTTTGATGAAACTTTGGGCAAACGGTCTCAAGACCGTTTTGAGGATGTCCAAATGATTTCAAGACCGTTTGGGCCAAGTTTGGGCTCAATTGGAGGTCAATTGATGGGTTCAACCTCAATTTAATTCACATTGTTGAACATTGATGACTATCCGATTGAAAACCCTAATTGAGTTGGATTCAACCCTAATTGGCTTTCAATTGAGGGTCAATTTGGTGTCCAATTGATTAAGGCTCAACCTAATTGACTCAATTTATAAGTGGCTAACAAGGATTTGGCCAATTGAAGGCTTCAACGTAGATAATCATAAACAATTGTAACCTTTGTTTCACTTTTGAGGTCCAAACAGTTTGAGCCCATTTGGACCAAACAGTCTCAAGACCATTTGGATCCAAATGGTCTCAAGACTGTTTGAGGACAAACGGTCTCAAGACCATTTGGGCTCAAATGATCTCAAGGTCGTTTTGGACCAATCGATCTTAAGATCGTTTAAGATCAAACGGTTTCAAGTCGCATAGCTTCAAACGGTTTGGAGGTCAACTATCCCAAACAGTCAACGCACCCATGCGGTCTTGGTGATCCATGCGGTCTTGAAGGTCAAACCATCCAAACGGTCAACGCCTCCAAACGACCATTTGGAGGTTGAAGGTTGAAACCGTTTGGAGATTTTTAGGGCTGTTTATACTTAATCAATTGAAGGTGTAATTGGTTCAATGATGGTCTAATCAAAACCCTAATGGTACCCTAGGACATTAAGGGACTAAGTGACTAATGGATTGACCCATGATGGTGATCAATGTTTTACTTTACCAAAGTACCCTTGAAGGGTTTAATCAGATTATACCTTGTTTTAATCAAACCCTAATCACATGATAGTGGTGATTTGGCTTATGATAGTCAATGAGGACTTGACCCAACGTAATCTAGAGTGGTGTAATCACCATCTATTAGTAAGAGGAGAGAGAAAGTACCATTTATGATTGAAACTCAAGTAAAGTACCTTCAATGTGTATGTATGTGTATGATTAGGGTATGATCCACCTATGTGAGATCATGGAAACCCTAATTATGATAATTGATGAATCTTAATCTAGTTTGAAGGTATCAAAGGTGATAATTTCATACATGGTGATGCTATGAATTCAATTCACTAAGGAATGAATAGTAAACCCTAATTCTAGGGTAATAACATGTAGTGTGGATAGAAACCCTAATTACAAGTTGTATTATGAGAAACCCTAATTGGAAATGAAAATATGGGAAACCCTAGTAGGATGACTAATGAGCCTAGTTTATGGCTTGACAATTATGAAACCCTAGAGACGGTCTACTAGATAATGCATTAAAGTAAGGTATAGCCAAATCAATCATACAAGATGAGTTATCCTACATCAACAATGTTTAAACCTTTGTATTTTAAAAAGATGTAAAAGGGAATTAACTATGATAGTGGCACAATGATTTCATGTACTTAATAAGTGTAGAATATGATTCGAAGGAGAAATGGGTTGATACTTAGAATTGATAATCATTAATGATGTCCAATAAATATTGTAATCAAAAGCAAACACTCATCATATCCTGGTATGCTTCCAAGATTGGAAAAGTTGTACACTAGGGTTGGACTGATAACATGAACAAGAAACCCTAATTAATGAAGGATGGGGTATGTTAACCTTAGTCCTGTCTTATACTTTTAAGTATGAAACTTTGTGAACAAATTACACAATATGAATTCTTATGCCTTATAAGACAAAGGGATTCAATAACCTTAATTGAATAGGGTAAACCCTGTTTCTACTTATGCTTTTAAGCATGAATCTTCATGATTAAAGTATGAGATGAGGAATCCATATTCCTAATCATAAGCAAAGGGAATGAATAACCCTAATTGATGAGAATCAGGGAACCTAACTTTTGTAAGAGTATGAAAGTACAACTCTTGAAATGAATTGTTTACTATTATTGATTGATTTAACCATGCAGGTTCTTATATGAGGATGATCATGTCCAGGTAAGGATTATGATACCATATTCATTGAAAGCATGTTATTAGCTTTATGAATAGTGAAATACCCTGTTGACTTAGTAAGTGGCATCTTATGAGATTGATAGGCTGTGAGAGCCATGAGTATCATCAAGGTCATGCTAATTAGATGGCTTGTGATGAAATGATTAAGAAATGATAAATGATGTGAATTAGTCTTGTTACATTTAGTATTCTACTTTCATAGTTGTTATGCTAATGATTAAATGTTTGAGAACATGTATGATGTTAAAAGAATACTGAAATGTACTTAACTAATCAAGTATAATTATACCATGTAGAGCCCTGATCATAGATCCATCATTGTCAGAGACCAAATGATGGTGAAACAGGTTTTCCCAAGGGAACTCCTGGAACATATACTTTTGAGTATATGGGGGAAAATGGACGCAAATATCCTTACGTCCTAGTGTAGGAATTGATATAGATGTACTTTAATCTATCAATCCTTCACTATAATTTCATACAGAATGATGCACCACAAATCTCCCGAACAAAACACCAATACCGCATCGATGAGAGATAAACAAGAAATCTTTCAATGATGAAGAGAGTACAAAATGCCACTGTAACTCTATAGCGAAGTTTCCAGAATACCCTGGATAGCTACTACAACAGAGACACAAGATATCCTGCAAATAAATCCTCTTACTGACTGAGGAAGATGAGGTCTTAAGAATCTGGCTCTTTTGATGACCTATGTATGATACCGATGCGACTTACTAGTAATCGGTTGGAGCATGAGCGGTATACCTCATCTCCACAGGGCATAATAATGTTTGTAAAACATAATCAACCGCGTAGCATATCTGCTTAGGTTGAACTACGAGAAACAATGATTGGTGTTACATTGTTTACATTAATGATCTGTTCAAATATTTGGTATACATGTTCTTTATATGCTTTAAAGAAATGATTGCTTAAGTAGAAGTTACTTTACTTGTTATTATACCTGTTGTTGCATGATTTAAGTTACTTTGCTTATGATATTCCTTAATGTTATAATAAAGCTTCTGGTAGAGAGTTATAACTATCGCTGGGACAATTATTCAAATTGTCTCACTCCATAGATTTCAACTTTTTAGGTGGTCGTCGAGGAAGAAGGAATCCATTTAAGGATGAGCAACAACAGCAACAATAGTACCAGGGGTAGCAGTGAATCTCAGGTGGAGATACTGACTTCTGAGTCATGTAGTTAGTTAGTCCTATGTCGTCTCTGTACTCTCAGGTCCTTGGAGTTAGGGGTCTGAGAGTTTGGTTTTTACTCTTGAGATTTTTGTATCATGTTGTATATAACTACTCAAGAAGTGGTTTAACAGAGATTTAAATTGTTTATTTTGTTTCTTATAAAATGAGTTTTATGATTTCAAGATCTTATCTTAAAAAGATTTAAATTTCCGGTGATTTTTCGTATTCTGCAGTTAATCGAATGCTTCTGCTGAGTTTATATCGTGGTTTCTGGATCGGATCGTCTCACTTAAGACCTCGGTTCACCCTTTTTGCCCCTCTAGGTGATAATGTTGATGATATTGATGACGACGACGACGATGATGATAAGTGCATATTGATGTTGTTGTAGTTGATATTGATGATGTTGATGATGACGATGATGATGAGTAGATGATGATGTTTTTGTTGATGATGGTGATGATGAGATGTTGATTATAATGATGACGATAATGATGATCAGGAAAATGATGTGGACCATGATCAAAGAATGGCAAAACTATGATAACATTACGGGTAGCCCTAATTGATACAATCTGGTTAGCATAATCCAAGGTCTTGTTGGAACTTTTCTAGCCCAACATCTTACATAAGTAGATTAATGGATGCATGCTATATGGAAACATATGGATTCATCTTAAGAGTAACCATAGGTGTGACATGAATAGTATGATATGACCCCCTACGTTAGTATATTAGAAATGTATAACTTGGTTAAGTTTATAACTCAGTTTACCATACCTCAAGTGGTTGGATTTCAAGGACAAAATCCCTTTTAAGGGGTGGAGTGTTGTAACATACTCAAATCCAGACTTATATATAAATCTATCTTATTCTAAGGTCCTAGTCCATTATGTTAACATACCGTATTTTTTCCAACAATACAAAATACATTAAGAATAATTAGTGTCATAGATATATAAATACCCTTAGTGTTTGGTCTGCAAGGTAAAATAACCATAATACACTAAATAATAAGACTTAAGGAACAAATATAGAAAACACCATGCTTGATACTAATTTGATACCAAATGTTCTTAGGAGTGAAAGATGAAATGAATCAAATTAATGTGTAATCAGTGTTAAAATGAGTAATACATCAAATGTAGGTATGATATACAAATAATGAAATCTACTATTAAACATCTTTTGATGTGAAATTGGAGATAACTCAAGGGGTTTCACCCTATTTGGCTATTATGTTAAGTTAAATTACTCTAACTAAGTGGTTAATGTGCAACGACATATATGTAACAAAGATAATCTCCAAAGGCAAAACTAAGTCCAAATTTGTGTTCCTCATATCCTAATTAGGTGGCCTACCTATTTTGGGCTTAATCTGATGTCAAATACATCCTACATAGTGGCGTAGTAGGTAGATTATAATATAGTTGGTTGAATTAAATTAAATCTGTGTCACATATTAATTACCATTGTTCAGTTCTAATGCATATGTCATGCGAAAGACCTTCACAACTCGGTCTTTTCCGCTCGCTTCCTTCCCGCATCTATCTCGCGATCCAGGAGTGAGTCTTCCGCATCCCTCCTCTCGCTCCAGTGGCTCCTCCCTTTCCCTCCTATTCTTACGCCTCGTCCATCCTCACTTATTCTCCTCCCTCCCTCCTTGCTCCTCCTCACTCTTCTGCTTCCTAACCCCATCAGCCTCTTTAGGTCTAAGATCTCCTACTTTTAGGTGTAGGAGCCAGTAGAAGCATGGGCGACGACCAGAACTGCCGGCCAACCCCATCATCAGGGCGTCACGGAATACGACCCTCTACACCTCTCTCCTTGTTTGCAAGCAGTGATGGCGGCTCATACCTGATCCCTTGTTGTGACCTCCTTCGACATCTTCTCCATAGTGATCTGGTCAAGCATAGAGGCTACCACACCCCCAGTATGGCGGATGACATGGGCAGACACCAATGGAGCAATTGCGCCACCAAGAATCATAGTCACCGGCGTCACCAACTTGAAACTGATGCACGAGGGCGACAAAGAGTTTCTTCTCCCTTGCGTCACCGCCCATTGATGCATCTCTGACCCATTATCCCCACTACAGATTTTCCTCCTCTTCCTTCCTTTTTCTTATCCTTCTTCCTCTTCACCATCGTAGCCCCTAGAAACCCTAGTTGTTTGCTCCTCACCCACTTGCGCCCAATAGCACCAAGTAGCAGTAGGCAGTGAAGGATGTCGCCAGGCGGCGCCAAGCAGTGTCAAGCCTCGCCAGGAAACACAACGGCACCTATTCTTGTTCCTCCCTGATCTAGTCATGCCGATAGGGCCCAACACCAGTACCACAACTCTTCATCAACCGTAACACCACTCTGATCTTCCCAACACAGCCAACACCACCTACAACCTACAAGACAGACACATCGCCGGCCACACCACCAGACGTCCACTGCCATGACAGCTTGGCTGCCTCCCTTCATGGAGCAAATTATGCCACCACTTCAGACCAAGCTAGTCATGGTTACCACTATCAATCTTCTCTAATGCACCCGACGGTGCCAAGCAATAGCAGACAGTGCCATCGTAGGTCATTGTCGCTGAGTGACACTTCTCTTCCTCCTATTCTTCGTCAAACCTATGCCAACCACCACTTGTTGCATCATGAAGATCCACTAATATCCCACAACCATGTTCCAACCTATTCATGATGTTGATACATTCTTCCTACTCAAATACTTCCTCCTTCCTCTCCATCAGACCTGCTACACCCGTTGATGATGACCTGCAATTGAATGTCAAGTTCCAGTAGTGACCGTGGAGGACTTGATGGAGATTCCATGACAATTCAACACACCTCAACCTGAATCCATATTCAGTTTAGTCCAAGGAATACAAGCATATGACATTTATCAAAGATCAATCTCTTCACTCTACTTGGACCGAGACAGGTTAGTACTTTCCTATGTTTAATATTAGATAATCCAATTAACAAGACTGAGATATCTAAACTAGGTACACTAGAAGATAATATCTAAAGCTTCATTCGGTATACTAAACTATAGTTATATGTAGCCTAGTGGTATGCACACACACTTATATATATGTAATCTCATCGATATAATAAAGGAATAGTAGTGAGGAAAATCCTATAGTTTAATAATAAATCAACAATTTAGTAAGTATATGTATGAATATTCGAAGTACTAGCATCCTCCTTGTGTGAAACCATAACCCCAGATAGATGATTATATATTATGGCAATTACAAATACTCATGATTACATAAAGTACATCTATGTAGATTAATATATGCTGAATAAAGTGGAGTATGGAGAAACAATATATTTAAGAAGATTTCTTAATCACAAAAGTATGAATGACATGTTAGTTCAGACTAATAAATAATCTACTTCCTTATAATCATTTGGTACAAACTTCTGTTCATGTGCATATTCAATAGCTAACTTCTATACTGAGTTATGTTGGAATTATACCCTAGGTGTCCCTATTAGGGTACTTTGGTATTTAAAGCATATATTGCAATATACATCTTCAATTCTACTAACTAAATGGAACTATGTTATGTTAGATGAAGAATAATAATTGGGGATCTAATCTATTGAAAAAGATCATATACATGGATATACAACATTGATAATATATGACATAATTGGATATCTAATTGACTATAATGATAAGAAAAATATGGAATAATAAACCTAGATGGAAAACCGAATCCTAAATAACATAAATTGAACATGTTTTGGCTTCAATCCAAATAGTAACAAATAGTATTCTACTTTGTAGCTCATTCATCACCAACCCTTGGAGATAATTGATTGGTGAATTTCACCCCTAGAAATTGGGTTAGCTGTGAATATCATGTATGTACATCTTCTATTTTATTTTGGGCATTATTTGACTGAACCTACATTTCTTTAATGAGGCATCTCTTGAACTATCAATTTTATTTAAAATCCAATTGTTGGACATTCGTACTTTCTGCTTTTGATTCATATAAATTCATGTGATTGTTGGAACATTCATTTATAATGGGTCTTTGGACCCCTCCTTCTATGATTGCCATTTTATATGAAATTGACTAAAATGTTAGTCTTGCCACTCTATTTACGAATGCTACGTGTTTGACTAGAATATCTAGAATAGTGGTACATATGTACAACCATACTCATATAGGGCATGTGTATTCCGCCCGGGGTGTGCGTTTCCACCCTTATTTCTTTTAGGTCATGATTCTATGGTGTTATGGCCCTATTTTAGGTATATTTAGTCTACATTGTTATGCATGCAAATATTTTTTGTATTAATATGAATCTGTGGATGATTGTTATGGCAAGACACTCTTTTATTATCATGTTTGTAATCTGAAATTTTATATGCCTCATTTCTTTTGTTACTTTTCTCTTGAACATACCTTATTGCAATTGGCTCCCTTTTCTTGTGGGAACATCTCTTTTTGTACTTTTAACCCTATATAATGCCCAAAATGTTTTATATATGTACATACTCAGCCTTTGCTGACCTCTTTGTTGTTTCCTATGTTCTGGGTGATGTTTCCTTCCACCCAGGTTTAGGTACATTGGAAGACAAGAGCTCAAAAAGATCGCTAACACGACATGAAATTAAGGATAGCTTGGAATGGATGGGTTACCCTCTGCTACTGGCTTAGTTGTGCTTAGTTCAAGTTTTTGTAAAATCACCTATTATGGTGTGGAACAATTGTATAAATGAATCATGAAGTGACTTTGTAATAGTTTTGTTTCCGCTGCTTTATTATTACATGGCTCTTGTATTATATCATTTGAGTGGATCCCCTTTTGGGTCTCACTCTTCACAACATCTGAGCTTGATAGAATTTGCTTATAATAATAGCTATCAACACAATATTGAGATGGCACCATATGATGCTTTATATGGTAGACATTGTAGATCTCCCTTATGTTGGTATGAAACAGGAGAGTACCAACTCTTGGGTCCTAAGTTGGTTCAGCAAACAACTGAGAAGATTAAAGTTATACAACAACAGTTGAAAGCTGCCCAGGATAGGCAGAAATAATATGCTGATAAGCATCATAGACCCTTAGAATTCCAAGTTGGAGACATAGTGTATCTCAAGGTCTCACCTTGGAAAGGTATCCTTAGATTTGGAAAGAAGGGAAAGTTAGCTCCTAGATTTATGGGGCCTTATCCAATCATTGAGAGGATGGGAAAGGTATCCTATAAGCTGGAGTTACCACCTGAGCTACATAGATTGCATCCGGTGTTCCATATTTCCATGCTGAGGAAGTGTCATCCTCACACAGAGTTGGTTCTGCAACCTATGGACGTAGAACTAAATGATGATATATCATATGTTCAAGGACCTGTGTTGGTTCTTGACATAAGAAAGAAGTTGAAAAAGAAAGACATTTGTCTTGTAAAAGTTCTCTGGCATTACCGTGGCATTGAAGAAGCTAAGTGGGAGTTAGAAGAAGAGATGAGGAGGAAGTACCCTTCTCTTTTCTCTTGATGTTTTTGTTGATGATTTCGAGGACGAAAGCCTTGTAAGGGGTGGATAAACTTGTAACATCCATGACCTGGGTTATGTTTTAACCCTAGGTGTTTTGTTTAATAAAAGGGATTATATGCTTGCTCTTATCTTTTGAAAAAGTAATTAAGGCTCAAGAAGAACTTACATTGAAATTTTAGTCCTTTTTGAATATTGTTGAAATCAGTGTTTTGCTTGTTTTGGACTAAATTGCAAATTACCCAAGTTGAGGGGTTTATTTGCAAATTGTGCATGATAATATGTTCCTCATGTATTTAATCATCATGAGAGTGAAGATGATGCAGAGGTATGGCTTGTGATAGCCTGAATACCAAGAAAGAGCTGATAAAGCAATGTTTGTGCATTAAAACCTAGTTTGGGTGTAATGTGCAATTTACCCAAAACCTAGGGTTCAATATACAAATTACCACTTCAAAATGGTCCCTACTGTTTCTTGGGATCATGTGGAGCAAATAAAATGAGAGGGGCGTCTCATTTGTATCTCTTTGAAGGAGAGAGAATCTTGATATTAAAATAATTAAGATTTAAGCATAATGGAAACCTTAATTCAAATTAATGCAAAAATAAATAAAATAATTGAAGGACCTTCAACCAAAACTGAAAGGGTTGAATTCAGATATATGTGTACGTCCTTGTGCTTTGCAAGGGCCACGAAATATCTCAAGGAGGTGAAAAACCCACTCACATTATTATAAGAAAAAGAAATATCCACTCACTTATGGATATTACTATTAAATGGATTAAGGTGCTTAATTTGCTTTTCTTTAAATTGTATATAATTGAGAGGAATAAGAGGCAAGGAGGATAGCCTCGTATCTAAGGAAGAGAAGGGGGCAAGTGGCAAGGGAATTGAGGAGATAATTCCTACTTTCTCTCTCTTAATTGAATTTTCAATAGTTCACATATAAGATCATTTATCCATAGAATGAAAGGATAATTTCGAATCCACTTCCACCCTTTGCTTAAAAAACGACCAAGGAAGATTTGAAGTACCAGGAGGACGACCCCCAACCTTTTGGTAAGCTTCTTGACCTTCTTTCATCTTGATTTAATGGTGGAAATCATAAATCAATGCATAATTTCTTCTTTTCTTCACTCCATCTTCAACCCTAGCCAATATTTTCACTCCAAAACTTTAGGACGAGCCTTGGGGGAGTTCCAAAATATTCTTCCACCATTGTTGACATGAAGCTCCAAGTTTTGAAGCTCAATTGAAGGTAGGTTATATAACTTGAACCCTTATTCATTGTTATTGAACTCAATTTCTCAATCAATTATGTTCAATTTCTCTTCTTGCAATTCCTTTGATTAGTTGATGCAACTACCATGATAATGGCAGTAGTTTTTTATGGAATGAGGCTTTATGATGATGAAATCATCTTAGGCACACTTTCCAATAAAATTGAGTTGCAAACAATTTTGGACTTTTGGTCCAAACAGTTTCACAAAATTGTTTGGTGATTTGAGTCCCAAACTGCATGAGAGTGTTGACCGTTTGGATGGGTTGACTGTTTGAGGTCTGAACCCTAGTACATGTTGGATGATGATCCAATGGATCCAATTCATTGTTAAATGTATGGACAATCCACCAATTACAACCCTAACCGATTTGTTGGAGGTTCCATAGATAGATCCATTCGATTTCAAGACTTTTTGGGTCAAACGGTCTTGAGACCGTTTGAGCCCAAACGGTATGGAAACCATTTGGGATCAAACGGTTTCAAAACCGTTTGGTGATCCAATGGTTGAGATTTTAGGGTTGGAAATCCAAGAGCCAATAATTGGTGAACTTCAATAACTCAATTGATTGAAGGTTTCAATGTAGCAAATCATGCTCAACCAATTAATGGGTGTACCTAATGAACCCTTGCAGTTTTGAGAATGATTTGGCCCAAATGGTCTTAAGACCGTTTGAGCCCAAACGGTCTTGAAACCATTTGGTGATGAAACCTCAAAATCGAATAAAGGTCAATTGTGATTCAATCATTTTGAAATTGAAGGTGATGATTGTTCCAATGATCCAATGATTGATAGTAATGACAATAATGATAGGTACAAAGGTTGAATCCCTAAAGTACCTAATTTATTAATACCTTTAAAGGGATAAACCCTAATTGCTTATAAAAATAATAACTTAGTACACTATGTCAATCA
Source organism: Alisma plantago-aquatica (assembly GCA_963693085.1). NCBI lineage: Eukaryota > Viridiplantae > Streptophyta > Magnoliopsida > Alismatales > Alismataceae > Alisma > Alisma plantago-aquatica. The sequence continues at coordinate 433,126,380 of OY856415.1, forward strand.
TAGTTGTATGTACTTGATTGAAGGGTTGATATAACCTAATCAAGTTGAGAGGATGATAGAGAGAAAATCATACATGAATATGATTCATGTAGTGATTAAGGGTATGATCCTCAACAAAGAGATCATAAAACCCTAATCATGAGCATAAACCCTAGTTGGGATGAATAGTAAACCCTAATTATGGGTAATGGAATATGAATCCCTAATTGGGATGAAAAGTAAACCCTAATTATGGGTAATGGAACATGAAACCCTAATTGGGATGAATAGTAAACCCTAATTATGAGTAATGGAACATGATACCCTAATTGGGATGAATAGTAAACCCTAATTGTGGGTTATTAAATGTAGACCCTATTCTGGGGTGAAATTTATGTGAAACCCTAACTTAGGGTGATTTTATGAGAAACCCTGATGTTTGATGTGATGTGGAGCTCAAATCCAGGGTGATGCTATGTAATGTTTTATGAAACCCTAATCTTGGGCAATATGGTGATAAACCATAACCTTGATCTGGGTAATGGAATGAATGTTCCCAAATGACATGAAATGGGAAACCCTAACCCTAGTAAGGGAATAGTGGTGTTACCCTTGAATAGTGAATCCATATTTGTTTTGCATGGTACTGATATGTAATTGAAGTTACTGTTATCATCTGCACTAACCATGCATGTATTCTGAAATGGTGATCATGGCCATGTATGAGCTATTATGTTTTATTCATTATTGTTTATTGGGCCTTGTGTGTCATAATATGCCTTACTGCCTGATACAAGGTAACAAGAGAGTTAATGGGCCTCAAGTGCCATGAGTAATGCTTGTATAGCAAGTACCATGTTTACCTTAGTCAGATGACCTGAAGATGATAGTTACCTGGAAAAGTGGTAACAATGCTCAATGATGAGCTAAGGGTTTGAATACCCAGAACCATATGATTATGGTAATGAGATTGTGAAGGGATGAGAATTCCCAATATTGAAATGAGGGACTGAGTTCTCAATGTCTTTTAAAGACTAATAAGTAATTGATGAAAATAGTACATATTTCTTTATAGCATTGTCATAATAAGTTATGTTTAAAAACGTGGCTGATGATAAAAGAATATGATAATGTACTTAATTAATCAAGTGAAATATGTTCATGTAGTGCTCTGACCATAGATCCATCATCGTCAGTAGTTGGTGATGGTGAAATATGTTTTCCTATAGGATTTCCTGGAGTTCGCATATTTTGAACATGCAGGGGTAAATGGGTGAAAATATCCTTACGTTCTGGTGAAGAGATTGATGGAAGGTAAACATTAAACCTGTCAATCCTTCATGTGTCGGGATGTATGTATCACAAATCTCCTGATGGTTGGGATGGATGTATCACTAATCTCCCAATGATATTCAATGTCGGGTCGATGGAGACAAACATTAAATCTCTCGATTGCCGATGAGAGTGCAGTTGACACTGTAACTCTATAGTGAAGTTGCCAGTATATCCTGGAAGGCTATATTGAGCAGTTGACATAGTTCTGCTTGTGGTCTCGTACTGACCTGGATGTGGGAGGTCATGGGAATCCAACTCTTCCATTGACCTATGTATGGTACCGATTTCAATTTAGCAATGGTCGGTTGGAGTATGAGCGGTATACCTCATCTCCTCAGAGCTTAAGTATGTTTGTAAAAATGTAATCAGCCATGTAGCGCATTTTCATAAGACTGAAATATGAGAATCGCTAGTTGATGATTATCTTTCTTAACATATCCTAGATGGATAAATGTTATACATGTCCTATAATTCTTTCTTGAATATTAGACATGCTGCTTTATCAAGTTATAGATAATAAGCTCAAGTGGGAATGCTGCTCTAATCTGCTTTAAATAAGTGAATTATCTATTGTTGATTATTTTGATTCCACTGCTCAGTTTATTTATATTAAACTGCTATAATAATGTTTCCGGCAAAGAGTTATATCTCCCGCTGGGGCAAGTTTTATAATTGTCTCACCTCCATGGGATCCGACATGTTTAGTTAGACGCAGACAAAAAAGCAGAAACCCTACTACAAGGGAAGAGTAGCTGTAGCAGCAACAGGGACAACAATGATCCATCAGGTGGAGATACTGTCTGTCTAGTGTTGTATAGTTAGTCCTATGAGTCATCTCTGTACTCTCGGGTCCTAGGAGTTAGTGCTTTCAATAATTCGATCTGAGATTTTGGGCTTCAAGCCTCGAGGTTTTTTTTTATACTACCTGTGTACAATTAAGACAGAGTAGTGAATGCTTGTATGCCTCGAGAAGCAATGATACATGATATGTATATATGAACCAGGATGTAATGATTTACTTTGGTTCTGAATGAAAGAGTTGTCCTGTAAATGGATCTCTTGATAAATGGTTTTTAATTTTTAGTGATCTTCCATAATCCGTTGTTAGTAATCGCTTTCGCATTAGTTAATCTTGTTATATTGGTTAAGACGGTTTGTTCACCACATACAAGATTGCTAAGTAGGTATATATGTGTCTTCTCATCATGTCAAAACATATGAGATGACTGGATATCCTCTCATCATGTCCAATACATATGAGATTCCTAGATATCTTCTCATCTTGTCCAATACATACGGGATAAGTACATATCATTGCATTCAAGATAGATTCAATGGCATATAAGGCATCTAACCATGTGTCCCCATTCTTCATAAGAACTAGGACACTAGGCTCCTGAGAGACAAACTCCATGGAACACGAACAAGTTTTCTCTCGTTGAGTCATGCATGTTGAACCCTTCAACATCTTACCAATGTATGTACTTTTAGTTAGGTCAAGAAGCTTTCCAGATCCATCTCTATAGACCTCAATCCCTACCACATAGGATGTTTCTCCTAAAACCTCCATATAGAAGGTACTTTCCTTGCCAGGTTCTATCATTTGCAAGATAAGGACATCATTCCCAATCATTATGTGGAACATGAATATGCTCCCACCAAATATTATAATCACATATTCCATCTTCATTCCAATTCAAGTCAAACCCTTTGATTGTCTTGTCAAATCAAAGATTCCAACTCTGATGCTTGCTTCAATCCTCAGGTTGACCTTTGTAGCTTATAGAATTTATTTTCATTAATAGATATATAAAACCATTAGGTTGTGTCACATACACATCCTCTTAATTATTCCAATCAAGGAACGCGGTTTTAACATCCATATGCCAAATCTCACAGTCATAATAAGCTGTAGCAAGTATGATCTAGATGGATTTAATCATGGTAATTGGTGAAAGGTTTCATCACGTTCAACAATTTGAACTAGTTTGAAACTCTTTTGTAACCAATTTTACCTTTCCATGTTGGTATTATTACAAAGACCCAAGTGCACCCAGTGGGTTTTACCCCTATAAGTTGATCCACCAAGGTCATACCTTGTTGGTTTACATGGAGTCCATCGTTGATCTTATGACCTAAAGCCATTTCTCAGAATCTAGTTCCTCAATAGTTTCTAGACAAGTAGTTGACTCATCGCTGTGATCAACTTGCCGCCTTCTTGAGTTATCATAATCTTTCAAACTCAAGGCATTCTACTAAAACTATGAGTTTTGCATATACATAAGGAACTTGAGATTCTGCAACAGCTTGTGATTCTCATTGTTCCTTGTTGTACCTTTTTAGGTTCAATGTTTTCTTATTTGTCTCGAACATTTCGAGTTCTACTTTCACTCCCACTGATTCCTTTGGAACTAAGTTCCCTTTAGGAATTCAACTATCCTAGCAACAAACACTTTGTTGTCCAGTTGGAATGTAAGTAGTATTCAACAAGATAGCATTCATGTAATTTGTGGATAAAGCCCTTTAAGAAACTATTTTCTTATACAAGATTTCAATCCTCATCACTATGAGAGACACATCATGACACTTCCCATGCCATATCTCATATGGTGTCTTTTGAACCATTTTAGACGGTACATTGTTTTAGTGTAAAGCATGCACCTAAAAGAAATATTGGAAGATAGCTAGATTTTAATTGATAATCACACCATGACTTAACATTGTGTGATACCTTCTTTCTGACATATCAATATGTTTTAGGTGGAGCTCATTATGATACACTATCATGATCTCCTAGAGTATCCTCAAACTTTTAGTTTAAAATATTTCAACATCGATCATATCGAGGTATCTTAATAATTTTACCAATTTAGTTATGTACTTCATTTATGATCTCCTTGAACACTTCAAGAGATCCAAACTTGTATTTCATTAAATGCAAATTTCAACATCTACTCATCATATCAGTAAATATAATGAGGTACTTGTAGCTACCTTTAGCAATCATTCTAAAAGGTCTATGTACATCAGTGTGTACTAGTCCTAATGGAATAGTCGATATCCCACTACATCTAGTAAAGATCCTTTTGTCATATTGCACAACAAATAAGACATGCATGTCTCTATTTTTTCAATAACCAAAAGAGTCTAGATAACCATCATATGGATTCCAGAAATGCATTTCTCATTTATGTGCTCTAAATGACAGTGTTATAGGTATTCATTGTTTGAGACATCAAGTCATTCAATACATGTGTCATACACATTTGTCTTTACAACTATCAAGTATAGTTTATGAGATATAGGGCATCGCCATAAAAGATCATAATATTCTTGTCATATAAACATATGATGTTTGTCAAGTATACAATAGCAATTCACTATTTCTATTATGTGCCCATGAATGACAACCTTTAACTATACTGGCAGCAACCCTTGCTCCATATAGTTCTAGCTTACTTCTTCTCAGGTCCTGAAGTAGAGATCTAAACCTCTATCTTTTTCTTGAGATCCTTTGTGAAGAGGATAATTCTTTTCCAATATCCAAACAAGTGACAATGGTGGCACTCTATTTTCTTTATCCTTTAAGTGAAAAGGACATAATCCTTTTACACTTACCCTTCTCCATATATTGAGTGCAGTAGACTTGGGCTTCAACTTAGCCTCAAAACACTTCCTAGCCTTGCTTTTGCCCTAGGAATCACTTCCGTTGATCACCATCACGGATTTGTCCTTCTTCTTCCTTGATTTGGCATCAACATGCCAAACATTTGAAAAACTGACTATATGATTCATGCAATGCTTGCATAATCATATTCATTCTCAACTCTTGACCTAAGAGAAATCCCAATCCTTCCACATGTCCAATCACATTGAGCACATGGAGTTCTAGTGGACCTCCCTTTGTCAGTTTGCACTCAATTAGCGCTTTAGAGACATTATACCTTCTTTACTTTACATGATTCTTAAGATGTGTTACCATCTCAAGAATTTGCATGTATCCATGTTGTTCATGAAACTCATAGTTCATACAACAGAGCATTAGGTATTTAGATGTCTTTGGCTTCATTGGCATGCTTCCAATAAGCATCCGTTTAGCCTGAGGCACATTTGGAGTAGGTTCCTCCAGCATTGGTCTATCAAGAACATAGAGCTTTTGCTCATTGATGAGAACATTTCTCAAAGTCCTTAACCAATTGTGGAACTTTATCCATTTTGTCCTTTACAAGGACTCATTGCAATTTGAATGTGTTTGTGTTTGACATTAGATTCTACAAAGGAATATTGCAAATTTTCAAAACATTTTAATTTGTCTTGATTTGATAAATTATACGATATTAATTAGGTCTTTAATTATTATCTCTCCCACTATTTTATTCAAACTAATGGCCCTCAATATCGATTTGGAATATTGCAGCGTAAAATACTCTAGTGGGCCAAGATCCAAAATAATTCCGTCAATACGTAGCCAACGCTCATGCTCATGACCAATTATTCAGGTAGTCTATCATACCAATTGCATCATATGCAACTCTTAGATAGATGATATGCACAACTCCTTGTCATAATCATCTGCATGCTTCTGGGCCTAGAATCTCTAAGAATCACCAGACAAGCCTGACCTAAAATCTCACACGATAATAATGCACCCCGCTTGGTGGGCCCACATCACTACCATCACACCTCCCTTGGGGATCCCACACTTGGTTGATCAAGCTTTTCATGTGTGCCACTTTTGGAAAGCATCTAAGACTTGATATTATAATTGAGGGAGTTTATATGTATAAATACACATACTTTATCCAATCACCACATATATAGTATGTATCATATACATGCTATAACAAATGAGAACATATAATAAATAAAACACACAAGTGATGGTTATGGCCATACTAATGTAATTCCTTTGAGTCACAAGGAATTACTACCACCTATGGTCCACATCATATGCAAAATGTTATTGGTGATGATCTGTGTTAGAACCAATCCAGGTTGATCAGTTCAATTCTTGAACCGGTCAACTCGCCTCCTGGTCACTCGGTTGGGATCTTCTGAAACGATCATCTGGTTCTCAAGTCAAAGCAGCGTCTGGACACCTCTAGTCAGTTAGTTGGGCCACCAGTCGATCGGTTCATCCTCCTTTCATCTAGCCTCCTCAGTCCTCCATGTGATCGGGTTGTCTCACAAGCCGGTCATTTTGCCTTTGTGCATATCGTCATCTCACGTTAAAACATAAATTAAAACTATCCTAATTCTTATTACATTGTATATGAGAAAATATCGAGTTACATTCCAGGAGAAATAGGAAGAAGAGCATTAATTTACACGTGGAAAGGATAGAGAGGCTTGGTACACAGACCAATTAACAATAGGAATAATAACCACAACCATGCACACATAGATTTGGGGTTTTGGCCATAACCTTGCTTTACATCCACCATCAAAATCAATTTTATGATGACGTGTGTGAATAGTATATATATATAATATTCGTTTGGATCCTTATGTGGTGATTTAGACGAACGTGCACATCGAACAGTTTAAATATTCACATCACGTATAATAAATAAACTCAATAATACCAAAAATCTGATCATATCGATTAACCCAAAACATAATTAATTAGTGAGGCTCTAATACCCCTATATGGAAATACAACACCAGGTAGGCAGCTAAAAAAAAGACCGATATATCTCCCATTAATTGGAAGATCGCGTCAATAACTATACAATGAGAAGGATGGTTTCATGAAGATATACCTGGTCCTGGAGAAAGTCCAACGACAATCCTCGTCGATATAGATGCGCACTCTGTCTTAGACAGTGTAGGTGCAACTCCTCCATGGACATTAGACTCAGACAACTGATGCAATGACTCCTCAGATCTTGCCACAGACTGTGAGTTTACGTTGCCCTCCTAGTAACAACTAACATACTCCTATCTCTAGAGTAGTCCACACGGACCAACTAGAACTCCTATTATCCTGTAGAAATAGAAAGGAAAGAGTTGTCCCTCCCATTGGTGTACTAGTCACCAACATGCTCTCCCTCAACAATGATCCTCAGTTGTTGCTCTCCCATGGCTATCCCTCCCTAGTCCAGTAGGACTTGCCTGGGATCTCATAGTCACCACAACCAGAGAGGACAACATTTGTTACTACTACAAAAATGGCTTATAACGTCACTTTTAAAGGCGTCGGTTGCATAAATACACCGACACCTAAATAATAAAGCGTCGGTTTATAAAATAAACTGACATCAATTCGTGAAGGGTGACCAGACACAGGTATCACTTTTATTCGGTGTCGGTTCCTTAATAAAAAACCGACGCCTGAAATTAACCGCCAAATCCAAAATTTCCAGTGAAAAAAATACCTCCAAATTTAACATATAGTGTCGGTCATTAACTAATAAACCGACGACTAAAGGTTATTCGCAAAACAGAAATTGGGCACATTTTGATCGTCGATTTTACAACAATGATCGACACTTATGGGTTTTTCCATGTTGTTCGCGGGAAATTTTTCACACCCTTTGAGCGTCAAATTTTTAAAAAAACCGACGACTATGGTCATTAATCGAGAACAAAAATTTTAATCGGCATATGTGGATAGACGTCGGTTTTTTTCTAGTTATAACTGACGATTATCATTGAGAACAGGTGTCGGTTTTTGTGGTTAACTGACACCTTTAGTTTTATGTGTCAGTTTTGTTTAATAATCGACACCAAATGTTAACTTAATAGCGCGCGAGCGAGCCTGACTCTTCCCCTTTCTCTGTTTCATTACAATCGGCTTAGGGTCTGGTGATTCCGGTGAGCAAGCAGACTCCCTCTACACCACCACCCACCGCCTCCGTTCTCCTTGCTCGCCGCCGTCGTTGTTCTCCTTGCTCGCCGTCAGCCACCTACTACTCGCTGACCACCTGATCAACTACTCACTTGTTGTCGTCGGCCACCTGCTGCTCGCCGGCCACCTGACTGCTCACCGACACCCTAGCTTCTTCCTCATCCTTGCTCGCTTGTCGGCCACCTGCTGCTCGCCGGCTGCCTGCTCGACTGCCTGCCGGCTCCCTGCTCACCTGGCTGTTGACCGCCGCCTACATGCTCGCCCCCTGCCTGCTTGCCTACCCTCCATCTTGCCCTCTCTCCCTGCTTATGCCCGACTGGGCTCAAACAGAGGTAAAGATCCCCCAAAAACCATGTTTTATTACATTGTTTGATCTTAAATCACATAGACTTAATCAACATTGCTACTTGTATGATCTTAGTGATTAAAATCACTCTTTCCTGGTACCTCAGTAACTAATGTTCCTTTGAGATGAGTGTTAATTGAGCTAGCTTGCTTACTTTCCTTGTAATGTATCTTTTATGTGCTATGACCCACTAGTCACCTTTAGAGTATTAAAATGATGCAACTTTTACACTTGTTAAGTTTGAATCTATAAATCCCATGAAATGATATCACCCCACAAAATCAGTAGTCACTATTATGTCTTATATAATCTAGAATCAAGATCTAATACTTTTATGCTATTTTAACACCATGAGACCTTTTTTTCTCATTCTAGTGGATTATTATGACCTATGATGACCTAACATGAAACCATGCTCTTAATGATATGATTTTGTTGGCCTAGAAACCCGTCTAAGATTTACTCATTAGGAGTAAATCTTGGATAGTCCCCAGTTTGGGACTGTTCTTGAACACCTAATCTCACTTAGGATGTAAGTGTATAATGTGTATTGGGTTTTCGAGAAAATTTTGGTAGTATTTCCTCGTTTGTTCTCTAAGTATATATGTATTTGGAGAACAGTGGGAAAATGTTGCCGAAATTTTCTTGAAAACCCAATACACATTATACACATACTAGTGAGATTAGGTGTTCAAGAATGGGATAGGTGGTACACATTTATTATATATAAGAATGACATCACATGTATAAAACCCTAAAGTTTTAACCATAAACTCTAATATGTTTACCCTAGACCCTAATCTTGTTGTAATGTATACTTATGTTCTCTTTGATCATAGAATGGATAGATCATGGATGTCCATTCGCAGTCGTTGCACCCCAGAGTTTATTTCTGGTCTTGATCAATTTATTAGATTTGCCAAGGAACATAGGAAACAACCTCGAGATAGGTTCTACTGTTCATGTAGGCATTGCGGTAACAACTTGAAAGTCAGTACTGGTGAAGAAATCAGAAGTCATGTCATGTGCAACGGGATTGTACCAGGCTATACAGAATGGCACTGGCATGGAGAGATTTCAAACTCGACACTAGTGGATGTCGATAGCAGTGCTTGTGTGGAAGAAGAAATTGCCTTCAATGACATATATGTGAACGAATCAGTTCCAGTAGACATCATTGATGCGATGTTGGATAGTTGTGGGGTAGAGCACACCAAAACTGATCCACCTCCCATGTTTAGAAACATTGTGCATGATGCTGAGATACCGTTATACACGGGTTGTACGTTTATGAAGCTTAGCGTTGTGTTGAGATTGTATAAATTGAAAGCTAACAATCAATGGAGCGACAAAAGCTTCACGTCATTGTTGTCTTTGTTGAAAGAAATTCTTCCTGAAGGAAACGAGCTGCCGATCTCAACATACCAGTTAAAGAAATTGTTGTGCCCAATGGGAATGGAGGCCAAGAAGATACACGCATGCAAGAATGATTGTGTATTATTTCAAAAGGACTATGTGGATTTGAAAGATTGTCTGAAATGTGGTGCGTCAAGGTATAAATTGACGACTTCGGGGGAGTCCAAAATTGGTTCTCCCGCCAAGGTGATGTGGTATCTACCTATAATACCACAGTTTCAACGCTTGTTTGCCAATCCTATAGATGCGAAGAATTTGAGGTGGCATGCAGATGTTAAGAAAAATAATGATGGGATCCTACGACATGCGTCTAATTCCCCACAGTGGAAGAAGATTGATTTATTGTACCCTGAATTCAGTGAAGAGGACAGGAATCTAAGACTTGGGCTTTGTACAGATGGGATGAATCCGTACGGGACATTGAGCAGACAACATAGCACTTGGCCAGTTATGCTTGTTATATACAATCTTCCTCCCTGGTTGTGTATGAAAAATAAGTATGTTATGCTGTCGTCTTTGATATCGGGCCATAAACAACCTGGAAATGATATCGACGTTTATCTTGAACCTATGATTGATGACTTGAAGAAGCTCTGGGGTGAAGGTGTGATGACCTATGATGCTTCACGAAGATTGTCAAAGGATCTAAAGTGTGTCCTATATGTGAAGAGAACACTAATTTAATATGACTAAAACACGGCGGCAAGACTGTATATCTTGCTCATCGAAGGTTTCTTCCAAAATTTCATCTGTATCGTAGGTTGCGCAAAGCATTCAATGGACGGAATGAGGAACGTAGTGCACCTAAACCTATATCAGGGGAGGATGTTTATGAAAGAGTGAAAGACATCACCAATGAATTTGGTAAGAGATCACAATGTACGATAACCACAAAGAGTGACAAGTCTTTATTCAAGAAGAAGTCGATATTTTGGGATCTTCCTTATTGGAGTTCTTTGACAGTCAGGCATTGTATCTATGTCATGCACGTTGAGAAAAATGTATGTGATAGCGTCATCGGTACTCTATTGAATATACCAGGTAAGACTAAAGATGGGATAAAGTCCATAATGGACCTACATGAAATGTGAATAAGGACAAAATTAATAGAAGTAGTTCGTAGCGATCGGAGAACATACTTACCTCCCGCTTGTTACACATTGTCTAGAAAGGAGAAGAAAGCATTTTGTGAATGCTTGGTAAATGTTAAGGTGCCACAGGGTTACTCATCCAACATATGTACATTGGTATCAATGAAAGATCTAAAGTTGATAGGTCTTAAATCTCATGATTGTCACACTCTAATGCAACAAATATTGCATGTGGCAATTAGATCTATATTGCTGAAGCATGTAAGGTTTGCAATCACCAGACTTTGTTTCTTTTTCAACAGTCTGTGCAGCAAAGTTATTGACCCTGATACTCTCGATAATTTGCAAAGAGAAGTGGTTGTTACCCTATGTCAGCTTGAGATGTATTTTCCTTCGTCGTTCTTTGATATCATGGTACATCTTGTTGTCCACTTGACTAGGGAAGTGAAAATGTTGGGACCAGTTTTATTGCATTGGATGTATCCCTTTGAACGATACATGGACATTTTTAAAGGTGATGTTCGAAACCGTTATCGGTCTGAAGGGAGTATTATTGAGGGTTATGTGGCGAGAGAGGTTATGGATTTTAGCAATGACTTTCTGAGTGGTAATGACGCTCCTCTGAATGACAAGAATATTGAGGAGCATTTTGGCAAAGGAGTTTTGGGATCACGGGTGAAAGTAATCAGCCGTGAGCAGTTGGAGCAAGGTCACTTGTATATTTTACACAACATGGACGAAGTGAGTGCTTATATAGAGGAACATACCAATTTCATCAAAAGACAATATCCTCGAGCCAATATAATGTGGCTTGCTAGAGAGCATAACAAGACATTTATTAAGTGGTTTGAAGATAAAGTCTTACATCAACTATCTCAAACACCAGATAATCTTACTGAAACCGTCAAATTCCTCGCCTTTAAACCAAAATTGAATGTTATGTCTTATGAAGGGTTTGACATAAATGGTTTCTCATATTACACAAAGCATCAAGATGATAAGAGTGTCGTCCAAAACAGCGGGGTCACCCTTCAAGCGTCTTCATTGTTTTTTGCAAGTGCAAAGGATAAAAGTCCACGTGAAGCTAAAATGTCATATTATGGTGTCATTGAAGACATATGGGAGTTTGATGATGGAGCTTCCACTTACGTGGAATTGCATGCACCAACTAAAAATCCTAAAGTTAGTAAGTCTCTAGGTTTAGCCTTGCATATAGTAGATAAAGAACTCCACCCATGTATGCCAAGATACGTGGAAGTCTTATCGTAGTATAGTTAAGGGTCGAATCCTCAAGACAACGGTCTTGTTGCAAGAAACAAGATGGAAAACGTTAGAATTTCACTTAATCGCTTACTAGTAGGCACTTAAATCGAAAGTTGGGTTTTGTTTTTTTAAAACTAAGAACATATAAAGTAAAGAAAGCAAGTAAATCTAAGGAGTTAAACTATGATAAAAGCCACTAGGGTGAGATCGGTTTTTCACCGTCACTACACATGGATCAACACATGCAAAGCAAAACATAACCTGTAAAAAGAGTTTAGTCAGTTAGTATCTTTATAGGCTTAGTTTCCTTTCTGAGAACTAATTACGAGGAGTGCGGGAATGTTGCAACACCAGCCATTCCTGAACAAATGGTCACCTACTTTGCATCATTTCCCTCACAAAGTGTGTTCCTCGACTTATCAAGGTTGCACTTTCATACATCAACTGATTCCATTTCATAGTATGAAAGTGCAACAAATGATAGTGAGTTTACTCCACTTCTCGAGATACACTTCTAGATACCAAAACAGATGCATGGTGGATACATGCACCAAGAACCAACATACAAACGAGTTTCAAATCTAATAGCACAAACGTAGACAATTCATACTAAAAGATAAAGGATAACACAAGTTGGAGATCAAGAAACATGCATTAATTAAACGTTTGATGTCGAACTGAAAAGATAAGAACTATATATTACAAATTATGGATTACATTTACATGATATGAAATCATGGGTAGCGGGGCTACTCCCCGCACCCTAGTGAAAGAGACTACTCGTTCATGACTAGGACAAAGAAGGAGGCAAGAAGAGAGAGAGAGTGCATCATCCCCATAAAGGAGAGAGGAAATTCAACCCCTTAGAGAGAGAGAAATGATCCACCAGCTTCACAGGTTGCGCGATGACGAGATCTCCCTCTTCCCACCTTCTTTGGAAGAGAGAGAGAAAGCAGCTTCGAGATGGAGTATGGGTCTCAGACCGGAAGCCCCAGGGCGGAGGATGGAAGTCGTAAGTGCTCTGGAGTGATTGAGGCAGCCTTTGGACGTCTGAAACTTGATATCTTGTTGAGGGCCATTAGGGTCTTATTTATAGGCCTTAAGTGAAGTCCAAACGGTTTGGAGACCGTTTGGACCTCAAGACCGTTTGGACCTCGAGACCGTTTGGACCTTGAGACCGTTTGGACCTCAAGACCGTTTGGACCTCAAGACCGTTTGGACCTTGAGACCGTTTGGACCTTGAGACCGTTTGGACCTCAAGACCGTTTGGACCTCAAGACCGTTTGGACCTTGAGACCGTTTGGACCTCAAGACTGTTTGGACCTTAAGACCATTTTGGCTTCATGCGGTCTCGGGACGGTTTGGCTTCATGCGGTATGAGGACCGTTTGACTCCATGCGGTCTCGGGACCGTTTGACTCCATGCGGTCTCGGGACCGTTTGGCTGCATGCGGTCTGAGGACCGTTTGAGTCCATGCAGTCTTGAGGTTGAGTTAGTCTTTTATGATCCTTTTTTTGTGTTTTTCTGCATATATAAAAGGGAAAAGTTAGTCTGATAGTATATTTACAATAAGAGGGAAAATTTAGGGATTATGTATATATTTACTTTAGAAAGAGTATGGAAAACTAAAGAAAAAGACTAAGATAATCATCCAAAATTGGAGGTTATCACCCCCCCTAACTTAGAGTCTAGCTTGTCCTCAAGTTAGATAGAGCTGAGACATGTAATGGCGAGGCAATTTTATTTAGTTAAGATTTCCATACTCTTGCTTCAATTCTTAACCTGAGTTCTCCTAAGGTCATATCGAGTCTTATTGCTTGCCATGACTCTTTCAGGTTTCGAGAGTTTCTTGGGTCTCAGGTTCTTTACATATCTCGTAGCTTGCATCGGGACCACCTTTATTTTGTGCATGTTGTTGACTCTAATCAGCTTTATACCTCTCTGAAAGACCTACTGGAAGCTAGAGAGGGTATGAGGGTTGGCTAAAGGCTTGAAGTGTAACTCCCCCTTCAAGTGGGGGAGGGGTTGTCTATGCTTTTAGGATCTCACTACCGGGCACAACACATCTGCCTTTGTGAGGGCAACTGAATGTACCGGCCGGGTGAGTCCTTTATAAGCCTTTCATATATTTAGATCCCTTAGGATTTCACTACCGGGCACGACACGTCTGCCTTTATGAGGGCAGCTGAATGTGTTGGCCGGGTGAGACCTTCATCAGTTCTTTATATAGATCCTTATTTATGGCACAACTCTCATAATTTTATTTGACTCTCTGGCTTTTATTCGATAACTCGCAGGCTTGGGTTTTGGGGTTTTGTTTGGGATTTTTTTTGGGCGGCCAAGCCTCTTTTATTTTGAAGAGAGGAAAATTGTTCTTAGAGTTTTTCAACATGCATTTATTTGGTTTGTGATCCACTTGCATAACTTCTTGATTTGGAAGTTGCCTGATGCCCCTCTCATCCTTGAGAGCCTGGCTTATTTCTGCCTTGATATTGACCTGTGGAGAGTCAGATAAAGAAGTAAAGTAAGAGCGTGAAAATCAGTAGTGGAGGGACATTATTAAATTGCCATTGAATGTCTAAGTGCTATTTACTTTTGGGGACTAACATGATTCTAAAGTTAATTGAGGGTGATTCTACTCAAAAAGGGTTAATTAAAAAGAAAGTTAAAGGAAAAAGAAAAAAGAAAAAAATATGTACAAACGGAGAAAGGAGAAAAAGTAGAAAGAGGGATATAGAAAATGATACCTCGCCCTTGTATGATGTACCCCCCCTAACTTATCACTCACTCTGTCCCCAGAGTGTCAAAGTGATAGGTTGAGAAGTACGATGACAAGGGCTGCAAGTTAAGTTAATTTTGTATTTGCCCCTGGTGATTGAAGTAGATTTGATGTGAATTGTCCTCGTAGAGTGTGGTAATCTACATCAGTCATCTCTTCTATTGGTCTTTGGAGAACGATGATGGTGTACATCCAGTAGAGGACGTGGAAGCCACAGTCGTGTGATTCTCATATTTGTTGGGGGCATTTGTGGCTGAAGGAAGGGCGATGAAAATGGTCTTTGTCGTAAGCCCTTGTATGCTGACTTAGAAGGGCGATTAATTTTTCAGTGCATTCCTTCGCTACTACTTCTGTTGGTGTCCTTGGTGTTAGACATAGTTCTTCTGTCGTGGGTTGTACTGGCTATCGGAACTGTTGTATATTGTAGTTGTTCCTTCTGGTAGGTTTGTTGCCAGGAGCATCCAGTGCTCATGATAAAGGAAGGGTAACATGATGAACTTCGGCGTTGTGTGCTATAGAAAGGAGATCAGCGCTTTAGTTATGCCGAAGTTCTTGAGTTTTAAAAGATCATCCTTCATGTATGGGGACGCCATGTATGTAGTGGGATTATTTTGGCAGATTAAAAACTGATAAGCGGCCATTAGGCTGACGGAGAGGGATCCTTTAATCTGTAAAGTCTCTCGAAGTGTGTCTGCCATAACTAGAATGTCCCTAGACATGAATACGAGCTCATCCTTCTTGACTGAGAGCTGCGCCATAATGAGACGTAGTTTGATGTCGGAGAGACCTTTGCAAGTGATGGGATCGAAGTCAGAAAATGTTAGTTCTATGGCAGACAAAGGATCGATGTCTTTTTTACTTTGCTCTGCGGCTAAGGTTGGTTCCTTTTAGTTGTTCCAACTCTTTCAGAGTGTGGCAGAAAGGTCGCCTCTGCGGGCGTTGGATAGCTGAAAAGAGATAATGAGGGACGTCATCTGGTGCCATTGTCGGGTCCTTAAAGAACCTTCTATCACAGATGAGCTCCATGGTGTAACGCCCTCGCAAAGAGTGAAAATCTTCAGCAACGAGGTCAGTAAATGGGATTTCCTGGTTCAGCGCTTGGATGTGACGTATGGTGCAGAAAGCGCATTCCCCAGATCCCTCGGTAGCTTGAACTTGAGGGTTTATTATTCGGAACCAAGGCTGACTCCAGTATTGGCGGAGAGATGGGCGTGCGGCCCAAATTAACTTAAGCAGCCGGAAGGGAATACATCTTGCTTCACATGCTGCTTCACCAACAAAGTTTATTATAGCAGTGGGTAGCTCAGCGCTGCAAAAATTATAGACCTTGGCATCCCAAGCTTCGGTATCGACTATCATAAAAAATCAATGGTCTGAGACTTGAAAGGGCACAGTAAGATAATGTGCCCGTCGTGCTAAACCGGCGCGCAGCCTCTTGATTGATTTTGCTCGTATGTCTTTGTATAAAAGGCCAATAGACAGAGCAGGCGAGGCATTGAAAACCGGTTGTTGCCTCTTAGAACTTCTGTACATTTCTATATAGTTGGCGAGAAGGACACGGAAGATTGCCATTGGCATCGTGGACCGAGGTCACAGGATGTTGCGGAAGTCTTCTTGTGTCATCTTGCGCCTAGTTCTGGTATTGTGATAAATGATGTCGTCCTCTGCCTTTGCATCGTCCACAATAGTGTTCAGTATAAAAATGTCCTGAGCATCTAATGTAGAGATGGCTGCCATATCTAGGTCATGCATTTTGTGCGGCAGAGGTGGTGGCGGGGGAAGCTCTTGTGGAGGGGGAGAAGCAGGTTGTACAAAGGCTTCTTCATGGCCTTATAGATCGTCTTCTGAGTCGGAGGCAGAATCGAGGTCTTCATCCGTGTCTAAGCTTACTCGTTCTGCCTCGTCCTGGTCATGTGGGGAAAGCGCTGACGTGTCGAGCGCGGGGAAAGGTGGAGCGGTTGTTGTGGGTGGGCTAGCGCTGGTTCCTAATATGCATTGGTGGAACGCAGCAAAAGCTGCATCTTTAGCAGCCTCCCCGATGGATCCCATAGCAGAATAATCAAGGAATTGGTCCCCGTATGACATGTTGACATTATCATTGTGTGGGGACTTGGGGTGATGTTCACCGTCATGGTGACCTTTGTCGGAACCTTTGTGAGAAGGTTCTGCTGCATTGCCTGGGTCCTCTCCGTCATCAGATTTATCACCAGAGGAGGTGGTATCTTTGTTTGAATCAGCAGATGAGTCAAAGTCGTCTTCTTTGTCACTATCACCATCCTTGTCGGCCACTGCCTTGTCTGCTGGCTTTTTACTTGCGGTCTGTTTGTACCGCCGATGGGTGGCTTGTAGCTCATCGAAAGCCACTTGCAGATGCTCGTGTGTTTCGAGCAGTGCGTCGTGAGTTTCTTTGAGGTCATTATATTGACCCTCGGCGGAGAGGAGACATGCTGTTAGATCTATAACTTGAGCACGTAGCTGCTGGATGTCATTATTAGTTGACTCCTCTTGGCGATTATTTTGTTGTCTGGGTGTGCTGCTGATGGTGTCCAGGCGCGTGCTCAGAACTGCTTGTTGTTGCTGGAGCTCGCGGAGAGTCTCAGGTAGAGGTTGAGTCTGCATAGAGATCTCATTGACTTGCTTTGCCGTTGCTTCTTGCTGGGGCGTCGCTCCAAGGACCAGTTCCGGCAAGTTGCTGAAGTGGCTGTTGATGTGCTTAACTTGCTTAGTCACCTCATCGTGTCGTTGCTGAAAGCCTTGGAGGATGTTGGGCAAGGTTTGGTTTTGTTCGTCAATCGTGGCCACCTGTCTTGATAAACCCTACACACAAGAAAAAATAGAATGTAAGATGTTAGAAGGATCAGTGAGGAGGTTTCGGACGGCGTCAAATTGACGGCCGAATTCCTCACCGATATTGGCAAAGGGGATCCCAGGAGCAGAATGGTGGGATGGCTGGGGTCTGTGTGGGATGGTGGTAGTGTCTTGCGGAAGAGAAACTGATAATGCCCCAAACTGTGTGGTGACTATGGATGGAGTCACCAGCGGTGTCGGGGTGGTGGTGGATGTGAAAGGTGGTGGTATTACAGGTGAAAGTGGTGGTAGTGATAGTGATGGGGTGGAAACTGTGGAGGTGAAAAGGAAAGTGGTAAAGTCGGGCATAGGGGTGGAGAAGGGAGAGCCCGAAAGAAAAAGGGGTGAAGAAGAAGATGTGAATGGTTGTGTGGATGTGGTGAATAAGGGAGGAGTGGTAGATGTTGGAAAGGTGGAAGGTGGAGTGGTGGTGACAGTTAGGTGATCATGTAGACTCTGAATGAAAGAGTCGATTGATGAGGTGGTTATGATTTCTTCTTGGAGGGTCTCGGCCTCTGGATTTGTCTTTGATGTTGGTGTCCCCGACAACTGCTGTGCATGTAACTGCCTTCTGGAAGGTTGTTTGATAGGTGTTTTTGATGGTCGAGCTGCCGGGGCTGTGATACTAAGCTCCGTCTGTCCCGCTTTTACTTTCTTGTCAGCTGCTTTAACCGAAGCTAAGAGTTGTGTAAGCTCCTCGTCAGAGAAGAGGAGCTTTTCTGTGTCATAGTTTGCAAGCTCCAGAAGCGGGAGGAGCGTTCTTGATGACTTGACTGTAGGGCAAAAGACATAATGCAGTTTCACATCCTTTTCCTTAATAATGAAGGAGTTCTTCAATGTTTGTTCATTAGTAAGGATGTCACCCTTTATTTGTGTGCAGTGAGGTAGGAGTCTGTCCATCTTGAGGTATTTTATGATTGATGTGACATGGCCCCCATGCATATTTCCTTCCCCAGGGCGTAGGCTGATAATTTCTGGATCATTTGTCATCCAATGTTGACTGGCCTTTTGTTTAGAATGGACCAGAGAACAAAAAGATCCGAGATTATAACGTTCCCTCCTTCAGTCCTGGGGAAGAGTGTGCCAGCGAGGATTTTATGTAGGGTGCGCACAAATCCAGAATGTATATTTGATGCTTTGCACGTCTTGGCATCGTAGGTGGGGAGCCCCGTTAGAGATTTCCAGAATTTGTGCCTGTTGAACTCAGGGTGCTCAGTTCCCACAGCCTTGGCTTTATTTAGCTTCTCCTAGTTGTCAATAAAAACTTCGTTCAACATGTTTTCTGTTAAGACAACCTTGTTGCTGAAAATATGGGTGACCAACCTTCTGTCACCTCCGTCCTGTGTTCTATCCATGATGTCTACGGGTTCTTTGGTAAGGAAGGTGAAGAATTCAGTAGTGGGTTCAGAATAGGAGATCTCAGGTACTAAACACAGCCTGGAGAGATTGGCTTTGTCTAGTATGTTGAAAATGTGGTCGTGGATCCCCATCTTAATTAGTACGCTGGAGCAAACATACTTAGTAGGTTTGAGAATTTTGTCAGTGGAGGGGTGGTATGTATGAAGAGATTTTTTGGTGGTGGTGTTGTGGTGGTGAAGGGAGGGAAGGTGGGGGTGGTAACATTGATGGTGGTGGTAGGTGTTGCAAGGGGTTGATCCATAGCAGAGACAGGGCGAACTTGTTTTCTTGCCCGTTTCTTGGAGGGCTGTCCAGTTGCAGTTTCCTGGACCTTGCGTTTCCCTTTTTGTTCTTCGGCTGGGGATTCTTCCTCAGAATTAGGCCTATATTCCGAGCCTTCATCATCATCGGAAGAAATTGCAATTTCTTCTTGAGGTGCCCCAGCTAGGCACTTTTCGAGGCGATCAAGGTCGCACAGGACTTGCATCATTTTGATATTAGGTGGTGCCTTTTCAGTCATGTTGAAGTCATCTCTGATCTTCTGGAGTCTAGCTTGTTCTGCCATCAGTTGCTCTGTTGTCCATATTGGAGATTTGTCAGATCCGATGGCTTCCTTTGCTGGTGATGCTATATCTGCAAAATGAGAGATCATGAGTTAGAACGACATGTTTAGAAACAATGTAGATTTTATTTGTATTTATGTGGTTTTATGTATATATATATTTTGTATTTTTAGAGATTATGGAAAGCCAAACAGTTTCAGGACCGTTTGGTTCCAAACAGTTTCAGGACCGTTTGGTTCCAAACGGTTTGAAGACCGTTTGGTCCCAAACGATTTCAGGACCGTTTGGTCCCAAACGGTTTCAAGACCGTTTGGTTCCAAACGGTTTCAAGACCGTTTGGTCCCAAACGGTTTCAAGACCGTTTGGTCCCAAGGGGTTTGAAGACCATTTGGTCCCAAACGGTTTCAAGACCGTTTGGTCCCAAACGGTTTGAAGACCGTTTGGTCCCAAGCAGTTTCAAGACCGTTTGGTTCCAAACGGTTTGAAGACCGTTTGGTTCCAAGCAGTTTGAAGATTGTTTGGTCCCAAACGGTTTCAAGACCGTTTGGTACCAAACGGTTTCAAGACCATTTGGTCCCAAACGGTTTGGAGACCGTTTGGAAGGTGGAACTTCAGGTTACAGCCGGCGAAGGCGGAGACGAAACGGCGAAGGCGTCGGAGACGCAGGCGAAGGCGGCGGTGGACAGAGCCGTTGGTGATTAAAATGAAAGCGGCGAAGGAGAAGGCGGAGCCGACAGCAAAGATAGAGAGGATTGCGGCGAGTCTGGCGGTAATGAAGACGAAGGTGGCACCGACGTTGAAGAAGGCGGAGTGCCGCGGCGGCACCGAAATCGTAAATGTTGGTACAGAGGGTTGCGGAAGCGAAAAAGCCGACCAAGTTGTCGTGGTTGCTGGACTACCTTGCAGCTGCTGGTAGCGTCGACGGTGAAGAGGCAAAGAGCGGTGGTGCAAAGGTGGGGTTGCCGTGTAGAAGCATGGGAACCAGGACGTCGGAGGTGAGTTGCGCAGGAGCAGGGGAGCAAGAGGCAATGGAATAGTCCTTCGTGAAAGCTTGAGAAAACTCGAGAGTCGAAGAGAGAAAAAGGAGGGGGTAGGGTTTATATTTATAGGAAACGGGGGGTTGACCTGACAAAAACCCTAGACCAAACAATTTAGCGACCGTTTGGAATCCAAACGGTTTTGAGACCGTTTGGCTCCAAATGGTTTCAGGACCGGTTGGCTCCAAATGGTTTGAAAATCATTTGGTCCCAAACGGTTTCAGGACCGTTTGGCTCCAAACGGTTTTGAGACCGTTTGGCTCCAAACGGTTTGAAGACCATTTGGTCCCAAACGGTTTGAAGACCGTTTGGGACCGTTTGGTAGGGTTAAGGTCAAACATATTTTTATATTTTTATGTTTGTTTTAGATATATGAATTTTTTTTGTATATTTTCATTTTGTTATTTTTATGTTTGTTTTGGTTATATGAAAAAAAAATCATAAGATAAACCTAGAGTAATTAAAAGAACGGAAACGAAAGGAAGAAATTGAAATCTTGGGTTGCCTCCCAAGTAGCGCCTGGGTTTTACGTCGCTGGCTCGACGAAGCTGTGACATTGTTATGCTGATGGCGTGGCGTCTTTGATTTCTATAGTTTGTCTTGGCGTTTTGTCTGTCGGAGAGTAGTATCTTTTCAAACGATGACCGTTGACTGTTTTTTCTCCTCTGTTGTTGTCGACAATTATCGTAGCTCCAGTTGGATAAATATACTTTATGGTGAAGGGCCCGGACCATTTTGTTCGAAGTTTTCCGGGAAACAACTTGAGCTATGAGTTGAAAAGGAGCACTTTGTCGCCGACGGCGATGTCTTTCCTCTTGAGATGACCGTCGTGCCACATTTTTGTCTGCTCCTTATAGATTTTGGCACTCTGATAGGCAGTCATTCGGAGCTCTTCTAGCTCCTGCAACTGGAGTTGTTTATTCTCTCCTGCACTTTTGAGATCAAAATTTAATTGTTTGATGGCCCACCAGGCTTTGTGTTCCAGCTCTACTGGAAGATGACATGACTTCCCATACACCAAACAGAACGGGGTTGTTCCAATTGGTGTTTTATATGCAGTTTGGTATGTCCAGAGGGCATCAGGAAGTTTGGTGGACCAATATGTGCGGTTTCTGTTCACCGTTTTTTTCAAGAATCGCCTTTAATTGTCTATTAGATACCTCCACCTGACCACTAGTCTGTGGATGTTAAGGCGTTGCGACTTTGTGATTGACTCCGTACTTTTTCAGTAAGGCTTCAAAACTTCGTTCCAAGAAATGGGTCCCGCCATCTGATATGACAGTTCTGGGAACTCCAAATCTTGGGAAAATAATATCTTTGAACAATTTAATAACAGGCTTGGAATCGCTGGACACAGTGGGTACAACTTTGACCCACTTTGAGATGTAGTCCACCGCGACCAAGATGTAAGAGAAGCCATAGGATGAAGGGAAAGGGCCCATGTAGTCTACCCCCCACACATCGAAAAGCTCAATTTCCTGCCACATAGTGAGGGGCATTTCGTCTCTTTTTGATATGTTGCCAGAAAATTGGCATTTGTTACAGGCTTTCACGAAATCGTAGGAGTCCCTTGATATGGTGGGCCCGAAGAAACCAGATTGTAAAACTTTTATAGCTATTTTTTTAGCACTCATGTGCCCCCCGTGGGTCCGGAATGGCAATGCTCTAGGACCGGGGTTATTTCTTCTTCTGGCAAGCAACGACGAAAAAGTTCGTCAGCGCAAAGGTGAAACAGGTAGGGTTCATCCCAATAATATTGTTTTATGTCATGAAGGAACTTCCATTTGTCATGGTAGGAAGCAGAAGGGTGGATAATCCCTGTGGCTAGATAATTGACAATATTTGCGTACTAAGGGAATCCATGGGTTGCCTTCATAAGCTGGTCGTCTGGAAGAGAATCCCGTATAGGGATTTTATCTTCTTCTTCAACCTCGATACGGCTGAGATGATCAGCTACAACGTTCTCCACTCCACTTTTATCCTTAATTTCCAGGTCGAATTCCTGAAGCATCAGCACCCAACGGATGAGCCTGGGTTTGGCATCTTGCTTTTGAATCAGGTATCGAATGGCGGAGTGGTCGGTATAAACAATGACCTTAGAACCAATCAAATACGAGCGAAACTTTTCAAATGCGTAGATGACAGCCAGAAACTCTTTCTCTGTAGTAGTATAGTTTTTCTGTGCTTCATCTAGCGTTTTGGATGCGTGGTAGATGACGTAAGGTTTCTTATCAATTCGTTGTCCTAAAACAACCCCTATAGCGTAATCACTTGCGTCGCACATGATTTCAAAAGGCTGCGACCAATCTGGGGCTCTTAGAATAGGTGCAGATTTTAAAGCATTCTTGAGGGTGGAGAAACTTTGCATACATTCTTGATTGAAGATGAACTCAGTATCTTTAGTTAGGAGCTGGGTCATAGGTTTTGCTATCTTCGAAAAATCTTTGATGAATCTTCTGTAGAACCCCGCATGATCCAAGAAAGCTCTTACTCCCTTTATATCTTTCGGTGGCGACAGTTTCGAAATAACATCAATTTTTGCTTTATCCACCTTGATCCCTCTGCCACTCACCCTGTGCCCGAGGACGACACCTTCCGTTACCATGAAATGGCATTTCTCCCAATTCAGGATAAAGTTTGTTTCCTCGCAGCGTTGCAGAACTTGTCCAAGATTGATTAAACAGTTATCGAAGGAATCTCCGTAAACTGAGAAATCGTCCATAAACACATCCATGACGGATTTAGTTAAACCGGAGAAGATGGCAGACATACACCGTTGGAACATAGAGGGTGCGTTACATAACCCGAATGACATTCTTCTAAAGGCATATGTCCCAAAAGGACAGGTGAATGTAGTTTTTTCCTGGTCCTCCGGGTGTATGGGTATTTGGTAAAACCCGGAGTAACCATCGAGATAGCAAAAATATTTCTGATGAGCTAGGCGTTCCAGGACTTCATCGAGGAAGGGTAGAGGGTAGTGGTCATTCCTTGTGGCTTTGTTCATCTTCCTATAGTCAATACACATCCGCCACCCTGTTACAGTCCTGGTAGGCACTAACTCATTTTTGTCATTGATCACTACAGTAGTGCCCCCCTTTTTTGGAACAACCTGGACAGGGCTGACCCATTGGGAGTCAGAAATAGGGTAGATTATGCCAGCTTTGAGTAATTTGAGGACCTCCAGGCGAACCACCTCCTTGAGATTAGGATTCAGTTTTCTTTGATGTTCGCGAGATGGCTTGAATTCTTCAACCATTGGGAGTCTGTGCATACACAGGGCTGGATTTATGCCCGTTAGGTCAATTATCTTATATCCAATGACCTTTTCATGCTTCTTCAGCTCATCCAGAAGCCTTTCTTCCTGATCTTCTGTAAGGGTAGAGCTGATGATGACCAGGCATAGTTTTTCCTCATCTAAGAAAACATGTTTAAGCCATGTGGGTAAAGTCTTCATTTTAGGGGCTTTTGGTGGCTCAACTACTTCTATAATGGTAACAGCTTTAAGTTCTTCAAAAGTGGTCGTTGGTGCTTCTTCGGCCTTTTCTAAATGTTGCAGACACTGTTGAACTAGTTCGTTCGCAGAGAATTCAACATCCAGATTGATTAGGACATTCTCTAGTTCGTCAGCTGGCTCGGATATTTCTAACTGAGACATTTGTTGTATTGCGTCAAGAAGAAAAACCTCCTCTTGGATACTAGGGCCTTTCATGCTATTAAGGACTCGAAATTGAATTGCTTCTTTTCCGAGCCTAAGGATGATGGTGCCAGCTTCGACGTCAATAAGCGCCCTGGCAGTAGTGAGGAAAGGTCTGCCGAAAATAATCGAATATCTCAAGTCTTCTTTAATATCCATGATAACGAAGTATCATGGAACGTAGGCATCCTTGCCAATCCTTACTAGGATATCTTCAATGATCCCCAGAGGTGTGGTTATGGTGGAATCAGCTAATTGAATAGTCATTGTTGTAGGCAGCAATTCGGTGAAACCCAAATGTTTGCACATAGAATAAGGCATGATGGATATGCTGGCCCCTAGGTCAGCTAATCCTTTTTTAGTAGAAGCATTTCCAATGCAACATTGGATTCCGAAGGAACCTGGGTCCTTCTTCTTTTTTGGCATTTTGTTTAAGATGATGTCAGAAGTGGTCTGAGCAAGCTTAGCAGTTTCTTGCTCTTCGGTGATGTACTTTCTTGATAGTAAGGTCTTGAGGTATTTTGCCCATGCTGGCACCTCAGAAAGAGCATCAAGGAGCGGGATATCAATGTACATTTTCTTCATCGCCACCTTGAACTTTTGAAACATGGCACCCATCTTCGTTTCTCGCAGTCTACCTGGATACGGGATTCTTGATTTATATTGCAAAAATTCAGGTTCTGCGGACACTTGGTCTTTATCTTTGCCCTTTGTGCCCTCTGAGGGCTTCTCCATTCCTTGTTGCGGGCTCTCATTCGTCATAAAAGCAGGTGTACCATCATTATCCAGAGTGATCTTGGTAGTCTCATGAAGAGTGTGTCCCGATCTCGTGGTGACAGCATTCAACTGTTCATGTCTGTTCTGTCCATGCTTAGGATTTGATTCGGGCTGCCCTGAAAATGTGCCTGCTGGAGGCTTCAATTGTACAGCAATCTGGGCAAGCTGGGCTTCTACTGCTTTTTGTTGTGCTTGCTGATTAGCGAGCATAGTCTGTTGAGATTGCAACATCTGCTTTATCAAGGATATTTCATCTTCCGGTTGAGAAGGAGTGTTTTTTAGAGAACTTTGTTGTTGGGCTTGTTGAGATTGTTGTGGTGGTAGTGCCAGTTGAGGTTGCTGAGTATGCAATTGTGGATGGAGCGGAGGATGAGTGTACTGGTAGTAGGTCGATTGGTTCATGGGGTAGTTAGCCCTAGGGAAGTTATTCCTAGAATTTCCTTGATTTTGGTTGAAATTGTTTGGGAATCCAGGTGGTAACCTACTAGAGGATCCCCCCTGTGTCTGATGTTGTGGATTAGCGGTCCCAACAGGGTTTCCATACTGAAATCCTGGATGATTCCTTGGCTGATTAGGGTTGTAATAAACTTGTCCAGGGATAGAGTGGATGGAGTTGACTTGTTCCAGTAGTTGTTCTTCAGACTGGTCAGTGATAGGTTCATATGGTTGTGGTGGTGGATGCAGATCCATCATCACATTATAAAGCATACCGCAGGAAAGGGTCGGATGGTCAGAAGCATGACAGGCCTCACGGGTTCCTGTGGCGGCCTTGACTTGTTGAACGAGAGGATTTTTCTTCTTATCAAACTCTCCGAGAGAAGTCTCAAGAGCTTGTTGTTTATGAACTATAGTTTTCAAGGCTTCAGCTATTGCCTTCATCTCTATTGATTATTCAGCTTTGTAGACCTTGAGGACACCTTAACCGGTTGACCGTCCCCAGTTGGACTGGTTTTCAGCTCCGAGTGTAACAATCTTCCAGGCGTCCTCATAATTCTTTCTCATGAAGTTTCCTCCAGATGAGGAATCCAAAAACTGTTTAATATCATCACTCACTCCTCGATAGAAGGTTTCTATCAATTGGTTATGGGAGATTCCATGATGGGGACACTTCCACAAAAGTTCTTGAAACCTTTCCCATGCTTCAGCAAGGGTTTCTCGGGGTAGTTGAGAGAAGTGATTGATCTGCCCTATGATCTCATAAGTCAGTGAGGGGGGGAAGAACTTCTCTAAGAAATTTTCCTCTAGGGGAGCCCAGGTGGTTATTATGGGTTCCCTGTCAAGTGAGTTATACCAACTCAGGGCCCTCCCAGACATAGTGAAATGGAACAGATGAAGCATTATCGCATCAAAAGCGACTCCGGCTTGCGGAACTAGGCGGCACAGTGCCTTAAACCTTTTCAGATGATCCATGCAATCATCTCTAGAACCTCCGGAGAAAGAGATGCCTTGCATGATCTGGATCCATTGGGTCCGAATCTCGAAGTTGGGAATATTGATAATCGGAAGTCGGACCGGGTGGTTATCCTCATAGTTCTTTGGGATAGCATAGTCTCTCAGTTGCTTGTTCCTTAACTCCAACTGAGCAGCTTGGGTTGCTGCCTCAGTTTCAGCTCTGATGCGGGCTTGCTCTTCCGCACAAATCTCCGCTTGGATTTGGGCACGGGTGTCAGCGATGAGTTGTGCCCGTTGAGTGGCGATGGCGGCATTTACTCTCTCCATCACTAAAGAAGCTTGGCGTTGTTCTTCGGCCATTTGCCTGGCTCGTTGGTGATTGAGACAAATGCGGCGATGGAAACTTCTCTCTATCTCAGAGTCAAACTCCGGATCAGGGGAGAATCCGTAGTTATGCGATGATCGCATGCACGTTTTCTACCTGAGTAGTGAAAAGAAAACACCTTTAGATAATGGTAAAGATATAATGGTTTCAAGAAGATATAGACTTATGATTAAAAGGAAAGTGTAAAATCCTAACCAACTAGGAAGGTACTAAATGAAATTACAACATTCTGTTATCCCCGGCAACGACGCCAATTTTTTTGATGGAGCTTCCACTTACGTGGAATTGCAGGCACCAACTAAAAATCCTAAAGATAGTAAGTCTCTAGGTTTAGCCTTGCATATACTAGATAAAGAACTCCACCCACGTATGCCAAGATACGTGGAAGTCTTATCGTAGTATAGTTAAGGGTCGAATCCTCAGGACAACGGTCTTATTGCAAGCAACAAGATGGAAAACGTTAGAATTTCACTTAATCGCTTACTAGTAGGCACTTAAATTGAAAGTTGGGTTTTGTTTTTTTTTTTAACTAAGAACATATAAAGTAAAGAAAGCAAGTAAATCTAAGTAGTTAAACTATGATAAAAGCCACTAGGGTGTAATCGGTTTTTCACCGCCACTACACATGGATCAACACATGCAAAGCAAAACATAACCTGCAAAAAGAGTTTAGTCAGTTAGTATCTTTGTAGGCTTAGTTTCCTTTCGGAGAACTAACTATGAGGAGTGTGGGAATGTTGCAACGCCAGCCATTCCCGAACAAATGGTCACCTACTTTGCATCATTTCCCTCGTAAAGTGTGTTCCTCGACTTATCAAGGTTGCACTTTCATACGTCAACTGATTCCATTTCATAGTATGAAAGTGCAACAAATGATAGTGAGTTTACTCCACTTCTTGAGATACACTTCTAGATACCGAAACAGATGCATGGTGGATACATGCACCAAGAACCAACATACAAACGAGTTTCGAATCT
This sequence comes from Alisma plantago-aquatica, assembly GCA_963693085.1. Classification (NCBI taxonomy): domain Eukaryota; kingdom Viridiplantae; phylum Streptophyta; class Magnoliopsida; order Alismatales; family Alismataceae; genus Alisma; species Alisma plantago-aquatica. Next base: position 433,154,510 of record OY856415.1, read on the forward strand.
AATAGCACAAACGTAGACAATTCATACTAAAAGATAAAGGATAACACAAGTTGGAGATCAAGCAACATGCATTCATTAAACGTTTGATGTCGAACTAAAAAGATAAGAACTCTATATTACAAATTATGGATTACATTTACATGATATGAAATCATGGGTAGTGGGGCTACTCCCCGCACCCTAGTGAAAGAGACTACTTGCTCACGACTAGGACAAAGAAGGAGGCAAGAAGAGAGAGAGTGCATCATCCCCATAAAGGAGAGAGGAAAGTCAACCCCTTGGAGAGAGAGAAATGATCCACCAGCTTCACAGGTTGTGCGATGACAAGATCTCCCTCTTCCCACCTTCTTTGGAAGAGAGAGAGAAAGCAGCTTTGAGATGGAGTATGGGTCTCAGACCGGCAGCCCCAGGGCAGAGGATGGAAGTCATAAGTGCTCTGGAGTGATTGAGGCAGCCTTTGGACGTCTGAAACTTGATATCTTGTTGAGGGCCCTTGAGGTCTTATTTATAGGCCTTAAGTGAAGTCCAAACGGTTTGGAGACCGTTTGAACCTCAAGGCCGTTTGGACCTTGAGACTGTTTGGACCTTGAGACCGTTTGGACCTCAAGACCATTTGGACCTCAAGACCGTTTGGACCTTGAGACCGTTTGGACCTTGAGACCGTTTGGACCTCAAGACCGTTTGGACCTCAAGACCGTTTGGACCTTGAGACCGTTTGGACCTCAAGACCGTTTGGACCTTGAGACCGTTTGGACCTCAAGACCGTTTGGACCTTAAGACCGTTTTGGCTTCATGCGGTCTTGGGACCGTTTGACTCCATGCGGTCTCGGGACCGTTTGGCTTCATGCGGTCTGAGGACCGTTTGACTCCATGCGGTCTCAGGACCGTTTGACTCCATGCGGTCTCGGGACCATTTGGCTGCATGCGGTCTGAGGACCGTTTGAGTCCATGCGGTCTTGAGGCTGAGTTAGTCTTTTATGATCCTTTTTTTTGTGTTTTTCTACATATATAAAAGGGAAAAGTTAGTCTGATAGTATATTTACAATAAGAGGGAAAATTTAGGGATTATGTATATATTTACTTTAGAAAGAGTATGGAAAACTAAAGAAAAAGACTAAGATAATCATCCAAAATTGGAGGTTATCATTTGACTATGTAGATTTCAGAATTCCGCTCTTTAAATGTAATTGGGTTGACAACAACAAAGGAGTTATAGTGGATGAATTGGGTTTCACGTTAGTGAACTTTGAAAAGATTGTCGAGAAGGGTGAACCATTCATATTGGCATCACAGGCGAAACAAGTATTTTATATCGATGATCCTGCAAATGATAAATGGTCGGTTGTTCTTCATGGTAAAAGACAGTTCATTGAAGATCCTATAGATGAAGAAGAGTACTATGATAAGTATGATGACTCCAGTCCATTCTCAGTTGGGTTGCCAACACCACCAAACATTGAATCTGGGGATCACAATGACTTGTATGTTCGCGGGGATCATAACGAAGGATTGTTAATTGATAAAAAGATCACAATATTAGAGGCATGGATGTTTATATTTTTGTTATGTTTTATTTTTCTGAATGTGAACTTTACAATGTGAATGTGGACTTTACAATGTGAATTACTTTACAATGTGAACGTGAAATTTACAATGTGAATGTGAACTTTACAATGTGAATGTGAACTTTACAATGTGAATTACTTTACAATGTGAATGTCTATTTTACAATGTGAACTTTACAATTAGTGTTACTTTACAATGTGAAATTTATAATTTGAATGTGAACTTTCAGATGGTTGAGTACCGTGTTGATGATCACCGTGAGGGTGAGGACGTGCTTGCACCGCCTGTCAATGTAAGTTTTAAGAATATATCCCTGAGATTTCTATCTATATGTTCATTTATAATTATATTATGTAAGTGTGTTTTTTTATCAAATTTTAGGTTGGTGATGTACCCCCTGAAGAAATTACAGCACTTGATGAGCAGCAAAAAAAAATTGAGAAAGTGAGGGGCATCACAATGATGAACAAGTTAATACAGCAAAGGGGTAATGGACCCAAATTGGTTGTGGATTTCGATCAGGCAGGAAATCCATATGGAGTGAACTGCAACTCATTTGTTTCATATCTTGGTGTTCTTACTCGCAGCCATTGCAACCCTATCCTAGAGTCATGGCATAAAGTTCCTAAGGGGAAGAAAGACCACATATGGAAGGAACTATGCGTGAGTTATTATTATTTGTAATTCTATTTGTGTAGATTACTAATTTTTAGGATACTAGTTAATAGAAATTCTATTTAATTTGCAGAGCATATTTGATCTGGATGAAAAGCTGCATCATAAATGTGTGATGCTGCGTTGTGGGAGGGTCCTAAGGAACTATAGGACCAATCTCACCCGAGATTACATACGTGATGCTGAGAATAAGTTCTTGATTGATTCCAATTCTAGACATTGATCATTATTTCACTAACTCTACACTAATAATTCTGTTTGTATTCTATTTGAAAAATAAATATAGGAAGAAGGAAGCCACACAACAATGGAACTACTTGGACCCCAAAGAATGGGAGGAGTTTGTTACCCAAAGAAAAATAGATGAATTGAAGGTATTAAGCGCCACTCCCAATTTAATTAATATACATTTTTATGTATTCACCTATTCAAGATTAACCTTTAGTGTTACTAACCAAATCAATGTGCTAACTAACTAGGCTATCAGCGATGCTCAACGAGCAAAGCATGCACTAAATGTGCACGACCACACAATGGGTCCAAGAGGATATGCAGGCGTTCGCCAAAGACTACAAGCTGAGTCTACTCAGCCTACTGCTACTCAGGAGACTGCAGAGTCCTCTACTGCTACTCCCGCACCTCTGCCTCATCATGTTATGTGGACAGATGGGAGGCAAAATAAGAAGGGAGTGATACCGAAGCCCGCAACCGCTGAGGCGGCTGCAAAAATGGTAAAAATCAAACTCTTAGATCAATCTATCAATATTGATTATTGTTATGTTTACTTACGATTTTTTATTGATGGTGCTTAGAGGGAGCTGCACGAGCAGAGGAAGGAAGGCAAGTTCACCCCTCAGGGCACAAGGGATGAACTGACAGTTTCTCTGGGTAACCCAGAGCATCCTGGATGTGTAAGGGGTGCAGGCGTTGGTGTGGGCATCAAAGCGTTCTTTGGGCCATCCCAGCGCAAACCTATCCCAAAAGCGGGACTTTTACAAGCTGAGGTAACTTATTCTTATTTTAGAACGTTATTGCGAAAGGAAATTCAATAATCAGAAACTAGCATTTCTTTTATCCATGTATAGGTAGATTCCTTAATTGATAGGAGAGTCGAGGAAGTAGTTGATAAAAGACTCCAGGAAGCATTTAACAAGTGGCAGGCGTCTCAGACTGCCACTCAGATAGTACCTGTGGCGAACCTCTCTTCTCCCACTGCTCGCACTGTAGAGGTTGGGAGTAATCGTATAGACCCACAACCTAGCACGTCCTCTATAAGTATTTTTATGGCATATATAATAGCTAGTCTGTTCAAGATGATACATTTGTGTATATATGCATATAACATTCTTTACGTAAATTTGTAGGGGTTGAAGCTATGTCGACTACAAAGTGAAGGATATATTATTGCAGATGCATCATCTTACCCACCCGTTAAAGGGTGCATGTTTCATGGGAGTCCATTACCAGATGGCATGGTACGTGTGAGCCTGATACATATACTCGCTGGCTGGACGAATCTTGCACTGCCTCATGCACACCCATATGCTGAAACACTTGGTGAGGCAGTAGGCAGAGTGATACTATGGCCCAAAGCGGATGTCCTCTATACTGATATTGTATGATAAATTTTCATTACTTTAATTTGTTAGTGTGTATATATATATGAGTCAATTGATATGAAATTATATATACAAGTCAAAAAGACGAGACCCGCTACATCTCAGCCTCCACCTCCTTGACTACCAAGTTGGCTTCTAGGGGACCTACACACCTCGATAGGTCCTAATTGTAGGAGTGTGGCAGTATGGATCGATGAACATAATCCAAATTTCCCTATAAATGTTACTATTCCGAAGACTGCTGCAGGTAAATCATACTATAACAATATATTTATACAAGTTTAGCATACGTATTAATGCATACGTAATAGAAGTTTTGGAAACGTATTAATGCAGGTCAAACATTCAGAAACAACATATTTATACAAGATATTTTGGAGTTGTTTAGTTATGAATGGCTGAACACATCTATGATAGAGTTGTGGATATGGTGAGATTAATGCATACGAAAATCTAGTTTATACATCCATATACCTTGTTTTATATACGGCAATCTGGTTTCTTATATATTAATGCATACATAATACATGTTTTGCAGCCACTTACACAAGACATGTACATATTTTGGGTTTTCCCATGTGGGATTTTTGGTTCCGTCTTTGATTAGTCTTGTAGATATAGACCCGTCTTTAGTTACTTCATACTGCTGTGATGCTTTTGAATATTTTGGTAAAAATAATAAGACGGTGATAATAGCTCCATTCAATGTCGGGTAAGTTTACTTTGCTTGTAATTTGGACTTAAGCAAATTATATTTTTATTATGGATATTGAGTTATTAATTTTCTACTTTGTTACCTGTAGTGCTAAGCATTGGGAGTTATTAGTTATTATCCCCAAGACATTCACCGTATATCATCTATATCTTGCAGGGAGTGAGTTGGATGTATTATATGGACATACAATTAAAAGGCCATTATTCTCGTGAGAAATATTTTATGTTTTATATTTGTTAACATATGTTACTACATTACTATTTAATTATGCAATTTAATGTGTTACATTAACATATATAGGGCTTTACAAGAGTACAAAAAAGCTGGAGGAAAGGTCCCCAGGAAAAAAAAATCTGACACTCGTTTGGGAGAATGTGAAAGTAATTTCCTGACTCCAATGTATATATTATTTATGTGAACTGTGCTTATTTGTATTTTTGAATATTTTGTATGTTTTAATTTATAGTGTGCTATACAAGACAACGGTTGGGCATGTGCCTACTATGTGATGTGATTTATGGACCTAATCATCAAACATGCCATATTGGAAATCGATAACATACAACAAGTATTATACATAGTCTCGTTAGAGAATATGAAATATATGAATTTTATTATATATTATTATGCCTAAGTATATACGTCATTCTCTTTGGAGGTCTTTAAAACTGAGGACTTCAACACAGGTGCAAAACATTTCGATGTACATGCTCCCTATACGAGAGATGAATTAGATGTTGTAAGAGAAGATTGGGCAAAATCCCTGTAAAGAGTGGGAATTTTTCAATATGATTTTGTTGACAATGATGACCATGAATTTTGTGTGAATGTGAATGAATTTTTATGAATTGTCATAATTAATTTTGTGTGAATGTGAATGAATTTTTATGAATTGTCATATGTGTGTGAAAATCATCAATACATGAATGTTTCTACATGTGTCTGAATGTGAAAAGAGATGAAATAAATGGAACTGCAGGTTGCTACTGGTTTCTACATGCGTGTGATGAAAAAATAAAATGAATTAAATGTTCTTATACATGAGTGTGAATCACACATATATAATATTTTCCATCATGTTAATTTTGCAGGTTTGTGGCCTGTTGTTGGCTGATATCAATGGATGTCGTAAAACCTACAGTTCATAACTGAACTGCAGGTTTCTCATCCTGCGACCAGCCACAGCATGTCTACAGACTAACAGAAAAAAAACATAACATAGGCGTCGGTTATTTGAACAAAACCGACACCTATGTTATACGGTGGAGATTTTCCACCTAAAATCGACGTCTATGTGACCAAGTACCACGGTCGTGCTGGGAAGCACGACCGTGGTGGCAGACAGGGGATAGGGTGTCGGTTATTATCACAAAACCGATGTCGGTTCAGATGATGTGGCGTCAGTTTCTCTTAGAAAATCGACGCTTATAATCCCTTTGCTGGCGTGTTTTGGTGGCGGGAAGAGTTTTAGTGGCGGTTGTTTAGTAAACAACTGACGCCTATAGTCCCTTTACTGGCACATTTTCAGTGGCGGGAAGAGTTTGGGCGTCAATTTTTACTAAACAACCGACGCATATAGTCCCTTTGCTGGTGCATTTTCGGTGGTGAAAAACATTTTGGCGTCGGTTGGGATCCGACGCCGAAGGTTTCCCCCATTAGCGGCGCCCACTTGGGTGTCGCTTTGAAACTGACACTAAAGAGCTTAAATAACCGACGCTAAAAGGCTTTTATGTAGTAGTGCTTTGTGTTGTAGTTGTGCTCTGGGAAGCCCCCAGTACCCCTCTATATATATAGAAGGGGTTACAGTCAGGGTTCCCAGTCCCCAACCAATGTGGGACTAAAGCGAGAGTGTAAAGGACAAGTAGATATTAAATTTTTGCAACTTTTCTAGAAGTTTCATAACCCACATGCAATGAAACAGTCATCTCGCGTGCGAGACGACCATTTTACACCTTTTAGTACTTCACATATGTTGGCGATTCAATTCCAATTAGTACTCAACTTGACGTACGACTGTTTTGCACCTTTCAGTTCTGCACTTATGTTGGCAATTCAATTCCAATTAGTACTCAACTTGACGTACCCCTAAAATGAGCATTTGGTGCAACTGAGACGGGCGTCTCGCACCAAACCAAATGGTCATTTGGTGCAACTGAGATGGGCATCTTACACCAAACCAGACGACCATTTTGCACAAGTGAGACGGGCATCTCGCAGCCCAGGTCAGGCATAATTCCAACCAATATACAATACAATAAGCCTAACACTCCAAACAACAGTCTCAACAACCGATCGTTTGCAAGTCTAGTTAATTGATCTATTATGTGAATTGAAATACCTAAACACTTTAGTAATCAATTCAATTATCATTCAAGATCACACTTCTCTTCTAGATGAGTTTCTATGTGTGTGGCCCTATAGGTCCCATATCACATTGGCAGTGAATGTCCATAACTAGCTTATGACATCACACGCAATGAGCGGTGCCTAGTCACACATCATTGCTACCCAAGTGAATGGAATTTTGGGAGCAACTTGAACCTACAATTTGTGTATGGTGTTAGAGTGTTTGTATAGTTCCTTTGTCGCTGATATCTAGATTAAACTAGAGGCATGGAATAGTCACCCTTATTATTATTCAATCTTGTTTCTTGAACTAGAGAAGATTGTGTGAGATATATGTGAGATCAACATATTGACTCACATGTGTATGGCCATACTTTTTTCAGTCTCACTAATCAAGAGGCCTAGGATATCATACTCCATATTGGAGGGACAAATCCCATATCTATCACTTACAGTCAATCCCCATGTGTCAAAGTCACCCAATCATCACCGTTATAACAACCCATGTTTCAAGACTGCATTTGGTGACGTCAAAGTGTACCCAACGATATGTGAGGAGTGCAATGATTTCAGGTTTAAGAACCACAACCACCACCATCACTGTGAGAGCTGACTATAACTTCCATGATGATGATTTCCATGTGTCAGTCTCATGGTGGGTCTGTCTGATACAATGTTCCCTAACATGTATATGTGTGCTTGGTTTGATATTTCCATATCATGAATAATGAGATTTAGTCATCAACAAACTCACACTCTAATGTTATGTGTTATTGTTGTCTATCAACCTTCCACAACAACAACCGATCAAGGACATCATGAGAATGTATATACTCTTAACATCTGTATGATTTCATTCTTCCAAGTCACGTACTTGAAGACATGTGTCATTGAGTAGTATCATTCTCTAGACATTTATTATGTAATTCATTATCTGATAACTGAATATACAAAGAAAATCGGAAGCTTGCCTTTATTTTTATCAAATTGGGTATCCAATGCCATATCCCAATCATCATATGATTGGCTCTTTGGGCATACATACCAACAGTTCTCCTCTCCCTTTCCACCATTGTTTCTAAAGATAAGCAAGAGGAGTTTCAGATGATGTAGGAGGAGGAAAGGGAGATTAGAGAGTACATCCATATATGTCATACGACGTATCCAAAGAAAGGAACAAAGAGGTGCGACTAGTAGTAGAGGAGGTGGTCGAATCCTATGATTGATGAAGAGGTTGAAGTTGGAGAAGGTTTGGTTGGGTAGCATGAGAGGGAAGCCACGAAGGATAGAGCATAGGTGATAGCAATGGAACAACCACTACTGTGACCAGGAGCAAGCATGTTCTTTCAAATGTTATATAGTATATGATAGATATCAAATATGAGAAATATATATATCTAAATCCTAATGTCATCTAGAAATCAAATATGAACTGTTATGTTCACGAAATCGCCAAATATTAGGTCTTTCAGCAGGGTTCTTTTAAATGTTATATAGTATATGATGGACATCAAATCTAAGAAATATATATCTGAATCCTAATGTCATCTAGAAATCAAATATGAATTGTTATCTTCATAAAATCTCCAAAGATTAGGTCTTTTGGTATGAAAATGTGATTGTGCTCCCAACCTCTTTTTAATTCTAGAAAATAGAACAATCATTAGAAAATTACAAAAGTGAAGTAGACCTAAATAATGACCTCTAGATCAATATAAAAATATCATAGACCATCTAAGATTTGTTTGAACTTAGGTTTTCCTAAACCCTAATCTGGACCTAAAATATCAATAATTATGGTGAACCTTGTATTAATGATGATTAATTGTTATTAATCTTGTGATGACCAGATTATTTAGATGATCATGGATGTATTAGGAGTCTTTGGACTCAGGTACGTTTGGTTTTATTTAAGTATATGACTATGATTTTCTTGGTTGAAATCATGATATGTGTGTATGCTCTCTTATTTGCAAATATTGGATGTAGTAACCTATACAATACTCGATGTTTTGTCACATAAGAAAATAAATGAAGTGTAGATGTTTTGTAGTTATTTAAGGTGCTCATTGTCCCCCTTATGAGGGAATGGATTAATGTTGACTAGTACACCTCCCTAGAGCACATGGTGTATGGGGAGTTTCCCAGAGTACTTGATATATGGGATAGGGCCCAACATATATGTTTGGTACTAGTCTACCTTGATAATGCAACTCATCTAGAAAAATGACTAAAAATGGCGTATTTTGCTTAACAAATAACTGTTTTCTATGATCTTCCTTCTTTCTTTTTGCAAATCTTTTCAAATTTTGAAAACCATATATATATATATATATATATATATATATATATATATATATATATATATATATATATATATATATATATATATATATATATATATATATATATATATATATTAGGCCAAGTATACACATAGTACTAGCTTCCTTCTTAGTTTCCTGGTTCCAATCTGGTATCAGAGCCAGTGAAGGGAAAGGTTTTTGAGAAGTACCCATTCTCTGCACTTTGTTGAGTTCCTCTTGTGTCCTTCTTTCTGAGGGGTAAGGGTTCTTAGGTCCGAGGCCTCCTTGTCGTAGTGGTACTGCGGGTGCCCGTGTTGTTGTGGATAGGCAATAGGGTTTTGAGCGTGCTGATACTATTGACAGGCCACTAGGAACTCCAAATCCAAAGAAAGAAAGATCATTTAGAACTCCTTAGATTGGTTTTGAAGAAGAATAAGAGAAGTGTTTAATCATCCTAGATCTCTTTGATACGAGTTGACTAGGTCTGAAGCCTCCTTATTGTAGTGGGCTCCCCATGGTTTAACGAGGCAGAGTTGTATTCACTATTGACAAGCCACTAGTTAGTTCTTGTTAAGGATGCCGAAGTTGATTAACTTCCTATCTTGCGAAGCTTCTGCATTTCCTTCTAATTCTCTCGTTAGAATGATGTCTGTTAAGAATAGTGAACAGATAAACTTTGAAAATATAGAACAATCAATCTAAAATTGGGAAATCCTAAAGTACCTATAAAAGACATTTACACCAAAGGAAGTTTTATACTCATCTCTGACTATTATATAAAAAAATAGAGAAAACCATCTTTGTAAACTCGTCTTTGAAAAACCTAGAACTCCTTTATAAAAAGGATATAGAAAATCTAAAAAAATAATACAAAGTACCACTATCTACACCTAGGGTTGGTTCAAGTTTCAGCCAAAGCACTAACTAGGAAAGGAATCAACTTCTTAATATTACTATGCTTAAGAGACTGTAGACATCTGAAGTTTACCAACTCTCTGCTAGGGTTAGTTGAATCTAGCCTATCAGATGGACCAGTCTACTTCAATGCTATCCCTAATTTCTCAGTATCTCTAAGTGATCCAGGCTTATTAAAAGCTTTAACATTGATTGGAACCAGGAAACTAAGAAGGAAGCTAGTACTATGCATATACTTGGCCTAACGTATATAACAACAAATAAAATGAAATAAAAGAAAGCTTACAGAGAGTGGAGAGTGTGTGGGGAAGCAAAAAGACACTGTAGCGTGAGGATTCACACCTACAATCATTGTTGCATAGAGCACGGTGGAGGTACGGTGGAGCACAAAGGTGCACGACGAAACACGGTGGAACACAACGGAACACAAGCACACAAGCACAAGTAGCTTATGCACACAAAAGTATTAAATCTTTACTAATGGATGGTGATTACAATATAAGGAAGAAGGGGGGTTACACAAGGGAAGAACACACGGAAGAAGAGTTTACCAGGGAGGTAGCCTACTACAAGTAACTACTAAGGAAGAAGGGGGAGCTAGAGAAGGTGGTAGATGGGAAATACAAGGCTCGAGTGTTGTAAGCACAAAATGGCACAAACTAGCTTGCCTTCTCTTGTTGCCTTGGAGGCTATTTATAGAACTTTGGCTTTAGAAGAGACCTCTTTGAGTGGTTTCCACATTTCCTCCATTATTCTTCAATAGTTGAGATTCCTTTGCATAGTCTTGCCGTAGACTTTAAGTCTTTGCCGTATTTTTGGAATAGTAAATATTCTTCTTTGTAGATAGACTTTAGTCTCTTCTTCTTTTTAGAATAGTAAAGATTCCTTCGGTCTTCCTTGGCTTTTCTTGAAATAGTAGATATTCCTTTGTATAGTGGAGATGCTTTGTGCAAGTTATTCTTCTTACCGAGAATAGTGATATTTTCTTTATAATAGTGAAGATTCTTTTGAGACCTTGTGTCTCTAATCCTTTTCTATTACTGCCATTAATTCTTGGAATACTAGACTACTAGTAATTGTATTTGTTCCTCAGGTAGTTCTGGGAACATGTCTGTGATCTCTTCAGTTTGATCTTTTCATAATTCTGTATACCTTTCTTTTCAATCAGCTAATACTTTTTCATAAAAGCTTTTCCCAAGAACAATCCTTGGTAGAGGGGTTTCCTTTTCAAACTTGTCCATGCTATATCTTTCGCACCACCGGACTTCTATTTTCCTGGTTAGTGAGGCTGGGTAATAACATGTAGATATCTTCCAGGACCACTTGACTATCCATGGTACTCCATAGACAGAAAAATGGTTTAAAATGTTGGTCCATTCTTCATCACCATCTTTTCCTAATGGTATCAACTTATCTAGAGCTTCAGGAAAGATATTTCTGTCAGGTCCAAATCTTGACCAAAACTTGGATATCCACCACTGAGGAATATCTGTCTAATAAATGAACTTTATAGACCATGTATGGCTGTAATTTCTGTTATTTATATACATGACATTTTCCTAGTCTTGTTGGTAGTCCCAGTAGTTGAGATAGCGTGGAGTGAGATCACTCTTGAACTTTCTACGGATGTTAGGGTTCCCGTCTTTGTTCCACTCTTCGAGAGTGAGGACCCTTTCGATCTTTAAGGTTGAATATTCTGGCTCAATCTCTAAGGAGACCTCTTTGGGGTAGTACGTAATTTTTATGCTCTTAGTTTCTAGGAGTACTTTCTCATAGTAATATGTATTTTTTCCAACCATAGTTGGTATAAATAGGTATCCCTTAGGGAAATGTTTTTGAATAATATGATCAGTGCCTTTAGAAAGGTCATTTTTCTTTGTGTGAAGCAAGTGTCATAGCCTTTTAGCCAATATTCACTTTCTTTTAGAGTCATAATATCCAACGACCTCATCTTTGTAGTTCTGATGATGAGAATCAATGCTTTCAGTATTAATTGATAATGGATCTTGGAGGATCACATTAAACCATGAGCTCGAGGTTGTTGCCATTTCCTGAAGAGAGAAATTGTATCAAATAGTAAAAAAGTAATTTTATCTACAAGATCCTTTTGCTTTATTGCTAGGTAGTTTATTCTTTAATTTAAAAAAATTCGAATTTTATTGATGAGGTAAGTATCAAGCCTTTTTCTAAATTTGAAGTTTATTACCTTTTCTTGAAGCATAACATGTATTCCCTCATTATCAACAGTAATTGATAAAATGTTATTCAAAAAAGGTGTTCCAATGATAATTTCTTCAGAAATATTTTTTGCTAGAACAAAAGATGTTTTGATATTGATATTTTCTGTACATATATATGCTTTTGGTATTTTGAAGTTAATCTGTAGATAGTCGTTGGTGGTTGAATTGACTTGATGGGTGGTTTCTTTTCTATATTATTTTGGGATTAAATTTTCTTTTATATAGTTTATGTTTGTTCCAGAATCGAATAAAGCTATACCTTTTAGGATGAATTTTTGATCAATTTTTATAATCACTTGGGCTTTCCATTTTTTCTTGACATATTATTGTATCGAATATATGTAATTTGTTTTCCTCTCTTCCTCTACTATATTATTAGATGTTTCTCCGATGTCTGTAGGGAAGGTTTGGTATGCATAATCTTAATCAGTATATTTTAATGTCTCAAGAGTTTTGACTCTATCTTTTAGATCTCGTATTTCTTGTTTTATTTCTCTTAAGTCATCCACCATGTCTACGTTTAATATGGTCTTATATTTGTTTCTCTCTAGTCTTTTCAGTACATGATCAAAAGAGTAGTATTCTTCAGTTTTACTTGTATCCTGATTTTCGCTTGACTTTATCATTTCTAGATATTTTGTTAGTTTCTTGCTTCTTTCTTCTTTATTAGGGATTGAATCTATAATTTCTAGGATAAGTTGTTGCTCAGAGGTGATCATGTTTAGGCTATCAGATGAATTTGATACTTCATAACAATTACATAGACATCCTTTGTCTTCTTCTTCATTAGTATCAGAATCTGATTTAAGGTTTAGTTTTGAAACCAATTTATCTAGCTCTTCTGGTGTGAGGCTTTTTGATTCTAGGAGTAATTTATTTACCTTCTTCTTGAATCCTCTTTTAAAGCACTTATTGGCAAAGTGTTATTTTTGGTTGCATGAATAGCATGTAACTTCTTTCTCATTTCTTTTATTAGGGGTTTTAAACCTTTTTTCTTTATAATAACTTTATCTTCTTGTTTTTCCTGGGTTAATCTCTTTTGAATATTTTTGTTTTTTATATGATGAGCTAGGCATATTCATTTGATATCCGAATTGATAACAGAAATCTCCCAGTTCCTTTTTCCCTAACATTTTTTGTTTCTTTAAGTGACCTTTTAGTTTGAGGTCATTACAAAGAGACATGCTTGTTTGATTTATAACGTGTATAATTTCTCCATAAGATATGTGTTCTATAAGGACATAACTATAATGACTTTGTCTAATGTTTTCTCTAACCTTTTCAGCAAAGAGAGTAGGGAGACCCGAAATAAACTTTTCCTTCCAAACTGCATTGCTACAGTCCGGAAATATGATGACTTTTGTTAGAAAAACATCTTTGTACCATCTAAAGTCTGACAGAGACAGACAACTGAGATTCATAAGTTGTTCCCTAGTTTTTTGAGTTACCATACTAGTATGTCCTGTAAATTGTTGTAATATGTTAACGAATAGTGTATAAACTGAATAAAAAATAATTTCATTGTTTTCAGTTTTTATTTGATTCCCATTTTTGTCTCTTTTAGTGGCATATAGTATTTCAAGTCTTTGAGCTTCATTTAGATAGTTACTCCACCATCCATTTAACTACCCAGTGAAAGATGAAACAATCATGTTTGCAATAAAATGTTCTGAATTCTTATGTGCACGACATGCACTAGCATATATAAGCATTTGGCTACATGTTTGCATGATTTGATATTCAGATAACCCATCTATATTCCATTCCACAAGGGATTGTCCATCAAAATTAACTAAGGGAAGATCAGGAGTTTCCTCAAATTGTAGGTCGACCGGTGTTGGCCTACTATAGTAATTCTTTGTTTTAGAATACCTCAGTTTGAAGGATCCAATTTTATTAATAGAGGCATCTAGGTTATTTTCAAAGGAAAGAACATCTTCAAGAAATATATGTATAGATTCATCTTCAGATGATTCATCTTGGGTTAAGACGTTTATACTTGTTTTGCTTACATTTAGTTGTTGTAACTGATTTGTGATTTTGTTGGTTATGTCTTCTAGGTTTTTATCAAATCTAATTGGGGCTTTGTTTCCTAATTTGACCTCTGTTGAGAGTGTAGTTGGCATAATTATAGGACTATTTCTTAGATCATTTTTCTTATGGGGAATGGTGGATTTGACATCCTTCATAATGGATTCTATCCTATCAATTTGTTTTGCAATAGTTTGGAGACAAGAATTGGAATAATTGTTTTGTTGCATGATTCCAGCAATTTGTTCTTGTGTAGCGGACTCATGCCTAATTTCTGTCATGAGAATTGGTGTGGCTGGTATTTCTTCCTTTAAGACTTTTATGGGTTTAAAAGGAGGATGTATTGACTCTACTTCTTCATCTGTAAGGCCCAATTTCCATGTAATAGAGGCTTTTGTGATAGCTATATTTTTTGAGGTTTTTGGAAATGGTGTGATGTGGTTTTCTTCAAACCATTCAAAGAATAGGATGTTTCTATTGACATCCTTCATGTGTTCATACCATTGTCTTCTAATGAGTGTCCTTGCTTGATCACTGTAATGATAAAAAAATAATCAACCTTTTCTTTATTCTCTTTACAGAGAAAGTCTCTTCTCAGCAAGTCTTTATCTATTTCGAATTCTTGTTCTATAAGAGCGTTTATAGTAAATTCTGCTTCTGATGGCTCATAGTTAGAACATGATGTCTCATAGATTGGATAGGTTAAGCCTGTAGCCCTAATTGTGAGATCTATCTTATCTTTTCCTACTTCATCTCTCTCTTTATTTCTAGGAGTATAACAGAATGGTACTCAGAGGGAGTTTCCCTTATTGTCTTGGGAACTTCATATGTAGATATCCTAGATGATAATGAATTTCTAGGTGTTTCATAGGTTGAATTCCTTGAGGAAAGTGAAGATCTAGGAGTGTAAAAACCCCTGGGGTAACTAGTGGAAGGTCTAGAGTCAAGAGTGATTCTTCTACTTGATGATAGAGAATTGATTTCTACATCGTCGTTTGGATGTTCTATGACTTCTTCAACATTTTCATTTTGTAAAGTTGTAGAATGATTAGCTTGGGCTAGGCTCCATCATTCTGGTAGTTTAATATCATCCCATTTTAAGGATTTTGGGGTAACTACATTATTTCTAACATTTGTGAGAAAAAGTGTTGTTGACTGTGGTGTAACTGTGTTCATGGCCTTGAAGCAAACCCTGTAACAAATGGCAACATTCTCAGATGACGCTTCCATGTGAAACCCTGAAGTTTGGATATTTAATGTGAAAGCTTTTAATAAGCCTGGATCACTTAGAGATATTGAGAAATTAGGGATAGTATTGAAGTAGACTGGCCTTTGGTGTAAATGTCTTTTATAGGCAGAGTTGGTATTTCCCAATTTTGAATTGATTGTTCTATATTTTTAGAGTTTATTTGTTTACTATTCTTGACAGACATCGTTCTAACGATACAATTAGAAGGAAGTGCAGAAGCTTCGCAAGATAGGAAGTTAAACAACTTCGACATCCTTAATAAGACCTAACTAGTGGCATGTTAATAGTGAACACAGCTCTGCCTCATTAAACCACAGGGATCCCACTATGACAAGGAGGCCTCAGACCTAGTCAACTCATATCAAAGAGATCTAGGATGATTAAACACTTCTCTTGTTCTTCTTTAAAAGCAGTCTAAGGAGTTCAAAATGATCTTTCTTTCTTTGGATTTGGAGTTTCTAGTGGCCTGTCAATAGTATTGACAGGCTCAAAACCCTAACGTCTATCCACGGCAACACGGGCACCCGCAGTACCACTACGACAAGGAGGCCTCGGACCTAATAACCCTTCCCCCTCATAAAGAAGGACACAAGAGGACCTCAACTAAGCGTGGAGAATGGGTACTTTTCAAAAACCTTTCCTTTCACTGGCTCTGATACCAGATTGGAACTAGGAAACTAAGAATGAAGCTAGTACTATGTGTATACTTGGCTTAACGTATATAACAAAAAATAAAACGAAATAAAAGAAAACTTATAGAGAGTGGAGAGCATGTGGGGAAGCACAAAGGTACTGTAGTGTGAGGATTCACACCTACAATCACTGTTGCACAGAGCACGACGGAGATACAGTGGAGCACAGTGGAGCACGGAGGTGTACGACGGAACACGGTGGAACACAGCGGAACACAAGCACACAAGCACAAGTAGCTTATGCACACACAAATTTTAAATCTTTACTAATGGATGGCGATTACAATATACGGGAGAAGGGGGGTTACACAAGGGAAGAACACATGGAAGAAGAGTTTACAAGGGAGGTAGCCTACTACAAGTAACTACTAAGGAAGAAAGGGGAGCTAGAGAAGGTGGTAGATGGGAAATACAAGGCTCAAGTGTTGTAAGCACGAAATAGCACAAACTAGCTTGCCTTCTCTTGTTGCCTTGGAGGCTATTTATAGAACTTTGGCTTTATAAGAGACTTCTTTGAGTGGTTTCTATGTTTCCTCTATTATTCTTCAATACTTGAGATTCCTTTGCATAGGCATGCCGTAGACTTTAAATCTTTTTTGTCTTTTTGGAATAGTAAAGATTCTTTTGTTTTCTTCTTTGTTAATAGTATGGGCCACTTCCTCAAATAGTTGACATATCTTTTGCTTTTGAAATAGGAAATATTCTTAGTGCTTTGTGAATAGTTGTGAGCACTTTTATAGTAGATATTCTTTTGAATAATTGGTCTTTCATCTTCTTTCATAAATAGTAGAGATTCCTTTGAATAGTTGATCTTTGTCTTCTTTTCTTGTCTTTCTTTTTATGCAAGGTCTTTAATTCGTTTTTTCTACAAAGATGGGGGCCTTTTACTCTTGAATGGTATGTTTAATGTTTCTTTGAAGATTTATTTTGGGTATGGAATTAATCCATAACTATCATCTCCATTTAGGTCCACAAAATCTTCATCTTCTTCTTTCTTTACTTCTTCTTGTGTCCTTATATCTTTAGTTAACTCATTGAATAATATAAGTTGTAATTCCTTTTCACTGGCAATAGGGTGTTCGATTCTTAATCTCTTAGATAACTCCATCTTTAATTTTTCAAAATTCCCATTCTTATTTGACCTTTTCTTTGGTAGTATAATTCCTCTAATTGCATTGTCTGGATTGTACTTATTCCACCAGCTTACTCCAACCCTTCTTGTTAGAAAGCAAGGGAATCTTCTTTCATTTAAAATCCAATTTACTTTTATTATCCAAGGGACTCCATAGGTTGAGCAACACTGGAGAATTCTTAATTCGTCTTCCACCTAATTTTCTCCCAAAGGGGTGGCAAGACTTAATTTTTCTGGAAATATAGATCTGATTGCTCCAAATTTTGAGTATCCACCAATTTGGGGCTTTTACTTAATAAGTGAATCGGATGAACCAAGAATGCCTCATTTGTTCATTTTGTACATAGAGAACATTCTCCCAAGCTTGTTTATAGTCCCAGTAGTTGTAGTATTGTGGATTTATTTGTGATCAAAATTTTCAAGGAACATTTGGATTTCCTTCCTCGTTCCATTCTTTGATAGAAATTATATTCTCAATCTTCAAGGTAGAATAAGATATGTTTTGTATTGAAGTCATACTCTTATAGTAGTGTTGTATTTTTGCACTATTTGTTTCTTGAAGGATTCTTTCATAATATAATTGAGTTTTGCCTATACTTGATGGTATGTAGTGATAACCTTGTGGTATATATTTTTTGAGAATAGTGAATATATCTCTTTTGAGATCTTCATCTTCTAGTATCATGTAATGTTCTAGAGACTGAAGGGTATATAATGGATGTGTGGCTTCATTGCCTTCTTTTATAAAATGTTCTATCCTCATAAGTGAGGTTATAGGGATAAAGAATGAACCTGAATTTGATGATGATGATGATGCATCCATGACGGTTTTTCTTCTATCATCTTGGGATTCCATTTCCCTGTAAAAATTCTCTAGATAAAAAACCACAAACAGAATTTTCTTCCCCTTTTATATATTCTATTTCAAAATCAAATATAGCTAATATTGTTTGCCATCTAGCAAATATTTGTTTTGATGCTAGATTTTGTACATCTTTTTCTAAGATGAATTTAGCAGATTTACAATCTACTCTTAAGAGGAATTTTTAGTTTAATAGATCTTCTTGGAATTTTGTAATTACTAGGACAATGGCTAAAATTTCCTTTTTTTACTGTGGGGTAGTTTTTCGTGTATCATTCCATGATCCTGAGGTGTATATAATAAGTTTATCTTCATTATTAGTTCTTTGCTTGAGGATTCCTCCATATCCTATTTCAGAGGCATCTGTATCGACAATCTTAGGAGCATCAGGATCCAAAATATTTAGACAAGGTAGAATTTTTACTTTTTCTTTTATTCTCTTGATTGCTTCGGTGTGTTCTTCAGTCCATTCAATAGGGTTCTTTTTAAGTATGTTGGAAAGTATCTTTCTATCTATTGCTACATTTTTGTTGAAGTCAGCAACATAGTTTAGGCATCCTAAGAATCTTTGTAGTTGTGTTTAATCTTTTATCTCATCTGGGAATTTCTTAGAAAATTCAATTACTCGTGGAATAGGATGAATGGTTCCATATTCAATTTTATATCCAAGGAATTGGATTCTTGTTTGGAAAAGTTTTATCTTTTTTGTTGATACCACTAGGCCATTATGTTTTACTATATTATAAAATATGTTTAGGTGTTTCCAGTGTTGATCACAATCTTTTGAAAATATCAGTACATCATTTATGTATATGATGTTGAACTCAGTGTAAGGGTTAAAGAGTTCATTCATTATTTTTGGGAATTTTGAAGGTGTGTTTTTTAATCCGAATGGCATTACATTCCATTCAAAGTGCCCAAAAGGTACTATGAAGGCGGTCTTGTACCTATCTTCTTCCTTTATTTGGATTTTCCAGAAATCAGACTTCATATCAAATTTAGAGAATATCCTTGCCCCATGGATTCTTTTGATTAAGTCATGTTTATTAGGTATAGGATATCTTATCCATTGAAGAACTTTGTTTAGTGGCTTATAGTTAATTACTAGCCTGGGTGCTCCTCGCTCTAGTTCTGCAGCATTTTCTACATAAAAGGCAGCACAACTCCAAGGAGATGAGCTAGATCTAATGAGGCATTTCTCTCTTAATTCATTTATTTCCTTTTTGCATATGTCTAGCATACGTTGATTCATTTGAATAGGTTTGGCTTTAGTTGGAATTTTTTCTTCATTATATATATATATATATATATCTTTTCACCCATGTACACAACACATTGTGTTGATTTGTTGTTTCATGTATGTTTTAGTTTCAGAGCTAGCATGGAAGAAGAGACAAAAAGTGAGCAGTTGTACATGTTTACCTATTGTGTTTATATCTTGTTAGCATACATGTCCATAAACTTGAAAATTTCTCCTTTCAATGTGTAATTCTAATCCATGTTTCTTAATTCATTTGTAACATATACTCATTGAATGTTGAGGAATGTCATGGTGTATGTTATGTTGAATGTTCATGTATGTGTACATCACTTCCTCATCACTCTGTGAAACAATTAGCTAACATTTTTGGATTTGTCCTATCGGGTCTTCTAAGTCTCGAGACGACAGAATCTAGGGACGTTACATGCTGACTCCCACAACCGACGGTCCTATTAGTTGCACAGAAGTGATGTTCTTTGAACATGGACACATGGAAAGCATGGATAGACACCTCAACTTTCTCTTCTCTCTCACCCATAGCTTTATATACCTCTCTCCTTACATACAAACGAGTTCCTTAGAGATTGTCCCTTTTTCTAGATGGAGAAGAAGGAGCCCAAGGTGGAAGAAGCTTGACTGATCTTGCCTGCATGTACACCAAGGGTTCTTAGATCTACCCTCTTGTCAAGTTAGTGGAGCTTCCTTATCTTGATCTTGACCTAAGAAAGTAAGGTATTCCTTCTTTCCTTCATTTTCCTTGTGGTCCTACCTTCCTCTCTCTTCTTCTTGGTCGGATCCATGGTGGAACTTGAGCCAGAGGTTGAAGATGCTTTCTTTCTTGCTTCTTTGACCTTGGGCTTTCTTGCTTTTCGATAAGGAGCTAGCTTGGCTGAGTGGAGTGCTCAAGATAGAGTGTCCTTCCTCTCTCTTTGAGCTTTCTTGCTGCTTGGACCTGCTTCATCTTCTTTAAGGTGAGTTATATAACTTTCTCCATGTTTATTGCTTACTCTTAACTTGCATGTACATGATCTTGCTATAAATGTAGTTCTAAGTAGAAAGATGTTATCTTTGTCTATGCTTGTGTTTGTATGGTAGTTCTTGAGTAGGTGATCTTCCTAGATGCACTCTCTAGCTATGTGCATGTTTCTTTTTTGTTGATGATTTTTGTTCCTTAAACTTAGGGTTTCCTTAATTTGAGGTGCTAAAGGATGGTTTTCCTTGGTTTTCATGGACTGATTTCTACCTTGTTCATGATCTGATGGTAGGGCTACTTGTGCCAACCAATGGTGATTACTTAGTTTATGTTTTAGACCTTCTTTGGTTCTTGAAACTGATGGCTATGTTTCCTCTCACAACCAATGGTCTTGGTGCTCTGTAAAGTGGTTAAATCAATGGTCTTAAGCCCTACCAAACGATGGTTTCTATGGTATTTAAAATGATGGTTTTGCTGATCTATTTTCTCACCTAGTGACAACACTTGATGGTCACATTGGGTAAATACTCGATGGTTTCATTGGGTTAACACTTCATGACCACACTGGGTCAAGACTTGATGATGTCGGTGGTCTTTTCATTGATGGTATCACTGATTACTAGATCGATGGTTTCCTTGGTGCCAACACTCTATGGTGGACCTACTGTCCACAACCGATGGTGCTTCTTAAGTCAACCAATGATGGCTTTCTAGGTGTTCAATCCTATGTCCCCTCACGATCCAATGGTGGTGGATAATTGATGAATGCATATTCATCTTAGTTCCTATCGTGACTTTTTGCCCAATTTTGCACTCAAATCTATCATATACCCCCTGAATCTTCTCTTATATAATTTTCCTTTATATTATATGATTATTTAGGGTTTAGATCAAATCCACTGGTTTCCATGGCCCAAGAAACTTTCAATAATCTAGACCCTATTTTTGATAGCCAGACCCTTCATCATAGAGCATCCTCATTGGTTAGAATATTAATCAACACATGCCCTTTGACCCATGGTAATAGCACCCACCCTGCGCGGGGGTGGGTTTGTTCTTGGGCTCAACATCCTTGATACCTATCTCAACTGCAACAATGGTCATAACTGAGACGGTGGTTTCGACCGCAACAATGTTCACGACGTGACGCCAGAAAGTGTTTCGATCACTACGTCGCCACCATTATCGTAATCACAACGCCTAAGGTTGTCTTGACCGAAACATCGAAAGTTGTTGTGATCGCAACGCCAAAGGGTGTTGTGACTGAAACACCAAAAGATGTCTTGACCGTGACCTAAAACATGTTGCGACCGATACAAGCCTAAAAAGTGTAGCGACTGAGACTACGATCACGGCCAAGATAGCAGTCTTGACCGCTACAGTTAAGTTAGTGCTCCCCATATCTGAGCCTATAAATAGATGACCCCCTCCTTCATTTGAGAGAGATCTCTTCCATGTATTACGCCACCAGGTTGCTGCTTCGTGCCCAACCAAGGAAGAAGATTGTTTTGACCACCGCCAGTGACACCTATGTGGTGTCCTTGTTGTGTCGCCTCCTCTACTCCATCACGGTCTACTCTCTAGACATGAAAGAGGTTGGAGTTCAGATCTGCATCGACCATCATCCATCCACCTACTGCTCCATCTCTTATGAGAAAGAGCATAAGAGGGGAAGGGAGAAGGAAGGATAAGATCATCCTCGCCTTCCATTGGTGTTCTTGCACTCCTCTAGATCTGCCCCATCATCGAGTAGAAGATTGTTGCTCCACCGAGCCGCAACCATCTTATTCACCGTGACCATGGTGGAATATTCCCTCTCCCTTGTTTTCTTTGTTTCCATCATGAGGAGTGAGTAGTTCATCTCATTGGGGTGTGAGGACTAGGCACCCACACTTACCTGTTCATTTTATAACATTCCATGGCTTGTATATCACTTTCCATCTTGTTGTTAATCATTTAATGCATGCTTTATGAATTGATCACCTGCCTTGCATGATCTATTATATTCTCTTATTGTGAGAACTTCAATAATTAAGATTTAAATATTGATTAGCATGGTTGATGCCCATATGAGAACTTCTAAAGGGATATCTACGGAGTAGTAAGTGTGTGATTCGTGAGTAATAAGACATCGAGCTCATGGAGATGTTTACACAATCTCTATATTTCTAACTGATGGTTTTTGCTTACTCCATTTAGATATTTGTACCTTGTATGATGTGTTTTGGATGTGTTTGTACGTGTAGCACTGGTGATAACCGATTACACCATAGTGATTCCCATCATTAATAGAAACTCAATTTTAATCATGCTCTTTTACTCACCTTACAATTAGTTTAACTAAACCCAAATCAACTCTTTGTTCTAAATTTTAGTCTTAGTTGATTAGGATTCAACTAGAAAGACTCTTAAAAATGTTGTCTCTTGGAATTCAATCCTTAACAATAATGTGATAAGACCCATCCACCTGAGGGTTATACTATTGCACAAGGTTTTGGTAAAAACCTAGGATTTCAGCCCTAGGTGAATTTGTTAGTGCAGTAAAAGCCACATCAAATTCTGACATCGTTGTCGGGGATAAAAGAATTGTCTAGTTAAATCTAGTTCTATTGAGACTGATCTAGGATTTTACTTTCAGTTTTGATACTATTGATCATATACTTGAATTTGTTTTACTATGTCCGTTTGACTCCCAAAAGATCTTTCCATCCCAGGTACCCCTAAAGACTAGTGCATGTTACACTCCAACAACACTGGCCTTACAACTAGCTTCGACCCTGAGATAGAATGAACCTTTCGTCGTTGGAGTAGAGAGAACCAAGCTAGGATGGCACAAGAGGAGGAAATTGCACGAAGGTTAGCGCAATCCCTTAATGTACAAAGGGAAAGGCTTATGCAAGAAGCCCGAGTTGTGGTTCAAGAGGAGATCCAGGAAGATCAAGTAGTAGCTTAACAAGCTGAGTTATATAAGGACCTTAGAGAGTTCTCAATCCCTAAGGTTGTTGACGTTCAACACCCAGTGCAACCTCCTCCCATCACTACTCTAAACTTTGAGATCAGGGCACATTGGATTACACTGCTTCAAAACAACTCTTTCTATGATAAGCAAGGCAAGGATAGTCAAGAGCATCTTCTGAGGTTTATAGATTTATGCACTATGACAAAGTAGAATGGAGTTATAGATGACACCATCAGACTCCATCTCTTCAAATATTCTCTTGTAGATAGAGCCATGAGTTGGTATAACTCCTTGCAATATGACCCCATCACCACTTGGGAACAACTTCAAATGTTTTCCTGGATAAATTCTACCCTCCTTCGCTCACCTATGATATTAGGGGCCAAATAACACAATTTACTCATGTCCCTAGTAAAACCCTAGAAGAAGCATGGGAAACATACAATGAGTTACTATGCAAGTGTCCACACCATGGCATACCTAAGAATCAACTCATTAGAATCTTTTATAGGGGTGTGGATGACGATATCAAGAAGTTTTTAGACTCCTTGTCTAGATGGAACCTCATGCATCAAAGTTATGACAGTGCATGGAAGGTTGTACCTTAGAGTTGAAAATCAAGCCTACTGGGGCAGATCTGTAGGCAAGGGGGTGTTAAAAGGTAGCTATGGCAAAAAAGTAGTCATTAATACAAGTTTATCGATGAATCCCTAAAGCCACTAGCCGCCAAGCAAGACAACCTTGAATCATCTTTCAACGCCTATGATAGGAGGCACTCACCCGATCGACAATAAGAACAAGTCAAGTCATCTTTTCCATTTTGCAAAGCATTTAAAGGCACTAATCATTCTATGCTAGCCTATAATATTCTCTACAACGTCATTCTTGGCTATTCTTGTGCCCAAGAAGGTAATGGCCAGATAGAAAATTTGAATGCCATCCACACTATCCTTGGTCAAGGGTATTATAATCTGAATCATAACAAGAACCATGTAGGTTTCCAGTATATAAATCAATAATAAAATTTTAGGAATCAAGGGTTTAGGGGTAACTTTCAGAATATAAAGTACAACCAACATCAAAGCACCTCTCAATTCTAGAATCTCAACCAATTCCTACATCAACAACTACAAAAAGGACAACAAGCCAGTCCCATCTCTTCGGACGACAAACTGTCAGCCATTGAGAAGATGCTACAGTTTCAACAGACTATGATAGCAAATGAGAAAGCCCATCAGAAGGCTATTGAATCCCAATAGCTCAACTTTCAGCTAACCTCAAGCCCCCTGCTGGAGCTTTTGCTGGTCAACCAGAGAACAATCCTAAACATCCTAAGCAACTGAAAGTTGTTTCCACTCTTTTCGAAAATGACTATTATGATCCTTCTGTCAAGACTCATGTGGTAGTAACAGACTAGGATGACTTTGTGATTGTCCAAGACACTAAAGTACCTAAATCTCAACCGAAAGAACTGCTGACCACTGATAAGGCAGACAAAGCAAGTTCTGAGAAACCTATCATTGCATAAATAGAAGACACATATGATCCAGTTACACCAATATACAAGCCTCGCCCTTCTTTCCAAGATCAACTAAAGTAAACAAGGCTCGACACTCGTTCCATGAAGTTGAAGGAAGCGATGAAGAAGCTTCATGTTGATAAACCCTTTCTAGATGCGCTGGTTGAGATACCAACTAGGATGAAGTACTCAAAACTACTCCTTACAAGGAAGTATATAACCGAGGAATATGAGATGGTCAAATTAGCAAGAACAACTTCTGATATTATTTAGAGAAAAATTCCCAAGAAGTAAAAAGAGTTAGGATCTTTTGGGATTTCATGCCATATCAATGACTTCACATGCAAGAAGGGATTAGCCAACCTCAGCGTTAGCCTCTCTATCATACCACTTAGCTTTTGTAAGAGGCTAGGGTTTGTAGAACTTCTCCCAACTGGCATGACCATACAACTTGCAGACAATTCTATGACTCTTCATTTGAGAATCATCATGGATGTCCCGGTCAAGGTAGGCAAAGACTCTTATGTCCCATGATGAGGTCCCATGCGATTTTATCATCATGGACATAAAAGAGGACTCCGGATACCCTTTTATCTTTGGTTGTATGTTCCTCACCACTGCAAGAGCTTTGATTGGTGTTATAGCAGGGACCTTACTCCTCAGTTTAGGGAAGGAAATACTCAAGTTTGGAGTTTTTGAAAGCATGAGAAGACCAAGCAATGCAATAATAAGTCTATTCGATTGATTGCATAGAGCAAATGTCACTCTTCACGCAAGAGAATCATGAATCAGACGATCCTTAGAAGTGGCTCTAACAAACCCAACTGTTGATGACTCCATCTATGAACAAGTAAAGAATTGTGTTCTCCACCTCAACGCTGCATAAGAATATCCTGAAGCTAAATTCGAGGAAATAAAGGCAATGAACATAACTAAAGAGCTATGCGAGAAACCAGAGGCCCCAAAAATGAATCCCCTACGTGAGGGACTAAAGTACGTGTTTCTGGATGATCTCAAGTTCTGCCCAGTTATCATAAATTCTAACCTAACGTCTGAGTAAGAAGATAAACTCCTGACAGAATTAAGGGAAGGAAGAAAGGCTCTCGACTACAAAATGAGTGACCTCACCGGGGTCAGTCAAGCACTTTGCACGCATAAAATCCCCATGGTGAAAGACCACAAGCCGACTGTCGAACATCAATGGAAGTTGAATCCAAATATGAAAGAGGTAGTCTGCCTTGAAGTCATTAAATTGCTCACTACAAGAATAATCTATCCTACATCTGACTCATCATGGGTAAGTCTTGTACATGTTGTCCCAAAGAAAGGTGGAACTACCATGATACAAAATGAAAATAATGAACTTGTCCCCAGTTGAATAATCACTACTGGAGGATGTGTATCGATTATATGAAATTAAATTTAGGCCAGGCATAAGGATCATTTTTTATGCCTTTCCTAGACGAAGTCTTAGAATGATTGGCTCACCAAGAATATTTTTCTATTTCGATGGTTACTCTAGATTCTATCAAATTCCCATACATCCAGACGACTAAGAGAAGATGACATTCACTTGCCCCTTTAGAACGTATGCATTTAGAGGGATGCCTTTCAGGCTTTGTAATGTGCCTGCCACTTTCCAGCGTTGCATGGCATCCATATTCACTAGACTCACTGAAACTATTATGGAAGTTTTCATAGATGATTTCTCTGTTTATGGGGATTCACATGACTCATGCCTGAAGCACCTCTCCTTGGTCCTCAAATGATGCAAATAAGCATATCTACTGTTAAATTGGGAGAAATGTCATTTTATGGTAAAGGAAGACTTTGTACTCTGTCATAGGGTCAGCAATCAAGAAATCAAAGTAGACAAGGAAAAGATCAAAGTGATTTCTAAACTTGGTCTCCCAACTAATGTAAGAGAGGTCCACACATTTCTTATTTGTACATGCTTTTATAGAAAGTTTATAAAGGATTTCTCCAAGATAACCAAGTCTATGACAAATTTATTACTAAAGGACATTGATTTCCACTTTGATGCAGAATGCATCAAGAGTTACAAAAATCTTAAGCATGCCCTTACATCAACCCCTATCATCCGAGCTCCAGGTTGGGAGTACCCATTTGAGATAATGTGCGATGTCGGTGATTACACAATCAACTTTGTTTTGGGCCAATATATAGAAAAGAAGCATTATGTCATCTACTATGCATCTAAGACCCTTGACGCAGCTCAAAGGAACTATGCAACCATCGAGAATGAACTTTTAGTGGTTGTGTATTCCTTTGACAAGTTTAGATCCTACCTCATCGGTTTGACGGTCATCATATCTACATAGATCATGATGCAATTTGTTACCTCCTAGCAAAGAAAGGCATAACCATGCTAGTAAGATGGATTATCCTCTTGTAAGAATTTGATCTTGAGATAAGAGATAAGTAAGGCACGAAGAATGTTGTGGCAGATCACTTGAGCCAAATCCACACCCTAAACATTGAATTGATCCCTATCGATGACTCTTTTCCTGATGAACGACTCATGAAAGCTTCAGAAGTTATCCCATGGTATGCGGACTGCGTGAACTACCTCGTAACCGGTGTCATCCACCATGAATGCACCAACATTGCACTGAAGAAGTTCATGCACAGTGTGAGGCAATATCACTGGAATGAGCCTTACCTCTTCAAGATTTGTGTTGATGGTCTCTATAGACATTGTATCGTTAAGGAAGAAGCTCATCTTGTTCTAGAGCAATGCCACTCAAGCCCCACCAGAGGCCATATGAGTTCCAAGAAAACTACTTTGAAAGTTCTACAATGTGGCTTCTTTTGATCGACCATCTCTAGGGATACCTACAACTTTGTCTTGTCATGTGACAAATGCCAGAGAACCGGTAACATTACAAAAAGGGATGAGATGTCCCTTAAGCTCAGGCATGAAGTAGAGATTTTCAACATATGGGGAGTGGACTACATGGGCACATTCCCATCTTGGCATGGATTTTGCTACATTCTAGTTGTGGCAGATTATGTCTTTAAATGGGCAGAGGCCATACCAACCATCACTAGAAATTCAAAACCTATCATCAAAATGTTTAGACATATTATTTTTTCCTATTTTGGAGTTCCACGCACTATGATATCCGATAGAGGTTCTCATTTTCTAGAAAGAAGTGTTGAATCTCTATTGAGAAAATATGGCATGACTCAGTAGGTAGCTTGCCCCTACCACCCACAAATGAGTGGACAAGTAGAGGTGTCAAACTGTCAACTCAAAGCCATCCTGTAAAAGAAAGTGGGATGCAACCTAAAAGATTGGGTATTAAAAATTAATGAGGTTTTTTGGGCCTACATAATTACCTTTAAGACTCCTCTTGGAACGACACCCTTTAGATTAATATATGGAAAATCATGTCACCTGCCCATAGAACTTGAAAAAAAATCTTGGTGGGCAATCAAAAATTGAATTATGACATGAAGAAAGTAGGTCAAGCCAGGTTACTACAACTACATGAGCTAGAGGAACTCCGAATGACAGTCTATACAAGAATGCAAGAATCTACAAAGAATGCACAAAATTATGGCATGATGGTCATCTGAAAAGGAAAGACATACAAGTGGGAGACCATGTTCTACTATTTAACTCAATACTAAAATTGTTCCTAGGGAAACTCTGTTCTCGTTGGTCTGGACCATAAACTGTCAAGAGCATCTACCCACGCGGTGCCTTCATTTTATGGAGTGAAAAGTTGGGTGAGTATGTGGCAAATGGCCAATGCTTGAAGAAATATTTCACCACAGCTGACACGAGATTTAAAGCATCACTAAATCTTTCCAAATCAGTATATCTACCATAAAAATGAAAGAACCATGTCGACCCAACGACGTAAAAGAACGATGCTTATCGGAAGGCAACCCGACCCTTACCTTAGCTTTTACTTTTAGTTTTGAATTAGAAAATTTTGCACCCAGTAGATAACACATTGCAAGATGCAATCTTAAGTTCAGATAATTTTCCTTTTTTCAAGATTTTAGATGGAGGACATGTTGCTGAAAAAGGAATGCAACCACTTCTAATGGTCCAACCAGCACAATTTGTCCCCTTCATATCAGATTTAGTATTTTCTTGAGACAAGTAAATTTCTAAGTTTGGGGTGGAGGGTGGGTGGTATGTACTCTACTTTCCACCCACACTTATCTGTTTCAAACTTAAGATTCCATAATTGCAATTTTTAAGCAATTTTGATCAAATTTTCAATGTAGTTTTGCATAAAAACTAGATGCAATTTTGACACCTTTTATTCAACCAAAGCCACTACCTAACTGGCTAGTTTCTTTTTCCATGAAATTTTGCATCATTAACCCTCGTTATCAAAGCAAATCCTCAAGAGGGACATTTTTTTAAACTAGCCAATGGTTAGAAATGACAATGTGAAGCTTATGAATCCTAACATCACAATCCTTTGGTAAAGATGGCAAGTAGTTGTAAACTGAGAGGGATCAAACACATCGTGTTTCCTAATTGACTAGTGGAATAATAGCATGGAATCTCCACTGAATCCCCATCAAGTCATTATTTGAGCATAGTATGATAAGTAGAACAACTAGGTGTACTGGATTGTAAACCAAGTTGCATTGTGATCTGAAATCTCTTCTACACTTCTTCTACCATCTTCATACCCCTCCATCCATGGAAAAGAAACAAAAAGCCATAAAAGTAGTTCCAAATCCAAAGTTCGGGGTGGCACACCACCCCACTCTTTATCTGCTTCTTTCATACCCCCTATGTAATAGGGGTCTATGTAATAGGGGTGTACCATAAAAAATAAAAATAAAAGATCCCAATGTGCACACAAGAAAAATGCAATCTTGAGTCGAATAGAGGAGAGATTGGCATACAAAAAAATAGTTGCAATCAATGTAGTTGCAACCATGTAGTAAAAATCTCAAGTAGAATAGAGGATACATTTTCTACTTCCTTCATATCCCCTTCACTCCCTTTTCCACCTACATGCACAATGAATGCCTCATTTTTTCCACTCTCATGAAAAATCCAGTGTCAGATAGATGCACACTTGTTGTTTTGGCAATATCTCTAGACTCATGCGAAGCTCTTAGATATCCCTGGTGATGGAAAAAGTGGGGAGAAAGTGTTTTTGGGAAACAAACTTAGGAACGAAGATATTGTAAGATGTGTTCAGTGATCCCAGGAAGTTGAGGTGCTCAGACATACCCAACAACAAGCAACCAATATGATGTGAAGATGAGGCAACCACAAAGGTTGAAAGTATCTTATTGGTGATTGTTTCAGATTTTGTGTTATTCGATGACAAGCAACATTTAGGTTCAGGGTGTTTTGATGAATGCATATTCATCTTAGTTCCAGTCGCCACTTTTAGCTCAGTTTTGTACTCAAATCGCTCATATACCCCCTGAATTTTCTCTTATATAAATTTCCAATATTTCATGTGATTGTTTAGGGTTCAAATCAAATCCACCGGTTTCCATGGCCCAAGAAACTTTCAATAGATCCTATTTTTAATGGCTCGTCCCTTCATCAACGGGCATCCTCATTGGAGATCAGATTAATCAACACAGGCCCTTCGACCCATGGTAATAGCCCCCCTGTGGGGATGGGTTTGTTCCTGGGCTCAACATCTGCGACAACTGTCTCGACCGTAATAATGGTTGCGACTGAGATGACGGTTTCAACCACGATAATGGTCGTGACCATGATGCCAAAAGGTGTTTTAACTGCTAAGTCGCCACCATCGTCACGAACGCAACGCCTAAAGCTGTCTCGACCAAAATGCCTAAAGTTGTCACAACCGCATCACCAAAGGATCTCACACCCAAAACACCAAAAGATGTCTCGACCACGACCCAAAAGATGTTGCGACTGATATAAGGCCAAAAAGTGTAGCGATCGAGACTATGGTCTCGACCAAGACAGTAGTATCGACAGCTACAATTAAGTCGGTGCTCCCTAGATCTGGTCCTATAAATAAATGACCCCCTCCTTCATTCGAAAGAGGCCTCTTCTTATCCATTATGCCACCAGGATGCTGCTCCACGCCTAGCCAAGGAAAAAGATCGCTTCAACCACCGCCATTGATGCCTCTATGTTGTCCTTATTGCGCTGCCTCCTCTACTCCATCAAGATCTACTCTCTTGCCATGAAAGAGGTTGGAGTTCAGATCTGTATCAACCATCACCCATCCACCTACCACTCCATACCCTATGAGCAAGAGCACAAGAAAGGGAAGGAAGAAGGAAGGAGAAGATCATTCTCGTCTGTCGTTGGTGTTCTTACACTCATCCTCCCGATCTACCCCATTATCGAGTAAAAGATTGTTGCTCCACCGAGCCGCGACCATCTTTTTCACCATAACCATGGCAGAATATCTCGTCTCCCTTATTTTCTTTGTTCCATCATGAGGAGAGAATACTTCATCTCGTTGGGGTGCGGGGACTAGCCCCACTGCTCGTTCTTTCCTGTTCATTTTATAACATTTCATGCCTTGTATATAACTTTCCATCTTATTGTTAATCGTTAATGCATGTTTTGTGGATTGATCACCTGCCTTACATGATCTATTATATTCCTTTGTTGTGAGAACTTCAATACTTAGAATTTCAATATCGATTAACATGGTTGATGCCCATACAAGAACTTCTAAAGGGATATCTTCAGAGTAGTAAGTACGTGATTCATGATTAACAAAACATCAAGCTCATGGAGATGCTTACACAATCTCTATTTCCTAATGGATGATTTTTGTTTACCCCATTTGGATAGTTGTACCTTGCCTGGATGTGTTTTAGATGTGTTTGTATATATGTGTAGCGGTGGTGAAATTCAATTCCACCCCAGTGATTCCCATCATTAACCTAAACTCAGTTTTAATCTTGCTCTTTTACTCTCCTTGTAATTAGCTTAACTAAACCCACATCAACTATTTGTTCTAAATATTAGTCTTAGTTGATCCAGATTGGATTCACTTAGCAAGACTCTTAAAAACATTGTTCCTTGGGATTTGATCCTTAACTATACTGCAGTAAGACTCGCCCACTTGCGGGTGGTACTATTGCATAAGGTTTTGGTAAAAACCTAAGATTTTAGTCCTAGGTGAATATTTTAGTGCCATAAAAGTCACATCAATAATGCATATGATTCAATGGCCTTTCTTGGTCATGTTTTGAAGGCTTTTCTAGGTCCTAGCTCTATGGTCTTCTTGGATTAATGCTCTAAGGTTTTACTTGTATTGCATCCAATGGTTTTGCCTATCCAATATCCAATAGTCTTGGGTGAAGATCATGATTCTATGGTTTGGGTTTGATGTTCCAAATCCAACGGTTATATTTGACCTTGTGCATCCATGATCTGATGAGGATGCTAAGTGCTAGTGTTTATTCTTAAGTGTTGATTTTTAATTTCAATTCAACTTGTCTTGTTGAACCTAACCCTAATACAAATAGGTGATGATGGTTAATCATACTTGGCTTCCTTGTATGATTAATATGACAAAGAATACTCTCTCTATTGGTATAATATTCCTAGAGAGCCAATCATATGATGATTGCAATGAGGCATGTATAAATATAATTTGATAATAATAAAGACAATTTTTGTCTATATGTTTTAACTATTTTTGAGATAATAGTATAACATGTTAGATGTCTAGAGAGTGACAATACTCAATGATGTATGTCTTGAAGTATGCGACTTGAACAATGAGATCATACAGATGTTAAGAGTATGTACATTCTCACTATCGTCCCTAGTCGGTTGTTATTGTAGAAATAACCATAGACATCAATAACACAAAAGACTAGAGTGTGTGTTGGTTGATGACATAATCTCATCAAACATGATATATGATATCAAACCAATCACATAGATACATGTTAGAGAACAGTGTATTAGACAGACCCATCGTAAGAATGATGCATGAAAACCACACTTGGTTAGTCAGGATCATCTCTTATAGTATTGGTAGTGACTGTGGTTCTTAGACCTAAAATCACTACACTCATCACATGTTGTTGGGTACACTTTGACATCATCAAACGCAGTCTCGAAACATGGGTTGTTATAACGGTGATGATTGGGTGACTTTGACACATGAGGACTTGATCGTGAGTGATAGATATGGAATTTGTCTCTCCTAAGGAAGTGTGATATCCTGGCCACTTGAGGAGTGAGACTGAGAAATGCATGGCCATGCACATGTAAGTCAATATATGATATTGAGCTTACATATATCTCAGACAATCTACTCTGAGTCAAGAAACATGGATTGAACATTTGTAGAGGATGACAAGTTCATCCCTCGAGTTCAATCTGGATATCAGTGACAAAAGAACTATACATTCATTGTAACACTAATAACAGATTGTAGGTTGAAAGTTGTTCTCCAACTTTCCTTTTCACTTGGGTAGCACTAATGTGTGACTAGGTACCGCTCTTTGCTTGTGAAGTCATAAGTAAGTTATGGACATTCACTGCCAACGTGAAATGGGACCTATAGGGTCACACACATAGGATTAACCCAGAAGAGGAGTTTATCCATGAATAATGTTTAGATTGATTACTAAAGTGTTTAGGTACTCAATTAAACATTCAATCAATAAACTTGACTCAGAATCATCAAGTTTAAGTGTTGAACTAATTGATTAGAGTGTCAGATTGATTGAGAACTGCATGGACTGAGTTCTGCACAACCTAGACCACCAACCGACCGGTTCACTGGGTTAATCAATCGGCTCATGGTCAGTGAGATGACCGATTCACATGGACTAAACGAACAAGTGTTGGGTTTCCCGATTCGTGAGAAAAGATCCTCGTTTCACGTGTTCAATTCGAATGGGACAAGAATCAAACTTTGCATTAATTAGAACCGAATAAGGAAAGTCAATTGTGGGCAAGTCTGGGAAGTGAAACGACCAGTTCATTGGGTGAATCGACCGACTTACCTACCCTAATGACCAGTTCAATTATGAACCAATCGGATCACCTATCCAAACATCTGGTTCAGTTATGAACTGACTGATTCGCCTGCCACAATAGAATTAGTTCATGGAAAATCCATACCCTTTTACTCCCGCATAGAATGGGAACCCTGACCCTACCCTCTACTATAAATAGAGGGGCACATGGGGCTTCTCATAACACACAACTCAGAACATCAGTTGCCCTACAAAGTTGTTGTCCTCTCTGGCTGTGGTAACCGAGAGAGCCCAAGCAAGTTCTACCCGTCCAGGGAGGAACAATGAGGGAAAGACAACTACAAAAAAGTGACTGGTAGTGGGAGAGTGTGTTGGTGACTAGTATGTTGACAGAAGGGTATGACTCCTCGTATGTCCATCAGGATGACTAGAGTTCCCGGTAGTTCATGTGGACTATCTATAGAGGCAGGAGATTTCTGCCGCTCAGGAGGACGACTGTCAACCGCAGTCTAGGTCAAGACTAGGAGCTGCACAGACGCTGTCGAAGACTAGGTGGTTGAAGGCTGCACTAGTTCTATGGTATTGTCACTAAGTAAGACTCAAGACCGTGTATAACTCACTAAACCCACTACTACATAAATGGATTATAACGTCACTTTTAAAGGCGTCGGTTGTAAATAAAACCCAATGCCTAAACAATAAAGCGTCGGTTAAATAATTAAACTGTGACATATATCTGTGAAGGGTGACCAGACACGGGTATTGCTTTTTATTTAGCGTCGGTTCCTAAATTAGAAACTGATGATAAACATTGACTGCCAAATCCAATTTTTTGAGTGAAAAAAATTACCTCCAAAATTTAACATACGTCAGTTATTAACAAAGAAACCGACGACTAAAAGTTTTCTACAAAATAGAAATTTGACCAATTTTTTTCATCGATTCTATTACAGTAACTGACACTGATGTGTTTCTACGTGCCTTATCACGAAAATTTTTGCCACCATATAGAGTCGGGTTTTACACGGAAACCGATGAGTATGGTCTTAATTTGAGAACATTTATTTTTTGTTAGCATATATATATATATATATATATATATATATATATATATATATATATATATATATATATATATATATATATATATATATATAGAGAGAGAGAGAGAGAGAGAGAGAGAGAGAGAGAGACGTCAGTTTTTCTTGTTTGAACTGACGACTATAAGAGAATAAAAGTGTCAGTTTTTTGTTGGTAACTGATGCCTATAGTTAACTTAGCAGCACCCGCGCAAGCCAGACTCTTCTCCTTTCTCTATTTCATTCAATCTCGCGCAACTCAGGGTTTGGTCTGGCGATTTTCTGCTCACCGCCGTTTATTTCTCCTCTGCCCCCACCTCTGCCGCCGCTTGCTCTGGCCATTGCTCCATCTCACTTGTTGGTCATCTGCCCACCTCTTCCGTCGCTTGCCCTCTGCCCCCAGCTCGCTGCTCCGGCGGCCTTCCGACGGCCTACTCTCCTGCTCCAACTCTGGCGCCGCTTGCTCTCCTGCTCCAGTGGCCTTCTCTCCTCCCCCAGCTCAGTACTCTGCCGCTGCTCTTCTCCACGTTGCTAGCTGCTCGACAGGTAGCCCTCTTCTTCTTCCTCCATGCCCCTCTTCTTCTTCCTTCTCCCTCATTACAAGCACGGTCGTGGTTGTGTTGGCCGACCACGTCCGTGCTAGGCAGCACGGTCGTGGTCGGCCAACACAGCCATGGTCGTGCTTGTTGTTGGTAAGGAGGGAGAAGGAAGAAAAGAGGGTATCTTGTTCATTTATTTTTTTATCTATTTCTTTATATTTGTTTATCTACTGATTATATTTATTTATCTAATGCTTTGAGTTTATATATTTAGATGTTGCTATTGTAAATCAACCTAAGATATGAACTAATCTTTTGCTTGCATATATTTGTGCTTCTAATCCTAATGCTTGACCTAATTCAGTAAATTTTGATGCATGTTGAAATAAGATTTAAACTTATCCATTCTAGAATCCTAATTTGATTTGATTAAACCCTAACATTGATGAAAGCGCAACATCAATTGTGTTGAAACCCTAACATGTACATATCTATCATTGTGTTTGTTGGCCTAGAAACCCATCTAAGATTTACTAATTAGGAGTAAATCTTGGATAGTCCCTGGTTTGGGACTGTTCTTGAACACCTAATCTCACTTAGGATGTAAGTGTATAATGTGTATTGGGTTTTCGAGAAAATTTCGGTAGCATTTCCCCATTTGTTCTCTAAGTACATATGTACTTAGAGAACAGTGGGGAAATACTGCCGAAATTTTCTTAAAAACCCAATACACATTATACACTTACTAGTGAGATTAGGTGTTCAAGAATGGGATAGGTGGTACACATTTATTATATAATAGAATGACATCACATGTATTTGTTGGCCTAGAAACCCATCCAAGATTTACTCCTAATGAGTAAATCTTAGATAGTCCCTGGTTTGGGACTGTTCTTGAACACCTATCTCACTTAGGATGTAAGTGTATAATGTGTATTGGGTTTTCAAGAAAAATTTAGTAGCATTTCCCCGTTTGTTCTCTAAGTACATATGTACTTGGAGAACAGTGGGGAAATGTTGCCGAAATTTTCTTGAAAATCCAATGCACATTATACACTTACTAGTGAGATTAGGTGTTCAAAATGGGATAGGCGGTACATATTTATTATATATAAGAATGACAACACATGTATTTGTTAACCCTAGACCCTAATCTTGTTGTAATATAAACTTGTTTTCTCTTTGATCATAGAATGGATAGATCATGGATGTCCATTCGCAATCGTTGCACCCTAGAGTTTATTTCTGGTCTTGACCAGTTTATTAGATTTGCCGAGGAACATAGGAAACAACCCGGAGATAGGTTCTACTATTCATGGTAAAAGACAGTTCATTGAAGATCCTATAGATGAAGAAGAGTACTATGATAAGCATGATGACTCCAGTCCATTCTCAGTTGGGTTGCCAACACCAGCAAATATTGAAGCTAATGATGACTTGTATGTGCGCGGAGATCGCAATGAAGGATTGTTAATTGATAAAAATCGCAATATTAGAGGCATGTTTATATTTTTTTATATGTTTTACTTTTATGAATGTGAACTTTACAATGTGAATGTGAACTTTACAATGTGAATTACTTTACAATGTGAATGTGAACTTTACAATGTGAGCTTTACAATGTGAACTTTACAATGTGAATGTGAACTTTCATATGGAGGAGTATTCTCCTGATGACCATGCTGATGATTATTGTGAGGGTGAGGACATCAATGTGTCGCCTCACAATGTAAGTTTTAAAAATATATCATATATTTATATCTATATGTCCATTTATAGTTATATCCTGTAAGTGTGTTTATTTTGTCAAATTTTAGGTTGATGATGCATATGTACACTCTGAAGCACTTGAGGCACTTGATGAGCAACACCAAAAAGTTGACAAGAGAAGGGGAATCACTATGATGAAGAAGTTAACAGCGCTAAGGGGCAATGAACCCAAACTTGTTGTGGATTTTGATAATGCAGGAAATGCAATTGGAGTGAATCGTAATTCGTTTGTTTCATATCTTGGGTATGTTACTCGTAGTCATTGCAATTGTAAGATAGATTCTTGGCATAAAGTTCCTAAGGGGAACAAAGACGTGATATGGAAGGATTTATGTGTGAGTTATTATTAATTTGCAATTCCATTTTGTAGATTACTAATTTTTTGGATACTAGTTAATAGCAATTCTATTTTACAGAGTATATTTGCATTGGATGAAAAGCTGCATCGTAAATGCGTGATGCAATGTTGTGGGAGATTCCTAAGGAACTATAGGACAAATCTCATCTGAGAATACATAAAAGAAGGTGACAAGAGGAAGAAGACAGCCACTGAACAGTGGAACTTCCTGGACTAAGAAAAATGGGACGCGTTTGTTGCTTCAAGAAAAATTGATGAATTCAAGGTATTAGGCATCACTCTCAATTTAATTAATATATGTTGTATTCACCTATTCAAGATTAACATTTAGTGTTACTAACCAAATCATTAATGTGCATACTAACTAGGCCCTCAGTGAGGCGCAAAGAGCAAGGCGTGCATTGAATGTGCATGACCACACAATGGGTCCAAAGGGGTATGCAGGCATTCACCAAAGACTACATGCTGAGTCTACTGCTCAGTCTGCTGCTACTCAGGAGTCCTCTACTATAGGTACCACACCTCTGCCTCGCCATGATGTCTGGATAGCTGGGAGGCAAAATAAGAAGGGAGAAATAAGGAAGCTCACAACTGCTGAGGTGGCTGCAAAAATGGTAAAATACAACTCTTAGAGCAATCGTTCGAATTTTGATTATTTGTGGTGTTTAATTAATTACAAATTTTTGTTTTGGCGATTAGCGGGAGCTGCACAAGCTGAGGAAATAAGGAAAGTTCATCCCTGAGGGCACAAGGGATGAATTAATAGTTGCTCTGTGTTACCCAGAGCATCCTGGACGTGTTAGGGCTGCAGGCGCTGGTGTGGGCATCAAAGTGTTCTTTGGGCCATCCCAGCGCAAACATGTCGTAAAAGTGGGAATTTCACAAGAAGAGGTAACCTATTCTTTCTTTAGAATGTTACTGTAAAAGAGAATTCAATAATCAGAAGCTAACGTTTCTTTTATCCATGTATAGGTAGATAAGATAGTTGATAGGAGAGTCGATGAAGTAGTTGATCAGAGAATCAAGGAAGCAGTTGATAAGACACTCCATGAAGCAATGAGCAAGTGGCAGACATATCTGACTGCCACTCAGCAGACAATACCTATGGCGTCCCGCTCTACTCCTACTGTAGAGGTTGGTAGTAGTAATCTTGTAGACCCACCACCTAGCACATCCGATATAAGTATTTTTATGACATAGTCACTAGTCGTTTCAAGATGATATGTATATAACATTCTTTACACAAATTTGTAGGGGTTGAAGTCATGCCGTCTAAAAAGTAAAGAATATGTCATTGTAGAGGCGTCGGCTTACCCATCCCTACCAGGGAAAATGTTTCATGGGTCTCCATTACCAACTGGTTGGGTTCGTGTGAGCCCGCTACGTATATTCCCCAAGTGGCTGGATCTTCCATTGCCATATGCCCACCCAGATTGTGAAACACTTGGTGAGGCAGAAGACAGAGTGATATTGTGGCCAAAAGCAGATGTCCTCTATACTAAAATTGTATGGTAAATTTACATTACGTTAAATTTTTAGTGTGTGTATATGATGTCAATTGATCTGAAATTATATATATATACAGGTTAAAAAGAAGACACCCATAGCATCTAGGCCTCCACCTCCACCTCCTACATTACCAAGTTGGATTCCACAGGACCTACTTATCCCGTTAGGTCCTAATTGTAGGGGTATGGCAATATGGTTAGGCGAACATGATATAAATTGCCCTATAATTATTTCTATAGATGCGGATGTTGCAGGTCAATCATACGAAAACAAACTATTTATACAAGATATTTTAGAGTTGTTTCAATATGATTGGCTGAATACATCTGTGATAGAGCTATGGATAAGGTGAGATCTTCTTTATACATCCATATACCTTGTGTAGGATCTGGTGATCTGGTTTCTTATATATTAATGCATATGTAATACATGTTTTGTAGCTACTTAGATAAGATATGTGCAGATTTTTCATTCGAACATGTAGGATTTCTGATTCCATCTTTGATTAGTCTAGTAGCTAAAGACCCTTCGTCAGTTCAACAATACTACTGTGATGCTTTTACAAATTTTGGTCAAAATAACAAGACGATGACAATAGCTCCATTCAATGTGGAGTAAGTTTACTTTGCTTATAATTTGGACTTTAAAAAATTACATTTTTATTGTGGATTTTGAGTTATTAATTTTTAACTTTTTTACCTCTAGGGGTATGCATTGGGAGTTACTAGTTATTGTCCCCGAGACGTTCACTGTCTATTATCTAGATCCTAAGGGGACTAAATTGAATTCAAAATATGGACACACAATGAAAATGGCATTATTCCGGTGAGAAATATTTCATTTTCATATCCATTAACATATGTTATTACATTACTATTTAATTATGCAATGTACTATGTTACATTAACATGTAGGGGTTTAGATGAGTTCAAAAAGGCTGGAGGAAAGGTCCCCAGGAAAAATAACCAGCCAATAATTTGGAAGAACGTGGAAGTAAGTTCCCGAATGCAATGTATATATTATTTATGTGAACAGTGCTTAATTAGTTGTATTTTTTAATATTTTGTATGTTTCAATTTATAGTGTGCTACACAAGACAACGGATGGGCATGTGCATACTATGTGATGTGATTTATGCACATAATTATCAAATATGTCGCAGTGGACATCGATACCATTCCTGAGGTATTATATATAGTCTCATTAGATAATATGAAATATATCAATCTTATTTATATATTATTAATTATATATATACATCATTCTCTTTACAAGTGTTTAAAATTGACCACACTACATGAAAGGCCTTATTAGATGTACATGCTCCCTATACGATGGAAGAATTAAATGATGTAAGAGAAGAATGGGCAAAAGCCATACAAGTAGTGGGGTTTTTCAAATATAATTGGGATGTTGATAGCGAATAATGACTAAAGAATGATATTTTGTAAATGAATTTCTGAATTGTAATATGTGTGAATGTTTCTACATGTCTGAATGTTTCTACATGTGTGAATGTGAAAATGAATGAAACTGTTGGTTGCTATATGAATGTTTCTACATGTGTGAATGTGAAAATGAATGGAACTGCAGATTGCTACATGAATGTTTCTACATGTGTGAAAATCGAATGGAATTGTAGGTTATTAAATTTGTAAAAATTAATATTTTTAATTTTGCATATTTGTGGCATGTTGTTGGCTGATATCAATGGATGTCATAAAACCTACAGTTCATAACTGAACTGCAGGTTTCTCATCCTGCGACCAGCCACAACAGGCCTGTAGACTGATAAAAAAAATACATACAATAGACGTCAGTTATTTGAAAAAACCGACGACAAATGCTTACAGCGTCGGATAATAGCTAAAACCGACGTCTAATGAGACCAGACACCACGATCGTGCTGGCCAGTACAGTCGTGGTAGCAGGTGATATGGCATCGGTTATCAATCATAAACTGACACTGATGGATACTTACAACGTCGGCTAATAGCTAAAATCGACGCCTAATGAGGCCAGACACCACGGTCGTGCTGGCCAGTAGGCCGTAGCAATAGGTGATATAGCGTCGGTTATCAATAAAAAACCGGCGTTGATGGTGCCCTAAATGGCGCCCTTTTTATAGCGCGAAGGTTTATGGCATCAATTTCCGTAATAATAATTGATGCCTATATCCCCCTACTGTTGCGTTTTCAGTGGCGCACGAAGGTTTCTGGTGTCAGTATGGAAACCGACGCCTAACGATTTGCCTTTTAGCGGCACCCACATAGGTGTCGCATTGAAATCGACACTAAAGGTCTTAAATAACTAACACTAAAGGTGAGTTATGTACTAGTGACCATCTTTTCTGTTGCATAGTTGTTGATGTGATCTGCTGGTTATGGGTTTGTGGTTAGATAAAAAAAAATATTTCCGTTGTTTGTTCTGTCCCACAAGACCCAACAGTGGCATCAGAGCCACGTCAACATACTATGTTTTAGGATAAATATGATCAGATTTCATGCGATGTGAATACTATAACTAGCTAATGTGCATATCCGATTAAACACCACAAATCCATATATGCATATATGATATGGTATATATATATATATATATATATATATATATATATATATATGTGTGTGATCAATATGTGTCACCCTAAAATGGTTTTGATGGTGGATGTGTAGCGTGGTTATGGCCTATAAACCCCAATGTGTGTGCTTGGTTGGTTGTTGTTGTTTGCATCTCGGTCTGCGTACTGCGTCCTTTCTTCTATTCCAAATGTAACTCAAGATAACTCGAGTCTTCTCTTCTACCTTTGCTCCCCCTGAATGTAACTCGGGGTTTCCTAAAGAGATATGTAAAAGTAGGATAGTCTTATTTCATGTTATGTTGAAGAACAATGGGCACCCTGATGAGTTATTGGAGGACCAAGATGACCGACTGATGGTGCGAGATGAGCAGTTGGTGGCCTGACGAGGAGCACGATGACCCGACGAGCCGACCGTCTAGAGGAACTAAATGATCGGTTGGTGACAACCAATCGACCGGCCAGGAGGCGAGCTGGTCTGTCATAGGATGAGATGATCAACTCGGAATGGCCCAAGCTCAGATCTTCATCAACTATAGGTTGTTGCATGTGATGTAGACCTAGATGACCGTAATTCCTTGTGGCTCAAGGAATTACAATAGGATGGCCATAATCATCACTTTATCACTTTGCATGTTTTCTTATGGGATATAGCATGTATATGATATGTACTATATATGTGGTGATTGGATATGTATATGTATATAGATATCAAATCCTTCAAATAAAATATTAAAATCTAATACGCCTTCCATAAGTGGCACACATGAAAAGCTTGATCGGCCAAGTGTAGGTTACGCCAAAGCGTGGTGCACGGTCTATCTCGTGGAAGTGTGATGGTAGACATGTAGGTTCTGCCAAAGTAGGGTGCATGTTTATCGTGTCAACTTTTGGGTCAGACTTAACTGGTGATTCTAAGAGAGTCTAAGCTCTAAAGTCATGCATATGATCATGGCAAAGAGTTGTGTATGTCATCTATCCAAGAGTTGCACATTATGCAATTGGCATGATGGTCTACCTAAATAATCAAGTTGTGGGCGATCAACCAAAGTTGACTCATAATTTGATGAAAAATGGATCTTGGCCACTAGAAGGTTGTACGTTGCAATCTTGCAAATTGATACATGAGGGTTATCAATTTGATCAAAATAGTGGGATTGATAATTAATTAAAGACCTAAATAAATATCGTCAACTTTATCAAATCAAACAAATCAAAAATGTTTTGAAATGTTGCAAAATTCTTTTGTATAATACAAATGACAAACACAAATACATTATTGTTGTGATCAGTTCATAAACAAGATAAACTTTAAATCTAGTTTGGGACCTTTGAGAAGTGTTCTCAATAGTGAGTGTAAACTCTAAAGTCCTTGAAAGACCAGAGCTAGTAGAACCACTCCAAATGTGCCTAAGGATAAAATTGGATGCTTACTTGAAGTATGCCAATGATGCCTAAGACATCAAGAACCTTATGCTGAGCTATATGAACTATGAGTTGCATAAATAACTTGAAGCAGGGACATTCTTGAGATGGTTATACATCTTAAGAATCATGTAAAGCGTGAAAGTTATAATGTCTTCAAAGCGATGTTTGAGTATAATCAGACATATGGAGATCAAATATAATCTCATATGCTCAATATGACTATGCATATAGATTAAATGTGATTTCTTATAGGTCAAGAGCTGACCAAACATATGATTCTACAAATCGTTGTGTGAATCATATAGCCAGTTTATCAAATGTTGAGAAACTTGGCCAAACCATTGTCTGAAGTGCTTGGCATGCTGATGCCAAAGAATAAATGAAGAAAGGACAAATCTGTGATAATGATCAACAGAGTAAAGTCCATTGACTAAAGCAAGGTCAAGAAGTGTTCTGAATCCAAGCTTAGGTCCAAGTCTTCATCACTCAAGATATGGAGAGGAGTAAGTTGGAAAGGGAAATAACCTCTTTACAGAGGATCTCAGGAAGATGAAAGAGAGATAGAGATCTCTACTTCAGGACCTAAGAAGAAGTAAGCTAGAAACTGTATGGAGCAAGAGTTGCTACCATTATAGTTACAATATGACATTCATGGGCATATAATAGAATTAATGAATTGCTATTATACATCTTCCATCAATGAAAATTGACATACATCTTGTATGGACAAGAGTGTAATGAACTAATGTTTCATTTCAAAGAAATGATCTTTGATGGCAATGCCTATGTCTCATCAACTATACTTGATAGTTAAAGAGACAAATGTGTGTGACACATGTAATGAATGACATGATAACTCAAACTTGAATGCCTATAGCATAGTCATCTGTAGTGCATAAATGAGAATTCCATTTCTAGAAATCCATACGATGGTTATCTAGACTCATTCTGGTTATTGAACCAATAGAGACATGCTAATCTTATTCATTGTGCAATATGACAAAGGTTCTTCACTAAATGTAGTGGGAGAATGATTATTCTATTAAGGATTATACATATTGATGTATATAGACCTTTTAGAATAAATGCTAAAGGTAATCAATAGTACTTCAATATATTTATTGATGACCTCAGTAGATATGGTAGTTTGTTTTTAATAAAATACAAACATGAATCTCTTGAAGTGTTCAAGGAGATCATAAATGAAGTGCATAACAAACTTGGTATAAGTATTAAATTTCGATATGATTGATATGGAAATACTTTGAACCAAGAGTTTGAGAACCTTCTGGAAGATCATGATAATGTATCATGATGGACTCCACATGAAAGACAATGATAGTGTATCATGAGAAGTGTAATAGAAAGAAGAAATCACACCTTTATAAGTCAAAGTGTGAATACCAGCTAAACTTCAAATTTCCTTTTGGGCACATGCTTAACACTAAAATAATGTACCATTAGTTCAAAAGACACCATATGAGATATGGAATGGGAAGTATCCCGATATGACTTTACAAAGTTTAGGATTGAAAGCCTAAATAAGAAAAATGTTTCTTAAAAGGTTTTGTCCACAAATCA
The DNA here is from genome assembly GCA_963693085.1 of Alisma plantago-aquatica. Classification (NCBI taxonomy): domain Eukaryota; kingdom Viridiplantae; phylum Streptophyta; class Magnoliopsida; order Alismatales; family Alismataceae; genus Alisma; species Alisma plantago-aquatica. The sequence continues at coordinate 433,199,364 of OY856415.1, forward strand.
CATAAATGTTATTTTGTTGAATACTACTTTGATATCCAAATCCACCAACAAAGGTGTTTTGGATGGCTGCATTCCTAGAGAAGAACCTAGTTCTAAAAGAATCAGTGGGAGAGAAAAGTAGAACTTGAAATGTTCAAGACAAATAAGAAAAATGTTGATCTTAAAGAGGTACAATGAGAATAAAGAGAATCACAAAATGTTGCGGAATCTCAAAGTTCCTTAAGTAACACACATAACTCATGGTTCTGGTAGAACACGCCTAGAGCTTGAATGATATATGATATATTATGGATAAGAAGGTGGTGAATTGATCATATGATGAGTCAACAGTCTACCTAGAAGCTCAAGCCAGAAACTGAGATATGGCTTGAAGTAATGAAATCCAAGATGGACTCCATGTACATCAACAAAGTATGACCTTTGGTTGATCCACCTGAAGGGGTAAAACCCATCGGGTACTTTTGGGTATTCCATAAGAAGACTAACATGGAGGGTAATTTGGTTACAAAGAGTTTCTAACTAGTTCAAGGTGTTGAACATGATGAAATCTTTTCAAAAGTTACCAAGGATAAATCCATCGGGATAATGCTTGCTATTGTAGCTTAATGAAAATAATGTCCATGAAGATGCATAGATCAATATTTGGATTGAAGCGGGCACCTCAGAACTGGGATCTTCTATTTGATAAGATAGTCAAAGAGTTCGAATTGAGTCAAAATAAAGAAGAAATGTGTGATTACAAGAATTTAGTGGGAGCATATGTATATTCCACATATTGATGGGGAATAACATCCTTATACTGCAAATATTAAAACATAGTAACAAAGTGCATTCAAAAGTTTTTAAAGAATCATCCTATGTGATAGGAATTAAGATCTATAGAGACAGATCAAGAGGGCTTCTTGACCTAAGAAAAAGAACATACATCATCAAGATGCTGAAAGGGTTCAACATGATGAGAGAAAACATGTCCATGTTCCATGGAGTTAGTCTCTCAAGAGCCAAGTGCCCCAATTCTTCTGAAGAATAAGGAACACATGGATAGATGCCATATGCATTCCCATTTGATCTAGCACATATGAACAAATCTTGTTATCTTTTATGTATTGGACATGACACAAAAAATAGTAACTAATTATCTTACATGTATTGGACATGACAAGAATATACAAACTCATCATCTTGTATGTATTGGACATGACAAGAAGATATGGAATCCAGTTATTTCATATGTATTGGACATGGTGAATGGATATCTATCGAACTCCAGTAAGAGTTACTAGAATACCATGAAGGAAATCTTTATGCACTTGTGAAGTACTAAAAGGATTAGTTCTTTAGTTATGGTAATAAGGAAGAATTGGGTGTAAAGAGTTGCACTGATTCAAGCTTCCGAAATGACAAAATTGTGTTTGACCTTGGAATAAGAATTGTTAGTTGGAAATGTTCCAAACATAAGACAATTGATTAATTCTACAATAAGAAGATACCTTAGTGTTATGAACACTATAAAGGATATTGTATGGATCTAGAAGTTCATATGGATGAACTTATGGGAGGTTCCGACCATTGGTGACTCAGTAGTAATATTGTGACAATAGTGGAGCTACTAGTTAGGCAAAGGAATTTTGGATAGCATACTATGGCACTTCCATCTCATACGAGCTATCGTACAATGAGGGGATGTGAAACATGCAATATACCGACTTGAAGCAAATGTTTCTTACCCGCTATAAAAGCACTTGTACATCAGAAACATGATGGATATGTCTTGGAATATGATTCGTGGGTGATTGGCTCTAAGTGCAAGTGGGAGTCCATTGGTATAGTATGCCCAGAGAGCCAATCATATGATGATTTCAATGAGGCATGTGATACTTGATTTGATAATAATAAAGACAATTTCCATCTATATGTTTTAACTATTTTTGAGATAATAGTATAACATGTTAGATGTCTAGAGAGTGACAATACTCAATGATGTATGTCTTCAAGTATGTGACTTGAACAATGAGATCATACATATGTTAAGAGTATGTACATTCTCACTATCGTCCCTAGTCAGTTGTTATTATGGAAATAACCATAGACATCAATAACACAAAAGAATAGAGTGTGTGTTGGTTGATGACAAAACCTCATAAGTCATGATATATGATATCAAACCAAGCACATAGATACATGTTAGAGAACATTGTATCAGACAGACCCACCGTAAGAGTGATACATGGAAACCACACTTGGTTAGTCAAGATCATCTCTTATAGTATTGGTGGTGATTGTGGTTCTTAGACATGAAATCATGCACTCATCACATGTCGTTGGGTACACTTTGACATCATCAAATGCAGTCCTGAAATATGGGTTGCTATAACGATGATGATTGGGTGACTATGACACATGGGGACTTGATTGTGAGTGATATATGGAATTTGTCCCTCCTAAGGGAGTGTGATATCATGGCCACTTGAGGAGTGAGACTGAGAAATGTATGGCCATGCACATCTAAGTCAATATATGATATTGAGCTTACATATATCTCAGATAGTCTACTCTGAGTCAAGAAACATGGATTGAACGTTTGTAGTGAATGACAAGTTCATGCCTCGAGTTCAATCTGGATATCAGTGACAATGGAACTATACATACACTGTAACACCAATAACAAATTGTAGGTTGAAAGTTGTTCTCCCACTTTCCTTTTCACTTGGGTAGCACTGATGTGAGACTAGGTACTGCTCTTTACTTGTTATGTCATAAGTAAGTTATGTACATAGGATATACTGGAAGAGGAGTTTATCCATGAATGATGTTTAGATTGATTACTAAAGTGTTTAGGTACTCAATTAAACATCTAATCAATAGACTTGACTCAGAATCATCAAGTTTAAGTTTTGAACCAATTGATTAGAGTGCCAGATTGATTGAGAACTGCATTGATTGAGTTCTGCACAACCTGGACCACCAATCGACCAGTTCACTGGGTGAATCGATCGGCTCATGGTCAGTGAGATGACTGGTTCACTCTAGTGAACCGGTCGGTTCACATGGACCAAACGAGCAAGTATTGGGTTTCCCGATTTGTGAGAAAAGATCCTCATTTTACTTGTTCAATTCGATTGGGACAAGAATTAATATGTACATTAATTAGAAACGAATAAGGAAAGTCAAGTGTGGGCAAGTTGGGAAGTGAAATGATCGGTTCACTGGGTGAACCGATTGGCTCACCTGCCCAAATGACTGATTCAATTTTGAACCAATCGACTCACCTACCCAAACGACTGGTTCAGTTATGAACCGATCGGTTTGCCTATCACATCACAATCAATTCATGGAAAATCTGAACCCTTCTACTTCCGCACATACTGGGAACACTGACCCTGCACTCTACTGTAAATCGAGGGGTACAGGGGGCTTCTCAGAACACACAACTCAGAACATCAGTTGCTCTGCAAAGTTGTTATCCTATTTGGTTGTGGTAACTGAGAGAGCTCAAGCAAGCTCTACCCGTCGAGTGAGGAACAACGAGGGAAAGACAACTATAGAAAATTGACTGGTGGTGGGAGAGTGTGTTAGTGACTAGTATGACGACAGAAGGGGACGACTCCTTCTAGTCTGTCCATCAGGATGACTAGAGTTCCCAATGGTCCGTGTGGACTATCAATGGAGGCAAGAGATTTCTACCACTCAAGAGGACGACTGTCAACCGCAGTCTAGGTCAAGACCATGAGCTGCACAGACATCGTCAAAGATTAGGTGGTTGAAGGTCGTACTAGTTGTGAGGTATCATCACTGAACAAGCCTCAGGACTAGGTATAACTCGCTAAACCATCTTTCCTATTGCATAGTTGATGATGTGATCTGTTGGTTATGGGTTTGTGGTTAGATAAAAAAAATTGTTTCTGCTGCCTATTATGTCCCACAAAACCCAACACTCTCAATGCTATTGTAACACAAATATGTTTCCATATGAACATCATAGTTCTTTAATGTAATGTTATGTTGAACTTGTGTATCACGTGAATGGTGACAGTTTGTTGAGTCTTTGTTAAGGCATGAGAGGATAATGATGTTCTTCTCGTAAATGTTGTGATGGTTAATGACCTTTGGACATGATTAAGCCATGATGGAGGTGTAATCCTCTCCGCAATGTGACAAGGATTGGTATTGTGTGATGATGTGACAAGAATTATATCTCATACATTTCATATCTTTTGGAGTTGTAACTATTGGTATGTATACCCAGAGAGTCAATCATATGATGATTGGGATATGACATCAGATACGTGATTTGATAATAATAAAGGCAAGCTTCTAATTTATTTTGCATATTCAGTTATGAGATAATGAATTACATAATAAATGTCTAGACAGTAATATTATATATGCAATTTACATGTGTCGCCATAAATTTGGTTTTGATGGTGAATGAAAAGCATGGTTATGGCCAAACCCCCAAATCTATGTGTGCATGGTTGTGGTTATTATTCATGTTGTTAATCGGTCTACATACCGAGTCTCTCTCCCCCTTCCACATGCAAATTAATGCTCTTCTTCCTATTTCCCCTCGAATGTAACTCGAGGTTTTCCCCGTATACAATGTAATAAGAAATATGATAGTTTTAATTTATATTTTAACGTGATATGAAGATCTGTACAAAGGCAAAACGATCGGCTCATGAGACGACCCAATCAACTGGAGGATTGAGGAGGCTAAACGAAAGGAGGACGGACCTATCGACTGGTGCCCCAACCGACTGACAAGGAGTTGTGCATATCATCTATCCAAGAGTTGCATATGATGCAATTGGCATGATTGCCTATATGATAGAATCAAGTTGTGGGTGACAGCCCTAGCTGGCTCATGATTTGATGAAATTAGGATCTTGGCCCGCTAGAATATTGTGCGCAGCAATGTTTTGAATTGATATTGAGGGCTATCAATTTGAACAAAATAGTGGGAGCGATAGTTAATTGAAGACCTAGTTAATATCGTCAAATTATCAAATCAAACCAAATAAAAAATGTTTGAAAAGTGGCAATATTTCTTTGTAGAATCTGATGCCAAAGCAAGGAAGAAGAAGGACAAATCCATGATGGTGATCACCGATAGTGAGTCCTAGGAAAAAAGCAAGGCCATGAAGTATTCTGAGGCTAAGTTGAAACCCAAGTCTTCTGCACTCAATATATGGAGAAGGATAAGTGTAAAAGGAATCTAACCTTTTCACTTAAAGGATAAGAAAATAAAGTGCCACCATTGTCACTTGTTTGGACATTAAAAAGGAATTATCCTCTTCAGAGAGGATCTTAGGAAGAAGATAGAGATTTATATCTCTACTTCAGGACCTGAGAAGAAGTAAGCTAGAACTATATGGATCATGGGTTGCTGCCACTAAACCAAGAGTTTGAGGACCTTCTGGGAGATCATGACAGTGTATCATAATGAACTCCACCTGAACATACCGATGTGTCACAAAAAAGGTATCAAACCCTGTTAAGTCATGGTGAGATTGTCAATCAAATCTAGCTAATCTTACATTTTCTTTTGGGCACATGCTTAAACAATAAACAATGTATTGTCTAAAATGGTTCAAAAGACACCATGTGAGATATGGCATGGGAAGTGTCCCAGTGAGTCTTTTGTAGTGATTTTGATTGAAAGCTTGTATAAGAAAATAGTTTCTTGAAGGGCTTTATCCACAAATTACATGGATGTTATCTTGTTGAATACTACTTATATTCTAGCCCGACAACAAAATGTTTGTTGCTAGGATGGAAGAGTTCCTAAAGGGAACTTAATTCCAAAGAAATCAGTGGGAGTAAAAGTAGAACTCGAAATGTTCAAGACAAACAAGAAAAACATTGAAACTAAGGAGGTACAACAAGGAACAAGGAGAATCACAAACTATTGTGGAATCTTAAGTTCCTTACGTAAACACATAATTCATAGTTCTAGTAGAACACGCCTTAAGTTTGAAGGATTATGATATCTTATAACTCAAAAGGCGGTAAGTTGATCATGAAGATGAGTCAACAACCTACCTAGAAACTATTTAGGGACCATATTGTGAGAAATGGCTTGAGGCCATAAGATCAATGACAAACTCCATGTAAACCAACAAGGTATGACCTTGGTGGATCCACCTGAAGGGGTAAAACCCATCGGGTGCATTTAGATCTCCGTAAGAAGACCATCATGGAAGGGTAAATTGGGTGTAAAGAGATTCAAACTAGTTCAAGGTGTTGAACGTGATGAAGTCTTTCACCGGTTATCATGGTTAAATCCATGTAGATCATGGTTGTTGTTGCAGCTTAGTAAGACTATGAGATTTGGCATATAGATGTTAAAATTGTGTTCCTTAATTGGAATAATCATAAGGATGTGCATGTGACACAACTTCAAGGTTTAATAAATCCATTAATGGAAATAAAGTCTATAAGCTACAAAGGTCAATATGAGGATTGAAGAAAGCATCTCAGAGTTGGAATCTTCCATTTAACAAGACAGTCAAAGGGTTTGACTTGAGTCAGACTGAAGATGGAATATCTGATTACAAAAGATTTAGTGGGAGCATATTTATAACGATGGAAAATAATGTCCTTATCTTATAAATGTTAAAACCTGGCAAAGAAAATACCTTCTATATGAAGGGTTAGGCAAAGCATCCTATGTGATAGGGATCGAGGTCTATAGAGATAGATCTGGAAAGCTTCTTGACCTAAGTAAAAGTGCATACATTGGTAAGATGTTGAAGGGTTCAACATGCAAGACACAATGAGAGAAAACTTGTCCATGTTCCATGGAGTTAGTCCCTCATAGCCTAGTGTTCTAGTTCTTATGAAAAATAGGGACACATGGATAGATGTCATTAGATCTATCTTGAATGCAATGCTATGTACTTATCTCATTATCTCATATGTATTGGACATGACGAGAAGATATCTAATTATCTCGTATGTATTAGACATGACAAGAGGATATCCAGTCATCTCATATGTATTTGACATGATGATAAGACATATATATACCTACCTAGAAATCTCGTATGTATTGGACATGACGAGAGGGTATATGCCAGATACTAGTGAGAATCACTGGAATACCATAATGAACATCCTTATGTGCTTGAGAAGCACTTAAAAGATTGGTTCCTTGGTTATGGTTATAAGGAAGAGTTGGATGTAAAGGGTTACAACCATGAAAACTTCCAAACTGACAAAATGATTGCAATAGCGTTTGACAGTAAATGAGAACCGTAAGCTAGAAAGGATTCTGGGCTAATGGCAGTTGTCCTAATATACAAAAGAAGCTGAGTATCTCTGTGTTAGAAGTCAATTATCTCTGTGTTATAAGAATAGTAGAGGATACTATATGAATCAAGAAGTTCATATGGGCGAACTTGTGTGAGGTTCCAAACCATTAATGACACATTAGAAATACTGATGAAAACAATGGAGCTGCTAGTTAGGCTGGGAATCTCGGATAACATACTATGACACTTCCATCTCATATGAGTAGTCATACAATGAAGAGATGTAAAAATTTAAAATACTAACTTGAGGCAAACATTGCTAAACCCGCTATAAAACCACTTGCACAGTAGAAGCATGAAGGTCATGTTAGGTCACTCGAGATGAGACATGTGGGTGATTGGCTCTAAGTGCAAGTGAGAATTTGTTGGTATGTATGCCCAGAGAGCCAATCATATGATGATTGGGGTATGGCATTAGATACATGATTTGATAATAATAAAGGAAAGCTTCCAATTTATTTTATATATTCAATTGTGAGATAATGAATTACATAATAAATGTCTAGAGAATAATATTACTCAATGATGTATGTCTTCAGGTTGAGGACCTGAGAAATGAGATCATACAAATGTTAAGAGTATATATATATGTATTCTCATAATGTCCCTGATCACTTGTTATTGTGGAATGTTGCTAGACAACAATAACACATAAGATAAGAGTGTGAGTTGGCTGATGACTGAGTCTCATTGGTCATGATATGGCGATATACATGCATGTTAGAGAATAGTGTATCAAATAGACCCACCGTGAGACTGACACATGGAAGCCATCATCATGAAAGTCATAATCAGGTCTCACAGTGATGGTGGTGGTTGTGGTTCTTAGACCTCAAATCACTGCACTCATCACATGTCATTGTGTAGACTTTGACATCATCAAACGCAAGCCTGAAACATGAGTTGTTATAACAGTGATGATTGGGTGACTTTGACACATGGGGATTGATTGTGAGTGATAGATATAGGATTTGTCTCTCCTATATGGAGTATGATATCCTAGGCCTCTTGATTAGCGAGACTGAGAAAAGTATGGTCATATGCATGTGAGTCAATATATTGAGCTCACATATATCTTATGCAGTATGCTATGGTTCAAGAAACAAGATTGAATAATAATGAGTATGACTTCTCCATGCCTCTAGTTCAATCTGGATATCAGTCACAAAGGAACTATACAAACACTATAACACCATGCATAGATTGTAGGTTGAAGTTTCTCCTCAACTTTCCATTCACTTGGGTAGCAATGATGTGCGACCAGTCACCGTTAATTGCTTGTGATGTCATAAGCTAGTTATGAACATTCATTGGCAACGTGATATGGGACCTATAGGGTCACACACATAAGAACTCATCTAGAAGAGGAATTTGATTTTGAATGATAATTGAATTGATTACTAAAGTGTTTAGGTATTTCAATTCACGCAATGGATTAGCTGACTAGACTGCCAAACAATCAGTTCAAGTGTTGAGACTAATGTTTAGAGTGTTAGGCTGATTGTATCGTACATTGGTTGGAATTCTACTGACATGGGCTGCAAGACACTCGTCTTGCTTGTATGAAATGGCTGTCTGGCTTGGTGTGAGACACCCGTCTCAGTTGCACCAAACGGTCGTTTGGTTTGGTGTGAGATGCTCATCTCAGTTGCACCAAACGCCCGTTTTGGGGGTACGTCAAGTTGAGTACTAATTAGAGTTGAATCGCCAACATATGCACATAACTGAAAGGTGCGAAACGGCCATTTTGCTTAGTAAAATGACCATCTCGCACGCTAGACGACTGTTTTGTCACACTCAGGTTGCAAAACTTCCAGAAATTTTGCAAAAATTTAAGATCTACTTGTCCTTTCCACTCTAGTTTTAGTCTCGTATTATCCGGGGACTGGGAACCCTGACCCTAACTCCTCCTATATGTAGAGGGGTACCGAGGGCTTCCTAAAAAACAACTATTACACAGACAATTGAGAATCAATTGCTCTGACAAGTGTTGTCCTCTCTGGTTGTGGTAACCACGAGAGCCCAGGCAAGTCCTACCCGACTAGGGAGGGATAGCCATGGGAGAGCAATAACTGAGGATCATTGTTGTGAGAGAGCATGTTGGTGACTAGTACATCAACAGGAGGGACACCTCCTTCCTGCCTGTTCTTGTAGGATGACATGAGTTCTAGTTGGTCCGTGTGGACTACTCTAGAGGCAGGAGTCTATTGGCTACTGCTAGGAAGGCAACGTCAACTCGCAATCCGTGGAGAGATCTGAGGAGTCGCTGCAATAGTTGTCCATGTCTGATGTCCATGAAGGAGCATTCAGATGAGTTTGAGTGTGACCATGAGCTACACAGACACCGTCTAAGACAGAGTGCACATCTACATTGATGAGGACTATTGCTGGACTTGCTCCAGGACCAGGTATATCTTCATGAAACCATCCTTTCCATTGCATAGTTATTGACTCAATCTGCTGATTAATGGGAAATATGTTAGTAAAATTTTTGTTTCCGTTGTCTAGATGATGCCATATTTCCCTACAATAATATGTCCATGTTTTTGGTGGAACTCTTTTAAGGTTTGTATGTAACTTGATTGATGCAACCTTGACTCACCCAATTGGCATTAACTAATGAAGTGAAACACTAATCATGTAGTGCCCTATGTTGTAGAACCATTCCAGTCTTAGGACTTACTGGATGGGAAAATGAGTATTCCCAAGGGAAGCTCGAAGTCACATACATAACTATTAAGTATGTGTGGTTGCAAGAGATTGTGTGTTCTTGTCATCTTAATATGAAGGGTATGGAGGATGGTTGCGGTCATGCCACAGATTGAGACCGGTTGAGGTCGTGTCTTGGATATTGTATATGTGATATGATTGAGGATAGTGGAGGTTACCTCAGATGATAGGGTTTTGTATACCTTGGTTACTACTGTTGTGACATGTACCAATGACGAACTAGGTTGTTAGCATCTTGACTATATATCATTGTAGGCAGCTTGAAATTGTCACTATATTTTGACTTGTACTGACTGAGAGGGAGAGATCTTAGGATTCTGGTTCTCTTGGATCTTGTACGAAACTGAATAGCACTTCGTAGTGGTCAGTTGGACTTTGAGTGGTACCAACTCAAACTCCCCATGACATAATATAATATGTAGTCCTATTGTATAGTATATCTGCTAGGGTTAAACATGATTCACATTGTTTGATAATTCTTGACTTGTTTCTTATACTGCTAGTTACTACATAATGCAATAGGGTAAGTCAATTGTTTAGTAAATGATTGTTTTATCTATTTCCTTTATATACCTTGTTAATCATGCATGTTGCTTATGTTTAACTTTCTTAATCTATTCAATCGCCTTAATTGATTAACATGCTGTAATCATTAACTATTTTTGAGAGTTATATCTCTTAATGGGACGTTGGTCTCACCTCATGGGTATCATCAACAACGTCGTCAGGTTTGTGGTGTTGAGGAAGAGTGGTAGGAGTAGAAGGTTGTATAGTAGTTAGAATGTCTTAGAGTCATCCATGTACTTTCAAGTCTGGACAAGGGATGTTTTATAGATGATATATATACTGACTCAAGTTTTTGGCAGTATGTCAATGCTTGTATATGGCATGTATATGTGGAACGATATCTTTTGTATATAGGTTGTCGCCTCGGGCACTGGACATACATGCAAATACATGGTATGGTATATGATCTTGAAGGAGGTTGGACCTTTATATAAATGTTCTTGGAAATGTTTATGATGTTTGTTCGGTTTTAATTATTCCTCTTTTCTGGCTACGTGGTTTATTAGAAGTTGATCGCATGTTTTGTTTTGAGTAATTTCATTTAGTGTGACAGTGTGTCATAGTTAAGTTGGCATCAGAGCTTTAGGTTCATGGAGTCTAAAGGGATATAGGACTTAGGTTTTGTGTCTTTTCTTGTGTAATCCAACATATTTGATCATAGCTTGTGCTTGTGTAGATGCGTATGAAGAGCGTAAAGAACATGCAGAGAGTAGCTACGTCACACTAGGAGGTAGCAGTAGGAGGCCGACAAATGATGGTAGAGTGTGTAACGTCTGGGCCCATTGCCCAAGACTCTAGTAGAGTTTCAGGAATGATGACTGGCCCCACATACCACTACTAGCCTTAATTGCATGCTTTGTCCTCACTCACACGCAAGACATGATAAACTTCCTGATTGGTCACCCATCCTAGTACTACTCCAAGTTGAGCATGCTTAACTATGTAGTTCTTTAGATATGGGCTCCCAAAAAAGGAGTTGTACCTTGGTGATATGGGTAGCCCAATCATTCCTTTTAAGATCATTATCTCTGAGGCCTCAAATCTTGGGACTTTACAATCTCCCTCACTTAGAATCATGATGTCCTCGTCAAGGATCAACTATGTGGCCTCATAACATTTCCCCATTTTAGTGCATACCCTAAACTATGGAGTTCTTTAGAGATGGGCTTCTTGAAAAGGAGGTGCACCTTGGTGGTATGGGTAGTCCAATCATTCATTTTGAGATCATTATATCTGAGGCCTCAAATCCTGCAGCATTACATAGTGCATATGACAGGGCTGGAACAGCATGTAGTGCCTCAGTTTGGCCCTACAACCATGTCAAATCTAGATTTCTAGTCCATCTTTAGACACCTCATCGCGACGATTACACACTTAGCAGATAGAGCGCCCGTACCTCAATCTAGGGCACCCGTCCCTAATGTGGAATCTCAGAGTTTTGAGAAGTCGTTTAAGAGGTTGAGACATGTGGGGATCTCACACCTCTAATTTTTGGAACCTAGTAAGTATATGATTAAGTTGTTTATGAATCAATTTATGATAGATTTATGATTCCAATAAGGTTCCATCCAATTTTCATGATATTTTGAATTAAAGGAAAAAGGGATCTAGAGGGTGTGTTTTGTGCAACTATGACTGCTTTGGTAATATCCTCGAAGTTTGGAAATTTCATATGTACTTTTATGATATGAGGTGACAACCAAATTTTAAATATGAAGGGAATATGATGGCTATAGTTGATGGTTTGAACCCTAAACCTAGTTTAAACCTTCATATTAAGTAAGAGAAGTAATAATGATCAATACATGTGTGCTTGATTTGATATCACATATTATGACTAATGAGATTCTATCATCAGTCAACACACGCTCTAGTCTTATGTATTATTATTTTCTATTTTGCTTCCATAATAATATCTAACTAGGGACATAACAAGAATGTATGTAATCTTATCATACATACGATCTCTTTATTCATGTCCTCAACCCGAAGACATATGTTATCGAGCAACATCATTCTCTAGACATAGTCACGTTTTCATGTTCCAATTGAACACTTTCCATTTTGGATTATGATCAAAGTAGAAGATTCTTCTTTTTACCATGAATCTCGTTGGTGGATAAGTCTGACGACTCAGCAGCAGTGCGGAATTGTGAAAGGCGTAACGATCCGGGTCTTAGAGAGAGGCTCGGTGAAATAGACATGTCTGTGAAGATGTAGACTACCTACACCTGGACAGAAGCCCTTTTCGCTCGGGAAATCACCCCTTTGGTGAAGTGATAACTCGTTGTGCTAATGAGCCCCCAGACAATGAGGGTCAAAGCTATTACTATGTATGTATCATCATCTCATGACTGAGACAAAAATAATAGATGGAATTACCTTTATTTTTATCAAATCAGGATTCATCGTATGATTGGCTCCCTGGGCATACATACTAAAACATATACCTCCCTCCTTGCATGCAAACAAGTTTTTTACACATCTACCTCACCTATTCATCTTCCTTGTTTCTTGGAGCTCGTCCCTCTTTCTAAATGGAGAGAAGGATCCCAAGGTAGAAGAAGATGGGCCGTTCTTGCTTGCATGTGCACCTAGGGTTCGAATCTACCCTCTCTTCAAGCCAGTGGAGCTTCTTTTGCTTGATCTTGACCTAAGCAAGTAAGGTCTTCCTTCTTTCCTTCACTTTCCTTACTGTTCTAACTTCCTCTCTCTTCTTATTGGTCGGATCCATGATGGAGCTTGAGCTATAGGTTGAATATGCCTTCTTTCTTGCTTATTTGACCCAGAGTTTGCTTACTTTTGGAGAAGGAGCTTGGCTGAGTGAAGTGCTCAAGATAGGGTTTCCTTCCTCTCTCTTCGTGCTTTCTTGCTACTTGGACCTGCTTCATCTTTTTTGAGGAAAGTTATATAACTTTCTCCACATTTATTGCTTACTCTTAACTTGTAGTGTACATGATGTTGCCCCAAAACGTATTTCTAAGTATAAAGATGTTATCTTTGCCCAGGGCTTGTGCTTGTAGGGTAGTTCTTGAGTATGTGATCTTCCTAGATGCACTCATTATCTATGTGCACATTTCTACTTTGTATGAGGGTGCTCTAGACCTTGCATGTGTGGAAGTTGATGATTTTTGTTCCTTGAACTTAGGGTTTCCTTTGAGGTACTAATGATGGTTTTCCTTGGGTTTCATGGACTGATTTCTACCTTGTTCATGATCTGATGGTAGGGATACTTGAGACAACCTATAGTGGTCACTTCACTATTGTTTTAGACCTTCTTTGGTGCTTGAAACCGATGGCTATGTTTCCTCTCACAATCGATGGTCTTGGTGCTATATCAAGTGGTTAAATAAATGGTCTTAAGCCCTACCAAATAGTGGTTTATATGGTCTTTCAAATGATGGTTTTGCTGATCTATTTTCTCATCTAGTGACGACAATAGATGGTCACACTGGGCCAAGACTCGATGGCTTCATTAGGTCTACACTCAATGGCCATACTGGGTCAAGACTTTATGGTGTCACTGGTTTTTTGGTTGACAGTTTCACTGATTACTAGAACGATGGTTTCCTTGGTGCCAACACTCAATGGTGGACATGTTGTTCAACTAATGGTGCTTCTTAAGTCAGCAAAAGATGGCATTCTAGGTGTTTAATCCTATGCCCCTTCATGATCCTATGGTGGTGGATAGTGCATATGATTCAATGGCCTTTATAAGTCAAGTTTTGAAGGCTCTTCTAAGCCCTAACTTGATGTTCTTACTAGATGAATGGTTCAAGGTTTTACTTGCATTTCAACTGATGGTTTTACCTATCTATCATTCAATGGTCTTGGTTGAAGATCATGATTCGATGGTTTGGTTTTTATGTTCCAAATCCGATGGTTATGTTTGACCTTATGCATCCATGATATGATGGGGAAGCTAAGTGTTGGGGTTTATTTTTGAGTGTTGATTTGTAATTTCAATTCAACTTATCTTGTTGACCCTAACCCTAATACAAATAGGTGATGATGGTTAATCATACTTAACTTCCTCCCTTATTAGTATGATGAAAAATACTCTCCCAATGTTGTTGTAACCCTAATATGTTGGCATATGAACATCATAGTTCTTTAATGTAATGTTATGTTGAACATGTGCATCACATGAATGGTGATGGCGTATTGAGCTTGTGTTAAGGCATGAGAGGATAATGATGTTCTTGTAGGAAATGTTGTGATGGTCTTAACAACCTTTGGGCATGATTGAGCCCAGATGGAGGTATAATCGTCTTCATGATGTAACAAGGATTGGTAATTTGTGATGATGTGACAACAATTAGATCTCATATGTTTTATATCTTCTGGAGTTGTAACATCCATATTTTTGGTGGAACTCAATTAGGGTTTGTATGTAACTTTATTGATGCAACCTTAATGCACCCAATTGTCGTTAACTTGCAAGTGAAATCCTAATCATGTAGTGCCATGTGTTGTGGAATCATTCCAGTGTTGGGACTTGTTGGATGGGGGAAATGAGTATCCCTAAGGGAAGCTCAGAGTTGCATACATGACTATTGAGTATGCGTGGGTGCAAGAGACAGTATGTCCTTGTCATCCCGATCCCAAGGGTATGGAGGATGGTTGTGGTCATGTGTTATGACCCCACCTCCCGATAACCCCCAATTAAGGGAGACCGAGAGGTCGAAGCCGCACCCATAACTTTCGGATCAAAGGTTCGGCAATTAACCAAGAATAATTATCAAATTTTAACCTACTATACTGAAAAGCTGTAAGAAAATAATTTTTTGCATACCTGTTTGAAAACTTGGATCTCTAAACTTCTATCCACTTAAAGATTCTACTCTAACTAATCCTTCTTGTATTTAACTTCATGCATTTCTCAATATACGATTTACTATTTGTCCCTTTGGCTTGTACCTAAAACACTGACAAACAAAATGTCGGTCAGCCGAAGCTGGTATGTGGGGGAAACAATAATCATGTAAATACGTTAACAATGTAATCATCCAATTAATCATTTAACAACCAAGATTACATTTTAGATATAACTCTGCGATCCAAGAGTACCCTATCCTCTATGTTGTCCCCATTAAACCCCTCATGATCCACCTATAAGTGAACCAGTTTCTAGGGTTGAGTCACATGGCACCACTCATAAGTAGCCCACTCCTTAACTCATGGAAGGCTAACGAGTCTCATGACACTACACGTAGGTAGCACAGTTTCTAACTCTCGGTAACCTAACCCTTGCTATAGGATTACCCCTTTTTTCTTAGCCTTTACAAAGCAATAGAGGTGGACCCGGATCTAGTCAGTTATATACGCACATTTATAGTGATAATCATAGTCACTTTATAGTTGCATGAAATAAATAAACATCCAACAGTTATTTTCAAGCAACCGATTAAAACTTCGGGAATCGCCGTGAAACTAGAGCGATTATTCATAAGCGTAACCACATACCTGATTTGATGAGTCATGCAGATTATTCAACATATACTTCATATTTATACAATCAAGCCAATCAACAGATCCAAGCAAGTAATTTAATCATCACATAATCCTGAAAAGAATATGTACTCTATTTATTACACACTTTATCAAGAATCTACTTTATTGACTTGGATTCTCTTTCTGGGGTTTCTAATCCGCATTAAGGTTTCATTAATATTCATTAGGGTTTCTTAGATCAATTTCTCAAACTTATCCCTTTTAGGTTAACAAACCCTAAAATACTCTTTTCCATTTATATGAACCTTAATTGCTCAACTATCCATTTTAATAGTCTTTTATACCCAAATTAACTTAGGATCATCACATCCCTATTTATTCATGGGTTTGAACCATTAAAACAATTAAAAGACACATTCATCTAAATTAGGGTTTTCAAGCTCATTAATGCATAATCATGCACGAAACCTAAATTAAACCAATTATATAAAAAGATCATTTTTTTAAATCCTATTTTCACTTTTATTAACAACATGTTAATATCAACTTGAATTATCCAAATAATGTCATTAAGACCATCTATCATCAAATCTAAGGGTTTTCCCTTAATTAAAACATTAAAGATGATAACTTTATGTCCTTTTCAAAATTTCAAGCATACAAACTCTAAATTAGACTAATCATGTGCAAAGTTCTTCCTTTTTGAACATAATGTACCTTTTTACATTTAACAGGTTAACATCAACTCTAATGATCCATTAAACCCTATTAAACACATTAATCATATCAAAATAGGGTTTCTTAATCTTTAATTCATTAAAGATGATGATTTACACTGCTTTTCGAACTATGATCAGATTCAGGCTATAAATATATTTTTAATGGATTCCTTGTGTTCTTCTGATCAAAATTCATATAAAGTTCGTTTTAAACCGAGTTTCCTAGCAAATTCTACACTTTTTGCAAGATATGCAAATTCTGACCAATCACAGATTGACACATCAGCTTTAAGTGATTACTTCTTTATCGGCGACCAGCTAAAAGAGATATAACCAAAATTACGTTCTTACCCTTGTGTAAGTCGATCAACTCTACAACCCACGAAGGGTATTTTTGTACAACATGTTCTGATCGTCTTCAACCCCGCGACAGGGCGTCGCTGCCGCCCTAGCTGCTACCTGTGTGGCTCCACGTCCCTCTCCTGGACACCACTGACCTTCGGAGATGGTCCCTCGACCTCCGACGCTTCTCGGCGCTCCTCTGGGTACAAGGATCTCACGGCCAAAGTTACTGGACCGTGCTGGCCAGGTTTTCCTATGCGGCGGACCTTACAGCCGTCTTGCGGTTGCTGCGCCGAGGGTAGGGTGAAGGGATGATATTTGGCCCAATAGCCAATAAAGCCCACAACACAAACATCAAGGCTATTGTAAACAAAATCCAAATACATCATATCATTATTTGTTCAAAAATCCTTATTATGAGAAATTACATTTCTCACCAATTAAACCCAAAAAAATTGGGGTTGTAACATCCTTCCCCTCTTATAGGAATTTTGTCCTCAAAATTCTATGAATCAAACAAACAAACAAACAATTTAGGATAAGACTTTTCCATGTCCATCATTGGCCCCTATGTGGCTTTACCGTACTCATGGCGCTTCCACATAACCTTTATCATCACATATTCTTTTCTCCGAGTCCTTTCATCCCGACATCTATAAACTGCACAGGTGACTCAGGCCATGTCAGCCTCCCTTGGGGCTCACTAGGTTCATTGCTCAGCACATGGTTGGGTATCTCACATAGTGATCTAAACTTGACACATGGAACTCATCACACATTACTTTATCCTGAGGGGTAAGGTAAAACTTAACCTTCTCCACCAAACCATGTCAAAAGAACCCATGCATCGGGGACTCAGCTCTCTTAGTTATAACTTAGAGGGGTCGGATTTTCATGTCACATATTCTCCCACAGTGCATGTCAGTCTACTTTGCTTCTGCTCATGACTTTCGTCATCTCTAGGCTCCTTTCAACCATTGCACGATCAAAGCGACTTCATCTACACGCACTGTGGCCCTTTTCTAACCATCAGGTGGTCCTTTGACCAACATCACCTTACTGAAGTGGTGACCGACACAACCTCCCTTACAGAGCTTCTTATAAATCCTGATACTGGCTATGGTGGTTATCTTCACATCTTTCATAGGACAAAAATTGTCTCTAACTATCACCCCAAATCGAGCACATATGCCCTCATCAGACCTTTTAGTCTGGATCATACTAACCATAGTTAGGGGTGATAAACTATACTAACCTTGAGTTCTTCATGTACCTACTTCCACTCTTATGGAAGTGAACCTCTAGGTCAAACTCAAGATCCTTTGAACTCACATCATGGTGTAGTTGGACCATCTATCTCATGGATAGTTCAACCAGATCCGTCCCTTAACAGAACTCTTTCTTTCTCGTGTCATCTAGGAAAGGTGATCTACCATAACCCATATTGCATCTTGACCTTCCTTGGTCCAGGGGAGACCTATCACAATATCCATAGTGACGAACTCCCATTCCCTCTTGGGAACTCATTATCATTTATATCAATGCACTGGGTTACCGGTGCTCATCCTTCACCTCCTAACATGCATGTCAACATCCCACGTGCAACCTCATATTAGGCATCTAAAGTGCTATTGCCATTTTCCCCGGTGTATGGTGATCTTCAATCATGATTTCCTATATGTCATGATTCTTCAAGATCAATTCCTCCGAAACTCTAAACCACTCTAGTCGGGGTTTCATCACCTTCTTTTCCAAAGAAGTGCATCTGAGGTTCTACCACCATCCTTTCACTACATCAAGGACTAGGCTGGCTAACCAAACAACCCTTAACTTTTCAATGCATCTTGTTACATCTGAGTGTTATCCAAACACCTCTCCTTTCCAAACTTAGGGTTAGCCAAACAACCTCTTCTAACGTCAAACAAGTCAGATGTATCTCAACCAGAGCATCCATTACCACTTCACATCCTTAGGTATTAGGTAACGTTGAAGACATACACTTCCATGTATTCCAATTATCATCTCGTCTCAAACTCTAAGTCTGAATTCATTGAGAACACTTTTGAACTCATTTTCCCGGTAATCAAACTCAACCTTGTATAAATTGTAAGTTCTACATAGCTCATGATAAAAACATCCTCGTAAGGTGACTACCTCATTCCTCTTAGTGTTTGCAAACCATCCATGAATCATTCACTTTACCAAGGTAGGTTATCTTCTCTGTCCCCATTTCTCGTGGCAACGTTCCAACCTACATCATCTCTTATCCTTGGTGTAGGCATGCGTAATGTCCTATCACTCACCCCCATAACAAGAGGAACTAAGCATTTGGATGTAGTCCAAATACATAGTTCTTTCTATTCCAAGAGTAGAGATGATACATCCCACCTTGCCAATACACTTTTACATCTAAGTTGCAACATGCCACATACGTCTCTACGTCACATACATCATGATATCAAACTAGTCTTGAACCTACTGAGGTTTATATCCTTAGTCATCTCCTTTAGGTCTATAGGGTACCGACTCTTTTGGGGTCATCCCTCTTCCCTCATGCATCAAGGGAGTGCCCTACTCATCTTCCCTTTGGGTCCCATGAGTTCATGAAGGTGATCAATCTCCTCACCCATGGTCCTCATACAATGATAGTTGTTACCTCCCGACCCTATGGTCATGTGCAACTGGGGAATTAGGCAACTCCTACTTTCATCGGTCTTATCCCTACCTGACCCTAGGATAGACTTAGGATTCACCATTATAGTACCTGTTCACTTAGAACCTTACCCAAGTCTTCGTCATCTCTCTTTATGCATTCGTGGGTTGGCTTTCATCCTTTCATAGGGATCATGGCAACCTGCCTACCTTGGTCAAGCCCCATACTGGTTACCTCCATGGTAACACATCCATATGCACATAGAGATGGATATATATGGGTCTGTAGGTTCGTTCTCATACCATGTACCTTTCACTTAGCTTCTCAAGATTCTATGTTACCTCTCTAAGTTTGCTCAAAACCCACAAAACTGGTATACACCCTACCAAAGGGTCCCTCTCCCCGGACGGGAGGAAAACTATCTCTTGACACCATGATCACAAAAGCTCTTAGGTCTAGGATTTACATCCACTTGAGCCCACTTAACCCTAGCAAGCTATTAAGGCACAAGCAGATCACCTACTGTACCATGCTAGGTCATACTTATCCTCTTCCCTCGATGTTGGATCAAGATCATATTTTCCTTTATCATCAACCTAGTTGTGAGGGGTTCGTCAAACATACTTTAAACTTAAGGGGCTTCCCTTTTCCTTTATACATGAGGAGTACCATGCTCGAAACTATAGCAACTTAATTCTCATCATGAGCATTAGGTATACCACTTCCCCTCTTAGGCCTAGGAACCCTAGGTTCACTTTTAGGTGTCCAACTGCATGCTCTATCTCTTAGCTACGAACCAAGCATGCAAAAGGCATGACATGCACTCCTTGTCATCCTTCAACTCGTGCAACACTTAGAGTTGGGTCCTCCTTAAGGACAACCAACAAGGTATAAGGCCTTATAACCTGCTACTAAACCTTTCCAGGGTTTATGGAATTCTTCTTCCTACCTCAGAAGGTAAACACCCATACCGTAGGCACATAGGCACCAGATGCTTCATCTTCACTCTCTAGGGTTTGGTCCCTCTAAAGGCAACCAAGATATCAACAGCCTTAACAGATCATGCATGAGGAAACCTCTATCATCCACTTAGGTTGCATCATCCTCAACTCCTCACTGTTCCTCATATGTCGGGGTCTAGGTTTACGACCTTCTTGGAGGGGTTTCCTACTCTCTCTCTCTAGAGATAACCTCACCATTAGAGGTCCTCTCTTCATGAAGGATCAACCTCAAAAGCATGCCCAACATGGGTGAAGACTAGGTTCGAACTTATGTTTGCTCAAGATCATCCATAACCCTTCGTGGTCCATCATGATTCCTTATCCAGGGTTTCATTCTATTGTCAGCACTATGACATGCCCTAGGTGCCAGCTATACCCTACTTGCACAAGCCCATAGGGTTTCTATGGTCCTTCACTAACATCATCATCTAAGGAGCTATCCTTTACCCTAACATGCACGACCCTTCCCAGGGTTGGGTTGCCAAAGGTGCTAGGTCACCATATGGCATCCCAAAGGCATGTCCTTTCAAACACCTGGTCCAACTCATCTCTCTCTAACCTTCACTTAGGGTTAGGGTTAGCATCATCCTCAAAGGATGTGCCAGGTCTCTACTTGCAATGGAGATCTCTATCTCCAAGACTAACTTATCCTCCTGATAAGAAGGTCTAGCCTAAGGTCTCTTCTGAGGACATGGCAACTTATGTCATACGACCTAGGCATGTATCTATTCTTTATTTTGCACTTAATCTATTAAGCTTATGTCCATGACATCTTATTTACATGCCTTTCATTAATTTGGTGGAGGATTCCTTAAACCTTATTAACCTTACCCATACCTCAAGAGGGTGAGGAGAAGAAAGAAAACCCTAATCCTTTAGGTCCTTATCAGAATTTTGTGATGAGAAGGGATGAATATGATGAGAAGTCCTAAAGGTATCTTATTTCGATTCATACCCTAAGACTTTGGCCAGGCAGTCACACAGATCCAGGAGTCCTCGTATTCCGACTAGCAGTGCGGAGGAAAATATTGCCAGCCCCCGATCGTGATCCTTTTCTAGACACCTCCGTCTTTCGGATAATCCTCTAATAACTCCCTTGGGTTCTATGGAGTTTGTAAAATTTAATAATTATTCATGGTTAAATGAGGAACCTACGCTCTGATACCAAATGTTACGACCCCACCTCCCGATAACCCCCAATTAAGGGAGACCGAGATGTGGAAGCCGCACCCATAACTTCCGGATCAAAGGTTCGGCAATTAACCAAGAATAATTATCAAATTTTAACCTACTATACTGAAAAGCTGTAAGAAAATAAATTTTTGCATACCTTTTTGAAAACTTGGATCTCTAAACTTCTATCCACTAAAGATTCTACTCTAACTAATCCTCCTTGTATTTAACTTCATGCATTTTACAATATGACGATTTACTATTTGTCCTTTTGGCTTGTACCTAAAATGCCGACAAACAAAACGTCGATCAGCCGAAGCTGGTATGTGGGGGAAACAATAATCATGTAAATGCGTTAACAATGTAATCATCCAATTAATCATTTAACAACCAAGATTACATTTTAGATATAACTCCGTGATCCAAGAGTACCCTATCCTCTATGTTGTCCCCATTAAACCCCTCATGATCCACCTATAAGTGAACCAGTTTCTAGGGTTGAGTCACATTGCACCACTTGTAAGTAGCCCACTCCTTAACTCATGGAAGGCTAACGAGTCTCATGACACTACACGTAGGTAGCCCAGTTTCTAACTCTTGGTAACCTAGACCTTGCTCTAGGATTACCCCTTTTTCTTAGCCTTTTCAAAGCAATAGAGGTGGACCCGGATCTAGTCAGTTATATATACACATTTATAGTGATAATCATAGTCACTTTATAGTTGCATGAAATAAATAAACATCCAACAGTTATTTTCAAGCAACCGATTAAAACTTCGGGAATCGCCGTGAAACTAGAGTGATTATTCATAAGCGTAACCACATACCTGATTTGATGAGTCATGCAGATTATTCAACATATACTTCATGTATATACAATCAAGCCAATCAACAGATCCAAGCAAGTAATTCAATCATCAGATAATCCTAAAAAGAATATATACTCTATTTATTACACACTTTATCAAGAATCTACTTTATTGACTTGGATTCTCTTTCTAGGGTTTCTAATCCGCATTAAGATTTCATTAATATTCATTAGGGTTTCTTAGATCAATTTCTCAAACTTATCCCTTTTAGGTTAACAAACCCTAAAATACTCTTTTCCATTTATATGAACCTTAATTGCTCAACTATCCATTTTAATAGTCTTTTATACCCAAATTAACTTAGGATCATCACATCCCTATTTATTCATGGATTTGAACCATTAAAACAATTAAAAGACACATTCATCTAAATTAGGGTTTTCAAGCTCATTAATGCATAATCATGCACGAAACCTAAATTAAACCAATTATATAAAAAGATCATCTTTTTAAATCCTATTTTCACTTTTATTAACAACATGCTAATATCAACTTGAATTATCCAAATAATGTCATTAAGACCGTCTATCATCAAATCTAAGGGTTTTCCCTTAATTAAAACATTAAAGATGATAACTATATGTCCTTTTCAAATTTCAAGCACATAAACTCTAAATTAGACCAATCATGTGCAAAGTTCTTCCTTTTTTAACATAATGTACCTTTTTACATTTAACAGATAAACATCAACTCTAATGATCCATTAAACCCTATTAAACACATTAATCATATCAAAATATGGTTTCTTAATCTTTAATTCATTAAAGATGATGATTTACACTACTTTTCGAACTATGATCAGATTCATGCTATAAATATATTTTTAATGGATTCCTTGTGTTCTTCTGATCAAAATTCATATAAAGTTCGTTTTAAACCGAGTTTCCTAGCAAATTCTACACTTTTTGCAAGATATGCATATTCTGACCAATCGCAGATTGACACATCAGCTTTAAGTGATTACTTGTTTATCGGCGACCAGCTAAAAGAAATATAACCAAAATTACGTTCTTACCCTCGCGCAAGTCGATCAGCTCTACAACCCGCGAAGGGTATTTTCATCCAACATGTTCTGATCGTCTTCAACCCCGCGACAGGGCATCGCTGTCGCCCTAGCTGCTACTTGCGCGGCTCCACGTCCCTCTCCTGGACACCACTGACCTTCGGAGATGGTCCCTTGACCTGCGACGCTTCTTGGTGCTCCTCTGGGTATAGGGATCTCACGACCAAAGTTGCTGGACTGTGTTGGCCAGGTCTGCCTATGCGGCGAACCTTGCAACCATCTTGCAGTTGCTACGCCGAGGGTAGGGCGAAGGGACGACCACCAGGCTCTCCATCAGCTGCGTGGGTGCGTTGAGCCTCCAACAGAACCAAACCACAACCCTCAATCGTGCTAGGGTGTCTATACCCATCTCGGCTAGGTTTTGGTATGTAAAGGACGAAGAGGAGAGGTAGAGTTACGTGAGATCTTCCTTGAACTCGAACTGGGGTTCTACCCTTTATATAGGGTGGAGTATGAAGCCCTAAGGCGTGCCTCATGAGGACTCAAGTCCCAACTCGAAAGGAAATACATTTTCCTTGGTTGTGAAGCAACCATCTCTCTCTTTCTTCATTAAATTTTATTTCCTTGATATTCCTTGTTGCATGGATATTTAGGAACTCGAAATTCCTCTTTCTTATTCTCTTTAAACTTGGCTTTTAGTTATTTGTCACAAAATCATGTTTCCTTTTAATAGAAAATACCACCTTTTAAAAAAACAACACAAAATTCATTAATAATGTATCACATTATCCTTTTATTTTACAATTTTGGCATTCTCTCTTTCTTTCCTCTTTATTGGGACTCCTTGGATCCCAAGACATTCCATTATTTCGAAATTCTTTTTATTAGATACTTATTATCCTTCTAGATGCATCTTTATTCATTATTTCACATTATCTTGTTTATTTCTCATTTAAATATCTCTTTTTGAGGATTTCTCTTTATTTCTCTTTTATTTTCCTCATTGCCATCTCTTTTAATATTAGCAACCTCATGGATATGAAATTTCACCAAGGAATCTCATTTATGCCTCTTTCCACTCATTTCCCACATTTTACCATTATTTTCAATTTCTTTCTTAATTAAGAAATACTTGATTGATATTTTCTTTTCTTATTGCACTCTCTATGCAACTTTGGACTCCTTGGAACCCAAGGAACCCAAGAGGCACGAAATCCATCCTTGGATTACATCTCTTTGCCTTCTAGAGGTTTCTATCTCTTCCTTTTCTCAAATATTCAATTATTCAATTGCTAATTGAATTTTCTTAGTTATTTCCTTGTTATTGGACCCAATAGCCAATAAAGCCCACAACACAAACATAAAGGCTATTGTAAACAAATTCCAAATACATCATATCATTATTTGTTCAAAAATCCTTATTATGAGAAATTACATTTCTCACCAATTAAACCCAAAAAAATTGGGGTTGTAACATCATGCCTCAGATTGAGAGTGGTTAAGACCCTGTCTTGGATATTGTATATGTGATGTGATTGAGGACAAGTGGATAACTGCAGTTGTACCTCGGATGATAGGGTTTTGCATACCCTAGTTACTAGTGTTGTGACATGTACCAATGATGGACTAGGTTATTAGCAGATTGACTATATGTTAATGTAGGCACCTTGGCTGGTATGTCATTGTATTTGGACTCATACTGACTGAGAGGGTGAAATCTTAGGATTTTGGCTCTCCTAGATCTTGTATGGAACTGAATAGCGCTTCGCAGTGGTCAGTTGGACTT
Organism: Alisma plantago-aquatica; assembly: GCA_963693085.1. NCBI lineage: Eukaryota > Viridiplantae > Streptophyta > Magnoliopsida > Alismatales > Alismataceae > Alisma > Alisma plantago-aquatica. Next base: position 433,224,974 of record OY856415.1, read on the forward strand.
TGAGTGGTACGACTCAAACTCCCCATGTCTTAATAAAAGATGTAATCTAGTCATGTAGTGTATGTGCTAGGGTTAAACATGATTCACCTTGTTTGAAAAACCCTTGCCTTATTTTTTATACTACTAGTTTCTATATAATGCAATAGGAGAAGCCAATTATTTAGTAAATGATAGTTTTATCTATTTCCTTTATATACCTTGTTAATCATGCATGTTGTTGTGTCTGTCTATTTAACTTGCTTAATCTGTTCAGTATGCTTAATTAATTAACATGTTGTAATTAATAATCGTTATATCTCTTGTTGGGCATTGGTCTCACCTCGTGGGTCACCTCATCTTTTTAGGTGATTGCTAGTGACTTCTTCAAGTTTGTGGTGTTGAGGAAGAGCAACTTGCATATCAATAGGAGTAGAAGGTTGTCTAGTAGTTAGAATGTCCTAGAGTCGTCCTTGTACTCTCAAGTTCAGGCATGGGATGTTTTGTAGATGCTATGTACATCGACTTGAGTTTTTGGTAGTATGTCGATGTTTGTATATGGCATGTATATGTGGAACAATATATTCTGTATATAGGTTGTGGCCTCAGCCACTGGACATACATATATATACCTGGCATGATATATGATCTTGGAGGAGGTTGGACATTTATGTAAATGTTCATGGACATGTTTATAATGTTTATTCAATTTTAATTATTCCTTTTTTCTGGCTATGTGGTTTATTAGCAGTTGTTTGGGTGTTTAGTGTTGAGTAATTTTGTGTAGCGTGATAGTGTGTCATACTTCAATAGAATAAAGTCTTACCCTCTCACAATATTTTAAAAAGTGTCCACTTAAGTGCTTCAGGGCATGTACATGAGGGATATCGGTTGAAGTGGCCCGTAAAGCTTTTTTTGCCCAACAAACACCTTTTTCACTCCAGCCAACTTTATCCATTTTGCATGGCCTACTTAACGAGTTGCTTATAATTGCTTAATTAACACAAGGTTTGGATTGATCCAATACCAATATATATGTATATAATGATTATTCTATTTCATGCGACTATGAAAAGCTATAAATGATCAAAATTGCACATTATATAGTGTTCCTATCCCACCTATAAGGAACTTGTGTATGATAGCCAATTATTGTAAATGTATTACTTTATACATAATTAATAATATCTTATAGGACATGTAAGGCTATACTTGATTCAACATTGCAATAGTATTGTGTCATATCTTGAAAGTAATATCTAGAAATACAGCAAAGGTGCTATAAAAGTACTTTAAATCTATAAGAGTTGGTAAGATCCCAAACAAATCATGTGTACTATATTATGTGTAATTTTTATTATTATTGAAGAAATTGCCCCCAAGTAGGGTGCTTAGTGATCCAACCCACCAACATAAACCCTCAAACCCTAGACATCCCACCCACTCGATAACCATTTACAATACATTGTGAGCCAACGTGCATGATGAGCTAACAATTATGAGAAGTTGATCTTAGTGGAGGTCGAATATGAGTCCCTTCATTGTACTATTCTATTGTATTGTATTAGGTTTTATACATATATTAAACAATGGGACAAGTAATTTTTGTTGCTATAATCACTTGTACGATGCCCAAATCTAATACAATAATAACATTTGATTACTTGTTTACTTGTTCTTGACTGGGCCAGAGCAGTCCTAGATGCCTTCTTAGAAGAGTCTCCAAGACCACCAAGATTGGAATCCTTATAGGAGGTGTACCATTCTCAAACTTCCCCTAGGAGACGTTTGACGATGATGCTAAGCTTTCTACATCATATTTGATTGATGTACGACTAAATTAATGCTCGTATGGTTTCAACCAAAAGTTTTAGTGCGCCCTCCCCCATCATATTTCAAGAATGTTTAAAGAAGCATAGCTCGAACTGCTAAATTTCTTAATTTATGGCTCCTTGTCCTTCTCCTTCTGTGGAATTTTCATTCTTTCTGGATCTTCCCTATGTAGGAAACCAAGTGGACAAGGGAATAGTGTAGAGAGATTGGAGACACAGGTTACACAATTTGGTATACATGTATTGGCTCCTTGTCCTTCTCTTGGTGTTGATTTTTCATTCTTTTTGGAGCTTCCCTATGCAGGAAACCAAATGGTCATGGGAATGTTGCAGATAGATTGGAGATACATGGCACAAAATTTGGTATACATGTATTGAATAACATAGAAATGATGTATGCATTATTATTGATAAGATATTGAAGGGTGACGTTGTCAAGATCACAAGGATGGGTGATAAAATCATGTCTATCAAGGTTGTTCTTGGGGGTGGCAAAGACTTTTGACATTATTAGCACTTATGTCCCCCAAGTTGGCCTTAGCAAGGACGCTAAGAAGGAATTTTGGGATGATATGGATGAATTGATGTAGGGAATACCGATAAAGGAGAAGACTATCATTTGAAGTGATTTAAATGTCCACGTGGGAAGTAGCCATGTTGGATATGAGAGAATTTATGGTGTTTCTGGATATGATAGTAGAAATGGAGAAAAAGAGAGGATATTAGATTATATAGTTGCATATGATATGATTTTGGCAAACACTCATTTCAAGAAAAGAGAATCTCATAAGAATCACATAAGATTACTTTCAAGAGTGGGCACAATTATAGCCAAATTGATTACTTCCTTACAAGACGGGTAGATCATAAAGTATGCAAGGATTGTAAAGTGATTCCTGGAAACGAACTCACCACCCAAAATAGGTTTGTGGTTTTAGATATTAACATGAAGGTCAATAAAGGCATCATAATAGAAACCAAAATAGTAGGATCAAGTGGTGGAATCTTAAAGGAGAAAAGAAATTGACTTTTCATGATAAACTCATCAAGGAGGCACTTGGAACTTGGGAGTCTGATGTTAACCCTATGTGGCATGATATGAACTTTTGTATAACAAAAATTGCCAAGGAGGTTTTAGGGGAGTCCAAAGGTCGTGGGCCTCCATAGAATGAGAGTTGGCGGTGGAATGATGAAGTACGTAAGGCTATTAAAATGAAAAGGGAGATATATAGGAGTTTGCCTAAATGTTGAGATGATGTAACTTTTTAGAGATACAAGCAAGCAAAAAAAATTAAAAAGGTTGTTCAACTAGCAAGATTTAGATATTTTGATGATATTTATAAGAAGATGGACACAAGAGAAGGGGGAAATGAAAGAGACTTGAGTCAAGTAATATGCATCAAGAATGAAGATGGTAGAGTGTTGGCGAAGGATGATGATATTAAGAGTCAATGGAGAAATTAATTTCATAAGCTTTCCACTGGAGATACTATAAATAAGATAAGAAACTTGTGTGACATGAACGCAAGAGATATCATTTACACACATTGAGTTTCACTATTTAAGGTTAATGATGCTTTTAAAATGACAAAGGCATGTAGAACATACAATATTCCTATTGTTGTATGGGAGTGTATGGGGGTGAAGGAGCTATGTGGTTATCAAATTTCTTTAACAATATTATGAAGACCAAGAAGATTCCATATAAGTGGAGAAATAGTTACTGTAGTCCCCATCTACACGAACAAATGACATATTTAGAGCTATACAAGCTATAGAGGTATCAAGTTGATGAGTCACACTATGGAGCTTTGGGAGAGGATTGTTGAGCAAAGGCTAAGACCTATAACACAGATATCAAACAACCAATTTGGTTTCATGCCTGGAAGATCAACTACATATGATGTTTTTCTGATAAGGAGGCTTATGGAGAAATATAGAGAAAGCAAGATAGATCTTCATATGGTTTTTACTGATTTAAAAAAGGCCTATGATCGAGTGCCAGGGAAGTGTAGATGATGGTTTTGAAGAAAAAGGATGTGCCAATCCAATACATTGACTTGATTAAAGACATATATGATAGCTCAAATGTAAGTGTGAAGACTCTTCGAGGAGAAATACTAACATTTCCTATCACAATTGGGGTACACCAAGGATCCACATTCAACCCATATTTGTTTGTTCTTGTTATGGATGAGTTGACAAAGAACGTTTGGGATGATATTCCTTGGTGTATGTTATTTGTCGACGATATTGTGTTGATTGATGAATGAAACTAAAGACATATTGAATGATATGCATTGGAATCAAATGGATTGATGATTAGTAGGAGAAAAACTAAGTATATACATTACAATTTCAGTCAATCTCATAGTGTGAATGGTGGAGCCAAGTTGAACAAAGTAGACATAACAAGATGTGATAAATTTCGTTACTTAAGTTGTATTATTCAAATAGACGGGGATGTCTGAGATGACATTGTCACAAGATCTCTGCAAGATGGTTGAAATGGAGGAGTACAATTGGATTATTATGTGATCGAAAGATCTCTCTCAGATTGAAAAATAAGTTTTATAGAACTGCAACACGTTCAACCATGCGATATGGGAGTGAATGTTGGGCGATGAAGAAACAATGTCTCCACAAGATGAATGTGGCTGCAATGCGTATGCTAAGATGGATGTGTGAGAAGACAAGAAAAGATCATTTGGGAAATGACTATATTAGGAATAAAGTGAGGGTGGAGAGCATTGAGGACAAGTTGCACGAGAGCTGACTCATATGGTATGGACATGAGCAATGCAGACTGGCTAATGCAAATATACGAAGCAATGCTATTGAGTCAAAGACAATTAATAAATACAGATGAATGCCTAAATTAACATGGGAAGTCCTTAAAAAGAAAGATTTTAAATCTGTACATCTTGATCAGAATATGACCCTTGATAAAGCTGAATGGAAGTGAAGGATCCATGCAGTCGAACCGAGCATGGTTGGGACTGAGGCTTAGATGATGACGACAACGACAATTGGAGCTTCCATATGGCTTCTTTCTCTCACTTACCCTCATTTGAGCTAGCTTGCAGAGGACAATATCGAGCTTTGTGTTGTGACAGTCGATAACACACCCCAGGTAATTCATCTTAGATGTTAGTTGTTGCTGAGAGTTTTTTGGGGGTTCGTCAGTGGATTAGGGTTTTAGGTGGTAGAATTTTGTGGCTGAACAAGTGAGAGATTCCTAAGCTTCATTTACTAGGTGATAGGACGCTTGAGTCAACGAGGCAACATGATTTTGGCGTGGTTCCGGTTAATTTGTTGTAAGTGGTTAGGAAAACTCATAAAATCGACTTCCTTATATAATTTTTCATGTTTCGTTTTTTGTAAGTGGGAAACTTTGAGTTTTAGTCACTTCTCGATTATTTACATAGTCACAATAAATGTCTTTTTTTTTTAGAATGTGAAATTTTCGTCCACCGACAGCCGTTTTATACTTCACAAACCGTATAATACATTTTAAACGGTTTTAATACGCATCCTATACACGAATTTCGTTTGAAACATGTTTATATCGTATTTTTCCCGTTTTAAACAGTGTTGTGCAGCCCACTTATCTTTTCTTTTTAGCCCCCCACCCCATCGCCGGGGTTTTTTTTTGGAAAACCCTCGACACTTTCCGCTAGAACTCCACCCCCACCCCCACCCCCGCTCCCCCGTTGAACTCCGACCCACCTTGCGCACAACGGAGCAATACCAGCGAGGAGCGCAGCTGCTGGAGCACGGAGGACCCTGTGCCGGCGAGGAGCATTGCACCTGTTGCCGCCTACAACTGCTGCGACACCCCAACCTTGCCATCTTGCAGCGACAACTCAAGGCTTCCAACTACGGCGGCTTCCCCTACTGCCGCTTCTCTAGTATGTCTCCTCCCGATTTTATTTTTGCTTCCACTTCTTCCCATCCTCCTTCGTCCCCTCTTCTCCTTGTTTTCTACGATCTTCCCCCATTCATCCTCCATCCGCCCTCATTCCCTCGCTCGTCTTCCCGCCCCATCAGCTCCACAGCCGCCGCAGCAAAATGAGCTGCACAATCACCCTCCCTTGTACCTTTCCTCACTCATCTCCCCGCCCCATCATCCACTCACTCATCTCCCCGCCCCATCATCCACTCACTCATCACCTCTGCTGCCGTCAGCAGCTTGTTGTGGCTGTGAAAGCCAGCTCCGGCCATCCCACAATTACAGCAATTTCTTTTGAAATCTCTTCCAACAAATTCTCTTGTATTTCATCTACTCATTTTTCTTCTTCCTGTTTTTTTTCTCCTTGTTCATTTGTTACAGCTCAAGGAGGCTACTTCCATTGGAGTGTGACACCAGTTAGTCATAAATCACGATTACAGTTTGTAGACAATCTCTTTCTACATACTACAGAAACTGACTGTAAGTCTATAATTAAATGATTATCCCTTCTTCTTTTTATCAGTTCATGATTACTTATTTAAATGTTGGATGTCATTCTTGTATACCAGATTCATGTCATTATTAAGTATTTATTATTTGGTGGATATCTAATTGCATGATGCATGTAGCAAACTAGCAATCTTCTATATGGTTCAAGTCTAATTAGTATATATTTTTAGCAACTTAATTTGCACTCAATATCTCAAGTTTCTTGCCTAATTTATATATTTTTGCAAAGATGTCTATATATGTGTGTATATGTGTTTTTTTCCCGACTTTTTCTGGAATAGTTGACCATACTTCTACCGTACCCTGACCCCTTTTTAGCTGAATTTTCCGCATATTTTCCAAATTCTGAATTTTTCAACTCGACCTTACATATCCCGAATACCGAATTTGTGACTATGTTCTTGAGAGTTTCAGACATGCATATAAAATGCAGTTTCAGAGTTTCATCTTAAAAAGAGCACAAAATGAGTTCCAAATTAACAACACTTGCTATGCAATCATGCTCATATTTCTCTATAAATGTCAAGTATAAAGCATTTATGACTAGGGATAGCAGCGATGCATATATGGATTATTGTCAAAACCATAACCATATTATAGTAAATATTGTACACCAGAACACTATGGTAAAACAATATACACCATGACCACACTATTATATCCACTGTGATTTTCAAAATGGAACCATACTGCCCCGGCACCACATTACGAAAAGAATTTGCTTTAACAAAATGAATTGGGAAAATAATAATTCACTGTACTGTTGCACGAAGAATAAATAAAAAATTAGTATTAAACATAGTACCAAAAATGAACGAACACTAGTATTTACAAACACACAAAACATAAATATCATTACAATACTTCGTAAATATAAAGTGAACTAATAATATCTTAGTGCGATTTTTGACCAGAACTATTTAAGTCAAAACCATAATCTTAACACACCATTATGATTTTTAAAAGAAGAAACAACTCCTGCAGCATAACCACTTGATGACGTTATTGCGGTTGAAAAAGGAGTATGACTATCAACAGATATGAGTTTTGCTTTACATCTGTGCCAACCCTGTTTATTACTATCTTACATAGTAAAAGATTAACAAAATATGTTAAAACGATTTCTACTCACACTTACAACAAACCAGTCACATGGAAGTGAATGAAACTTACGTTCCAAAACTAGAACTGGAGTCACCAGAAAATGATTTCCATATAACTTCTGACTTGCATCAAACCGTCGGAGACGGAGGCAAGGTACCAATCACATGAAAGTGAATGAAACTTAAGTTCCAAAGCTAGAACTGAAGTTCCCAGAAAATGATTTCCATATAACTTATGACTTACATCAAACCAATCAGAGCCTTAATGGGCACATGGAGACGAAGTACCAATCACATGGAAGTGAATGGAACGTAAAGTTCCAAAACTTAAACTGGGGATCCCAGAAAATGATTATCATATAACTTATGACTTACATAAAACCAATAGGAGTCTTAGTGACTTAGTGGGAACATGGAGGTGGGGTATGGTAGGTAGCATACTCCCATTCGTAGGCAGGGTTCCAGGGAAAAATGGAGATATATTCTTTTCACTGAAATGACAACAACTACCGTAATTTGAGCAGGCCTGGTACAGCAGTGTCTCGTATAGCAGCTGATTAGACACAATGCTAGCTATACTTGTTGCAGTTGGTGTTTTGAAATTAACTACCTCACCTGCATGGCAATAAACTAAGGACAAAAGCAGCCTCCGACCGCCGTAGGCTAGGTGGTTGGGCTGAAGGGCCTGCTGGCCTGGATGAGCCTCTCCCCCCCCCTCTCCTCCCAGTTCCAGTTGCTTATGTGGAAGAACTCAAATCAGAAATATTAACTAGCGCACCAGCATGGCGATAAACTAAGGACAAAAGCAGCCGCCGACCGCCGTAGGCTAGGTGGTTGGGCTTAAGGGCCTGCTGGCATGGATGAGCCTCTCTCAACAACCACCCTCCCCCCTCCCAGTTCCAGTTGCTTATGTGGAAGAACTCAAATCAGAAATATTACTTCCATTGTTTTTTTTCGTATTTTGCGTCTATATCTGCTGGAGAAAGCACATATCTCAAAGTCCTACTTTTAAACGTAGACCAACAGTTTTTTTTTCGTTTTGTTTGTCATTTACGTGTTTTGTTTTTAAGTATCAAAGTTTTAATTATCTCTTTTTTGAAAGCTATAACAACCCAAAAAACTTACGAAGGTTTTCTTAGGTACATACCAAAAGAGATGTTCAGCTCATTCATGAGGCATTCATCCTTTTCCCAACCTATTTTCTTCAAAAATCTTAATTCACAGTTGTAATGTTTTGCTGTTTTCTCACGAGAAAACTACTTCACATTTGAGGATAAATCTCTGTATTTGATCTCTTTTATATTTCTATGCCCGATGGTCATTTTTTCCTTACTGAAACAATATAATTTTTCTCAGAGAACTGTTCTTTACTTCCAGGACGTGCAAAAAGGATGAAAAAGAACTCTGGAAAAAACAAGGCACATTCTGGTTTAGGTGATGAAAAAGTTTGTAGGCAGACGAACGACCGAAGTGATACTCCTAAGATAGATCGAAAGAAAAAGAACAAGAAAAATGGCAAGCATAGGAAGGTGGAAGTTCCCATGAGAGATGAAAACTCTTCCCAGTTAAATGTATTGCCTGTACCAAAACCTTCCATTCTAAGGTTCGAAATCACCAGTAAATTGGATTATTTTCTCTGCCTTTTAAGTTTTCCTTATCCGTTGAGTATCATGCCTAGTCTTGGAGTGTTGAAGCATTGAATTTTAGGGGATACTTGACATGAAGGAAACACGAACTGGCATGAATTTCCGCATTTCAATAGTCTGTTTAAAACTCTGGTTTTTCTGTAAATGTGTCTGTAAAGTTAAGAGTTCTTTGTTTAGCGAAATACTTGTCTGTCTTCTGAAAGAGCTTAGATTATATATCACATGTCCTTTTGTATATACCTATAAATTAATGTATATAAATCACCGAGAATTTGAAAAGTGGGAGGGTGAGATGAGGGTTTGACTATTTACTATGCGAATGTTACAAGCCAGTTTTGCCCGCTAGATTTGTGTTAGCGCTTTAGTACTAGTATTCTGTTATGTAATAATTAATGCTCCTTAATGTGAACAAGCATAATTCTTGTTAAGCAGTTCCCTCCTTAGAAGCATTGCTGACGAATTCTATATAAATTGTGATAACATTGAAGGCAAGTTGGTGATGATGCAATTACACTCAAAAGTTTGGATGATAAAATTTTAGTGCCCATGTGTGTATAGCGTGAGCATAATACACAAATCTAGAGAAAGTAGCAGTTTTGTGGTTAATCAGGGAAAATACCTCTCTCACGTGAATATGGTTTTGTATAGGAAGAAGGTCAATCCAGAGACAGCAAAATACTTCTCCGAAATATCAAGTCTTTTTGAAAGCAATGAAGTGGACCTTCAGGAACGGGCTATTATCTGTGCTAATGCTTTGGATGAGACGAGAGGAAAGGAACTAGAACTTGCTACTGACATGATTATAAGTCACACTCTTCAGACTCTTATTGATGGCTGTCACTTGGATCAAGTCTGTAGCTTTATACAAAGGTCTGCAAAAGACTTCCTTTCCATTGCTATGGACAGATATGGGTCCCATGTGGTTGAAACGGCTTTAAAAACTTTAGCTGCACATGTACATGCGCATGATGCAGATACACGTTCCAGAATTGAAGACACTTTAAATACAGTCTGTGAGGTAGGTATCATGCACATTTTTCGTTTGAGGCATGTGGAGACTCGGTATAATATTTCAAGTTTCGCCATTCTTCCAGGTTGTTGCAGCTGATCCTATAAATATTATGTGTTGCATGTATGGTTCACACGTTATTAGGAGTCTTCTTTGCCTTTGTAAAGGCATCGCCTTGGAGTCTTGGGAGAACTTCCATGTTACAAAATCATCTACTGTCCTTTCCGAACGATTAAAGATCAAGTCTACTCGAATTGGTTTGGAAAATACACATGACGATCAACATGCCTTCCCAGATCAAGTCAAATATCTTGTTTTGGAGATGCTGAAACATGCTGGGCAGGCCATCCGGATTTTACGAGTTAACAAATATAGCAGTTTTGTGCTGCAGGTAATTTTCTACGATCAACAAAATTCAATAATAGTGTTCTTAAATCTACTTTCCCTTCTATCCATTTTGATATTTTTTATTATGCCATTGGAAAAATTTAAAACCACTTGATTTACAGTTTAATTAGGTCAATATATTTTATTGCAGGTTGCTTTGAAAGTATTGGCGGGACATGATCATGAGCTGAATATTGCGATTCCATTGATTCTTGGTTGTTCTTGGTCAGTGGAGATGATTACAGAAGGATTATCACTTCACTCTGCTAATGTGCAAGAAGTAGTGGATTTGACTAAAGAGACCGCTTCTAGCCATCTATTAGAGGTAGTCTGCTGGTGTTATGTGATGTTGCTAAGTAAATAGAAACTTCGAATACCCCCCTTCAAATCTTATTATTATTCGAGCTAGATACATGAATTATCTATCAGAGGTAGTCTGCTGGTGTAATGTGATGTTGCTAAGTAAAACAGCAAATATGAATACCCCTCTTTATGATTCATTCAAGCTTGGTACATGATGTTGCTAAATCTTATGATTCATTCAAGCTTGGTACATGAGTTCTCTCACTTATACTTTGCGCTCCATAATGAATAATGAATGTCATCCTGGTATATGACGAGTTGTATTATTATAGATGTCATTATCGACAAGTATGGTGAGTCTTTGAAAAAGTGTATGACAGTTAGTAGTGGTACTGAATACAAAGTCATATTAGATGTCATAAATACTTATCTGGTAAAACAACATATATGCTAGGGCCTTTGTGTATTTACAATGATTATAATAAATTATTGAAAAATCATAATTATTTTTGATTATGATAATCCAGAGTTCTGCTCATTTTGGCTACTGTGAACCTGTTTACTTGTTAATAGACCTGGGTGAACTGTTGCAAAAAACTGCTGGAGTCCAGATGAATAGCTTTATTGGATTCGAAATGACTTCAAGTAGCTCTTCGATCTATTTGCAAGGAAAATACTTTTTCTGTTTCATTAGAGATCCAAAATAATTCAAGAATGTATCTTCAATTCTCACTCGTTGGCATTGATCTAGGAACCTAACACCACTTGCATGCAAAACTGCTATTTTCCACAGAAAAGCTTACGTGAACCACGAATTATTCTTCCTTGCCCGCTAAGTGTTCTTTTATTTCTTTCCGTTAGTGCTGCTGCTTGAAAACGACAAATCCAGTTGTTGTGAATAGATACGACTTATACCATTGTTCGAAATTGATTGTGAACACTGCATGCAGACCAGCTGAGACTCCAAAGAATTGTATTATCTGAATTCCTGAGTTGCTGCATTGAAATTGTGCCTTGTGCAGTAGCTTGTCATAGCCTACTCCAAAAATTGTCATTTAGCCATGCACTTATGAACTCTTTCTTGGTACTCGACAAAGCGCTCAACTTGATATTAGTTTTCATTGTTGCTACATTGAAATTGTGCCTTGTGCAGTAGCTTGTCATAACCTACTCCAAAAATTGTCATTTACCCATGCACTTACGAACTCTTTCTTGGTACTTGACAAAGCGGTCAACTTGATATTAGTTTTCATTTCTTTCATAGATTCACTTTTTTCTTCACTAACATAAAAATCTTTTTACATTAATATTCCCCCTTCGTGACCAACATATGTAATTGTTACTCAAATAAGTATTATGTTTATACATTGATATTAGTTTAGCATTGAATTTTTTAGGTATAGTAGACAAAAGTAGTAATGATAGACTAATATCTACACCCCTTCCATCTTCAATGTAAGATATTCTTGAAAAATTGAGTGTCATTGTATCTGTATTGTGCTTGCAAAATTCCATAACTTCAATTCTTAGTTTCATCACTGATCATTGAAATCCTCGTGCACACAATTCAGCTTCTTTTATTCACGATATCTAGTATGCCATATTATTGCACAAATAAGTGTAGTTTGTATTGTGGATCAGTTTGGTAAAATTTGGCGAGTTATACTTTATTTTAGTGTCAAAATTAGGGATGTATTGTCAAAATTTCCATTGAATATTGGACCATTGGAAATGGTGGTGAAATTGGACATTTTCATCCTTGCGGGCTATACGTATACCTCAAGTTGTATCCTAACTAGGGTTTGTGTGTTTTCACTTTCTCAATATAACATGCCATGGGCTGGTGGGTTGTATAACTGACAAGGGCCGTGTTTCATTGCCCCGTTGATTGTACACTGTGGGGCATAATTTAACTCTATGTTGTGTCTGGCTTTTTCTGCAGTTTTATTTCTTTCTTGCTATAGAATCGTGCCAATCTCAAACTTGTTTTGGTTGCCTGGCCCTGGTTTATCCGTCTTACCTTTGATGTCACTGTTTTGCACACGTCATTGACTGGACTAAAGATTTCCATTGTTGAGACTTAGCATTAAATGTTCTTCTATTTGTAGACTTAGCTTTAGCTGTAGATCGGGACAGACGGGTACAAAATGCTCCTCACGCACACAATGTTCAATACCACCATCATGATTTCCAACAATGTTGGGTTCAGCTACATGAATCCTTCTATCCAAAGGATCCATGTCATAAGAAAAGTGACTGTTTTATAGTTGGCTGTCGACCCACCACTAACCTTCTTTTACCTGGGCTTGAGACCAACTATATTTGCACAAGATGTAAAGAACATAGGTGGAGTTGACGACAACATCCAACATGTCAAACATAACATATGTGTGCTCTCATAGTTATCAAGGTGCCACCTCGGTGCAGCTTGGTAGGGTAGGTGTTGAGGGCATACGATCTTGGGTGCCTAGGTACTTGAGCGACTTTAATGGGCATGCAGGTCCTTGTAGATCCAATTTGGTTGTTTTGAGGGCTAAATACAACTTAGTTTATATTTAGGACAATACAAGTTACTTTAGATTTTGTAGGGTGAGTTTTTGGTTAATTTTGTTTTAATTTTGTTTGTGTTATTTCTCAATTAGGTAAAACTGGGGCTTATAGGCCATGTTTGGTCTATCTCAGGAGAATTTACGTCTGGTTAATTATAAACACTATATAATATACGTTCATTTATGTTTGCGTGTATAGATTTGTCTGGAAAACTTTAGATAATTGTGAAATCCCTTGTAATGCATTCTTATAATTAAATGGGCAGATCCCTCTCCTATATATTGAAGATGAGGCAAGTACAAGACACAATGAAGCCCTAATGGACTGAGTCCAAAAACTCCAAACACTAGTGGGCCAAATAGACTCGACCCCATATACATATAATTAAAACACTCATATACCCTAACATGACTTATTATCGTCATCATCATCTAAGCCTTAGTCCTGACCATGTTGGGGTTGACTACATGGTTTCCTTCTTTTCTAGATCAACTTTGTTATGGGCATATTCTGATTTTGATGTAAAGATTTAAAATTTCTCTTTATAAGCTCTGCCCAAGATAATTTTGGCCTGCCTCTTCTTTTAACTATGCTTAACTCAATAGTATCGCTTCAAATCGGCGCACTAGTCGTCTTTGTATTGTGTTGCATCATCTCAGACGACCCTCGCACAACTTGTCCTCAATACATGCCACCCCCACTTTGTTCATAATTTAGTCATTTCTTAACTGATCTTTTATTGTCTTCCTACACATCCATCTCAACATAAGCATTTCAACCACATTAATCGGTGAGACCTTATTTTTTTGCTGCCCAACCTTTACTCACATATCACATAACTGGTTGCATAATTGTTCTATAAGACTTACTTTTTAATCCAAGATGGATCTTTTGGTGGCATGGTGGCATACTACTCCAGTTGCACTCCCATTTCAACCATCCTGTTGCAATTCTATGGCAAAGACCATTTGAAACATCACCATCCATTTAATAATAGAACTGAAGTAACAAAACTTATCACATTTTGATATATCCACTTCATCCAACTTGGCCCCACCATTCACATTTCTAGAAATAAAATTTGATCTAGACTAACAAATAACCTAAAGTAAAATTATGTGCAAGCCAGTGTTATCAAAATCCGGTTGGACCTTCCGGTCCGACCGGTCGGACTGTGAACCGGTGGCCCTACCGGTTCGGTTATTGTATAAACCCAGTAATACCGGTCCAACTAGTTAGATGGCCGATCCAACCGGTCAGAAGTGACCAGTTCACCGGTTAACCAATGGCACCGATTTGACTAACGAAAACTTCTATCTTAGACAATGAGTGGGCGACTATGACTTCCTTCTCACCTCTCAACATGTGACTCATTTTTGGACATAGACGAACAAAAACCCACACCCCTGATTTACCCAGCCCCAGTATTCATGAGAACTTTCACTCCACCTGATGTAAAGAGGTCTAGTTTTGTGTAGGACCACATTGTGTTAATGAGCATTGCATTTGCAAGTATAGTTTTGTATGAAACATTAGTATTTTTGTGATGTATAATGTTATGACTTTATTGTGGCCTCTAAGCATTCTACTTGTACATTCATTATAGTTGAACTTGTTCATATTTTACCTATATTGTCTATATTTTTAGCATATGAATATGATTTTTATACATTGTTGATACCACCGGTTGAACCGGTTAACCGGGAACCAGTAGCCTTGCCGGTTCGATGACCGGTCCGATCCTGATAACATTGGTGCAAGCTGACTAAAACACAAAGTAAGGATTTAAAACAAAAAATACACTTGGACCCTTACTTGTCTAGGCAGTCTTTCCCACCCAAGGGTGGCCTAGCTATCTAGACGGGGGCCATAGGCATTTCTAGGCATTATTCATATTTGTTTATTTTTTACTTATATATATATGATTTTGTATATGTAATTATTTATTTTCAAATATATACATTACTATGTACATTTGTATTGGATATCCTTAAGCTTAATCAATCATAACTTCACTTAGATCACTCATGTCATGACCTAGGCTAAGGCCTATTCGGCCTTAATTTGACCTAACATGATCGAAATTGGACCTAATTAAGTTAGTCTGCCCTACTTTGGCCTAAGTCAGACCTATTTTCGCATAACATGACCTAATCTCCCTTTTTTTGTCCTACAATTACCTAAATGAGCCATAATTCGTCTAAATTAGACCTAATTACCCCAAATAAGACACAGTTTACCCAAATCAGACCTATTTCCTCCAAATCAGACCTATTTCTTCTCTAGAATAACTAAACTTGGTATAGTTTGGCCAAATTTAGACCTAATCCATGCTAATTTGATCTCTTAAGTGTCTTGATTCGGGCTGAAAAGGCCTTAGGCATCCACTGTAGTCATTTAAAAACCCAGGCGCCCAGTTTAAGGCGACCCACCTAGAGCTTAGGGATCTTAGGCAGGAACCTTGATAACTATGCCTGAGTGCCTGACTGTTAGTAGACATGACAAAATAAATCTAAAACCCATCACCCAAACCTAACCATTCCCATCCACCCCGCTTGTCTAGTACATCCATTTCATTGGTGGATGATGGTTCAGAAGATCCAAGAAATTGCCACCTACTGCTACGGTTGAAGGTGGGAATTCAATCCAGATTTTATTTAAAAAACACGCCACCGTTCAGTGAAGTGCCCAGATTGGGAGTTGCTGCAGTGTTATCACGTGCATTTTTCACTTTGTCATCACACAGGTCACTGTACCATGGATGCATTTTCTAATTAACCTATGCTGCATGATTCACTGCGATTCGATCGCTGCACAATCCAGCAGCGTGGGCTTCTTCGCCGGAGGATGAACGTTGGGGGCCCATGGATGTGAAAAAAAATGCACTCACTCCAATAATCAGTATGGAGTTCTATGGGTGAATTAGAAAAACGGATGGGAGTGGAGGCTGATGGTGCTGGTTCCCACAGTTTTGTCGTCCCTTGGTAGGTGATTCAGTCCTGGAGACGGCCACTGGCTAGGCAGCTAGATTACTATGCTAAAATCTATGGGTAGAAGATGGCTCTGTACCATCAACTGGTAAATGTAGTTTTTGAGACTACCATAACTACTTGTACCTGTGTTCCACATGCTTGTGTGGCTGTATCTACGTGAGATAGGTTTATCTTTCACTTACAGTATATTTAGAACGATGCCATTTAATATATATGCCGTCTTTAATCAATAAGCACATAACAAATATCTGTCAGGTTCTCTGTTCCAGAAACTTGTTCACTCTTATCTCCAAAATTGTGAACCGGACATGGAAGCTACTGTAATTATGAATGCCATATAATTCTTGCCCCTTTTGTAGTAATTTTTCTCATCTTTTACATGTTTATCATGAACATTTTCTCCTTATTGTTACATTTGTTGCAAGGCGATGCCGAGGTTCACTACATTAACTGCCTCCTCTGTGACATCCTTTTTCATAAGTTATACCTCTTTAGTCAATGGTTCTTTCGCACTCAAGGTGAATCCTTCCAAACTTTTTTTCTAGTGGGTCCTAATTCAAGTATGAATAGTTCTCTATAGTAATAACTAACTCTTTCTGGCACGTATGATTTCTGAAATTTTGCAACTTATAGTTTTATATTACTTGGATCAGTTATTATGCGCAAGCAGCTGAACTGCCTTTGCTCTTAACCATCCTCTTTGTGATCCTTGATTACTAAACTTTTTGATACTACAACACACTGCCAGCTTGAATTAATTAACTATCACGTATCAGTCAATCTTTCAACTGATTGTGTGGTGCCTCTGAAGTCTGTTTTTTATGGATATTGATCAAAATGTGTCTGAAATGGCTTGCAGAACTTTCTAATTAATGAATGTGAAATTCTTTATCTTCTAGCAACTTGCTGTATTTGATTGAGCACTGACCATTCTTTACTTAAATTTCAGGTAATATTGCAAGTTGCACCTGAAAAGTTGTATCAAGAGATTCTCAACAAAGTTTTCAAGGGTATGCTATTTGAAATCTCTTCTCATCCTTGTGGGAACTTTGTCATTCAGGCTTTAATCTCTTCAGCCAGAAGTAGAAGTCATGTAAGTTTTTTTAAATTTCTAGATTCTTGATGGTATGTTTATATATCCTTACTTTTTAGAATTTATATTAATTTACAAAAAGTTCTTAGGAATTGTATATATGTTTTATTAAAATTTCCATTTTTTTATTGGATTTTCCAATTCATCTCTTTCTTCATATACCATTCCTTGTATCTTCTGAATTTTCTGTTGCATTCAACTTGCCCTAGCATTTCATCTTCCATGCTATCTTGTTGGTTTGTTGTTAAGGGGTGTTTGTACCACTACCCTCCACTAGCCTGTTGAAATTTAGACACCAAGAATCCTGATATTGCATAATTGGTACTTGCTAGGGGTGGGCATAGTCTGGTCAAGTCTGGTCAGACCCTAAAATCATAGACCAGACTACATATAGTGGTCTGACAATTTTCCAGATCAAACTTGACTGCGAAAAGGATCTAGACCAAACTTAACTTGACCGCTAAAAATTAGGCATGGCAAAAAAACCCTGTCCTACCCTACCCTACCTGACCCGCAAATATTGGGTTTTTTGAGTGTATGCGGGTTTTGTGGGTTCAAGTAGAATGTATTAGTGGCATACTCGGGTCTAATATTGTTGGGTCCAAAAACACGCGGGCACCCGCATAAGCCGTCGTCCTTCCCTCCACTTGGGTTTTGTGCTTTGACCTACTCACAACTGTAGATGACGATTCCCATCCGCGCCCAACGCAGTGTGGTTGCCCTCATCCACTTCCACTCCGTTGACAACCGCTGGCAACCTGGCAACAACAACAAGCAAACCAACATCGTTTGGGTGGACCATCACGGAGACTCCTCCCGAACAACGATGCTAATCACGGAACGCGTGGCGGTGCAGGACCTTGAGGATGTCGACCATGGCAGTACGAGCCAGGGCGCCACAACCATGGTGCTGCTGTTGGCCAGGTTCGCTGGCTCGGTGTCGTCAGTGCCTGGCACGCCGACGATGCAGCTAGTGGGTTCGAGCGTGTGGTTGGACCAGTGTTCAGAAAAGCGCTATTCGGTGTACGGGCGGACGGGGCACTGAATAGAGTATATGCGGTATGCGGGAGTATATGCGGTTTTGGATTTTTTTAATAAATTAATATATCTATGTATATTTATATATCAGTCATATAGAATTATATGTCACATTGAACAATTACATACAAGGACAACATAGAATGATTAATTAGAAGAAAGGGAGCATCAATATCATATAAATATTTAATTAGAAACAACAAAAATATCATATAATTTTCATTTCTTCAAGTCCATGTATGTGTGTTTGGAAAAGCAGTGATTAAGCGGCCGCATAAGCGGGTAATCGGCCGCATAAGCGGGCCTGGACCGATTATTGGTCCACTTTGACATATGCGGAGCGGTATCCTGTCCGAACCGCTTAAGCGGCCGCATATGCGGCCGCACGGACCGATTTCCTGAACACTGGGTTGGACAGTGGCAAAGGAGCCTCGGCCATTGCGGAGATTGACGTCGACCCTTGTGAGTGCCTAATCTTCACGAACTTAAGAGGGACAGAGTGCTTCGCCGCTAGGGGAGTATGCACTCGAGACGGAGGACCGCGAGGTGGCGTACCGGCTGACCATCATCTCCGAGCCCGCATGGATCTAATGCGAGTTGCTGACTGGATTCTCTAGTACTTGTTTCAGCTCTCTAACTCTGAAGGACATCCACCGACTGCCATCCCTGTTCCCTCGCCGACACAGACACTGGAGATAATCGGTCGTGGGTGTTGTCACCAACGCCATTGAATGAGCACTTCTGGTGTCCCACGACGACATGTGTTGTTAGCTGCAAGGTTGGCACGTATGTAGTGGTGCATTTCTATGGTCTGGAAACTAGCAGGCACACAAGGATATTTCATTTTCTTTGGCGGAAAATGCATCTTTGATTGATTTCTTTGTCTCATTTCATCATTTAGTGCAAACACTGATAGGGAAATATGAATATGGCGTAATGCATTTCATGGTCTACTGTTTGTTTGGTGTGCACGTAACCATTCATTTCATCCAGTACTTGTATTCTAGAAAGGTCAGTTGTGTTCTATTATCTTATTTGCATTCCTATTTTTTTATATTTTGTAAATGAGTAAACTAGGTGCACTGAAATCAGTGAAATTGGGACACCAACAAATAGTAAAGTAATTTTTTCGGTTGGGTCGGGTATATACTTCTTAGGTCGGGTTTTTTCGGGTTGGATATTTGCGGGTTTTTCCTGGATTGGATTTTTTCGGGTTCGGGTTTTTTTGGGTCAAAATTAATCGGGTCGAGTCGGGTGCGGCTCGGGTTTTCAAAAACCCGACCCGTTGCCGTGCCTAGCTAAAATGTGGTCAAATTTGGTCTAAAACTGCCACTACCTAGTATTTACTAGCCACACATTTAAATGAGGATCAATAATAATTCGATTCAATTTTGATGACGAGTTATTGAGACTCTTTAATAAAAAATCATACTCTAATAACATGAAATAAACCTTATAGTTATTGAGACTCTTTAATAAAAATCATACTCTAATAACATGAAATAAACCTTAGTGTCTAAACATTAGATGGAATGTTTTGTAGTTACATGTAACAATTAAATGTTAATTTATTTGTAAAGATCATACACATACACACACACACACACACACACACACACATATATATATATATATATATATTATCAGCTACAACATTAATTATAAAAGTTATTTACAACAACAATAATAAACAAGATATTGAAATAATATTAAATATTATATGTACACCAAATAAATCATAACTAGAATAATTTTCTTGAGTATGTATATATAGACACACACATACACATTTATAGAGTTGGTCAAGTTTGGTTTGATCGGTTAACTATTCGCCCAGACTATGACCAGACCAGTTAAGGATGGTCTGAACCCTTTTCAAACCAAACTTGACCACAATACCCATCTAGACTGGACTTAACCATGTGGTTTGGTCAAGTTCGATTTGGTCTAATGGTCAAGTTTGGTTTCCTGTCCAGCGCTAGTATTTGCATAACTATCCTTTCTCCCTAGCTGGTAGCTGATACCATAAAATGTTGCCAGGAAAAAATTTCTATGACCTTACCAATAAAAGGCTTACATACGACTACCCTTTATCCTTGAATTTGGCTTAATGATAAAATTATTGAAGTAAATAGAAAGATTTATGCTCTTAATGTTTATGCAGAAAATGGTATTAGGGAGAAAATGACATATTACTCTAAGCAAACGTTACTCTTATAGACTCAAAAGACTAATGGGCTATAGACTCGAACCCATAAAACAGTGCAACCATGACGGATTAACATAGTTACTCTTCTAACACCTCCTTAAGCTGGAGCATGGGAGAATCCCATGTTCAGCTTGGACAAATAAGCACAAACAATGCATATAGAGTCAAAGATAGTAGTAGATAAATTCAACTTATACATGGTCGACTCACTCGAGTCTCCCGCTAACTCACAATCATGTACTTTACCTCATACAAATAGCTCTCAAGATAGGTATAAAGCAAGCTTAGGTATAGGTACATGTTCAGAGAGTCGAACATGCTGACTGTGCATATGGAGCAGTAGTTTATATAAGAGAGGCAGTCATAATTGATATCATTTCAGTCAATAACAATGCAGAATCTCCAGAGTGCTGGTTCACCGCTAGACAACGTAATGCAGTGAGCTGTTGGTTAAGCTTAAGATTCTTTTACAAAGAGGTTGACTCTTGTTAGACATATGCATTCGGTGATAATAACCCTATTAGATTACGATGAAACAGATGCAATCAATGGTTGGATGCTTTAGTCGGTGTTTAATTTATATTAACAATCTTAAAGGACATAGTTTTGTTGTTACCTTTACTAATGCTACTTACCATACTTACCAATGGCATATGACTTACTTTAGCTCCCTTCGTTCAACAAAGAAAGGCCATGCCTAGAGCATCAAATTTGTCCGAAATGATCACTAGTATAATTCCTAAGAAAATTAAACAATTTATTGATATAGTTTAGAATTATAGAAACAATGAAAACCGTTGACTTCACAAACCTATCTAGCAATAAAACCAGTGGATTGAATCATCATATTCCAAGCTTTTTGATTTGATACCATGATATTATTTGAAATAGTTAAAGACTAGATGATATCTGATTGGCAAGTTTATGGTATATCAATATTATGGCAACTCATCTGTATATGCTTCCCAAATCTGGTAGAGATCCACATTGGAGTATTTTTAAAAATAAGTACCGTTGAACAAAACTTAGTGGCCGCTCTGCATATAACTGGATGCAGAATACAAATGTAAAAACAAAATGGATCCCACATGCATACATTGATTTGGACGAAGAGACAAACCCAAAGCTAATTTTCTTCTACTATGCAGAGGATTCCACCCACCAAACACAGAACCACAGTTGTGCCCTAATCTTGCTGTTTCATAGTCGTTACAATCCGTGGTTTCTAGTTTTCAATCTATACACCATTCAATGATGCACACCGACGTGAAAGTACTGTCATCATGATGCATCTGTCTACCTTCAGCCCCAAAGCCAAAAGTTCTTCTTGGCCTAGTACACAATTGTTGTCGTGTGTCCAAAGCTAGTAATTCATGCTATAGTCACTATAGAAATACTGTGTTATTTTCAGTTTCTACTGTGTTATGTTCTTTTGTATTAGTCCCATATTGCCTGCATGTATGTATGTCTTAACTCTCTATAGCTATATAAGAGAGTACCATGTACACCTTTTTACTCACTGAATAAACAACTCTTTTCCTATCTATATGGTATCAAGAGTAGGTTACCCTTTTCCCCACCCATAAGCCCACCCATGACGTAAGCCCGTCGCCCCCCCTCCCTCACCCGCCCGCCGCCAACCCCCCCTCTTCCACCGCTGCCCACCGCCACCTTCCCCAGGTGCCGCCCTCCCCTGCCGCCGCCCTCCTTCTCCCCTACTCCACCTGCCGCTGCCCCCCCCCCCTTCTGCTCCCCGCCGCCGGCCCTTCCCCCTCCTATCCTTTCACGCCGCCGCCCCCTCTCCTCCATAAACCACCACCCCACAACCTTCTTTCGTCTTTGGGTCCCTACGCTTTCGGCCGGCTGTCATTGGTTTTTACCTCTCCTTTTGGTCTATGTTCGGGTGCTCGTCGGATCTACATTCGGACACCCATTGGCTGGTTAAGTTGAGAGTCTCTCCGTCTCACCGTTCTCTCTGCCTGCGCCTCATGTTGGAACGTTGAGTTTTCCTCATGATGGCGTAGGTTTCTCTATGCATATTCTGCCCGATACGGGTCTTCTGATCTGACACGTCAGATCTCTGCTGCTGTTATCTGCCCTTTGTGGGTTTTTTCTCTTATCTGCTTCTGCGCCGGCCGCTTCTGCCATGGCTTTCCCTGAGCCTCCCCGGTCTCTTTGCGTCACCACAGTGAAGCTCGACGGTGGCTCCAACTACCATCTTTGGTCGGCATCCTTTGTGCTATATGTCAAAGCACAAGGCCAGTATCACCATCTTACGGCTGAGCCTCTTGCTGCTCCTACTGCTGATTCGGATGACAAAATCAGACAAAGTTATGCGCAGTGGTCCAAGGATGATTCTGGCGTCATGTCTTGGATCCTCAACAGTATCGAGCCTCGTATTAGCCAATCTCTGCTCTGCCTTTATGATGCGAAGGCTATGTGGGATCAACTGTCCCATGTTTATTCCCATCAGGAGAATCCAAAGCGCGTTTTTGAGATCTTCAAAACCTTGGCGAAAAAGAAGTTCTCCACTGACACTTCTATTAATGACTTCTACAACCAATGCTCGGCACTGTGGAATGAATTTGAACTCTACCACCCTTTGACGGCGAACATCAAAATTGCTCAAAAACAACGCAACGAACTTCAACTGGTGCAGTTCTTGGCTACACTTCCTGCCTCCTTTTCTGGTGTGGTTGACCAGATACTATCCAACGACCGGTTACCGACTCTTCGGGATGTTCTCAAAAGAGTCCAACGTCTGCCATCCATAACTCCCACTTCTGTTGTTGAGCAGCCTGCGCTTATTGCTCGCTCTGCTGATTCTGGCCGTGGCCGTGGTCGCGGTCGTGGCCGTGGCCGTGGTGGTCGTCCTCCTCCCTCAGGAGGCCGAGGCTCTTCTGGACGTGGTGCTCCTCCCGGCCCTCGTTGCTGCAACTGGTGTGGCCGGGACAATCACACTGAAGATCGTTGTTGGATTAAACACGGCAAGCCAGCTTGGGCTAACCAGGCTGCTACAGAACCTGCTGCCAACTCTACTACTGACACTCCTACTGCTCCAGCAAACACCGACTGGTTAAATTCAGAGTTCGAAAAGATGTTCCAAGAACGTCTTGCGCAGATGCCATCATCGTCTACTTCCGGACCTTCTGCCATGCTTGCTTCTCCATCATCTGGTAACAAACAATGGTGCATTGACTCGGGTGCATCCACTCATATGGCTGGTGATCTTCACCTTTTTTCGAGTCTCAATAAAACTGCTCCTATAACTTCTGTTACTGTTGCAAATGGGTCCAAAACTGCTGTTCATGGCACCGACACAGTTCCGCTATCACCAAAATTGCACTTGAATTCTGTTTTATATATTCCAAAGTTTCCTGTTAATTTATTGTCAGTCAGTAAGATGATTAAACAACTTAAGTGCTCTATTAAATTTGATCCTTCTGGCTGTGTTTTGAAGGATCTCCGCACGAAGACGAGGATTGGTTCGGGCCGTGAAGGACCAGATGGGCTGTATTACTTGGATGGACCTCCTACTGCTGCGGCTTTGCTTTCTACTTCAGTGACAGGATTACAGTGGCACTTTCGCCTGGGTCATCCATCTGCTGCCAAATTAAGACATTTATTTCCTACTTTATTTGAGAATATAATTTTTCATGTGAAACTTGTGTTTTGGGCAAACAAACTCGATCTGTTTTTCCAGCTAAGAAAATTATTGCCTCTAAAGAAATCTTTGACTTGGTTCATGCTGATATTTGGGGACCATGCTCTGTATCCAGTCACTCTGGTGTGAAGTATTTTATGACCTTTATTGATAATTATTCTCGCACCACATGGTTGTTTTTGCTTAAAGGTCGGGATACTGTGTTAGATACCATTCACACCTTCTTTGCTGAAATTCACGCACAATTTAATCGACCCATTAAAATTTTCCGTACTGATAATGCTCTGGAATTCATGCAACAATCTGTTACATCTTTTTGTGCTGACCGTGGAACCATACATCAGACTTCTTGCCCTTACACCCCTCAACAAAATGGCGTTGCTGAACGAAAAAACCGCCATCTTCTTGAGGTTGCTCGCACCCTTCTTCTACACTATAAAGTACCCCAACACTTCTGGCCTGAAGCTGTCTCTACAACATGCTATCTTATCAATCACATGCCTTCCTCTGTTCTGAAATATCAGGTCCCATATACTATTTTGTTTCTAGATAAACCCTTATTTTCTCTGCCTCCTCGCATTTTTGGGAGTACTTGTTTTGTGAAAATACTTCGTCCTGGCCTCACTAAACTTGATGCTTGCTCGGTCAAATGTGTGTTTTTGGGATACTCCCGTACTCAGAAAGGTTACCGCTGTTTTTATCCTATCAAAAAACAATGGTTGGTTAGTGCGGATGTGACCTTTTTTGAGCATATACCTTATTTTTCTACTGTTGGTGCAAAATTGTCGGATGACATTATGGCTCCCACTCCATTACCTATAGTTGTTGAAGAACCTCATGCTCATGATGTGCCTCAAGAACGCCCATTGCAAGTCTATCGACGCAGGTCAAAGAACATTAATGCTTCTGAAGCCCCGGCCGAACCAAATCCTGCGTCTGCGGATGATCCACCGTCCACTGAGGTATTTTCTGACCTGGATCTTCCTATCAGTTTACGGAAAGGCATTCGCTCTTGTACTTACTACTTAGCATCCTATCAGTAATTTCTGTTCGTCTGACAATCTCTGTGGTAGCTTTACTTGTTTTACTTCTGCTTTGTCTGCTGTGACAATTCCTAAATCAGCTAAAGAGGCACTTTGCCATCCTGCCTGGAAACATGCTATGGAGCAAGAAATGCATGCACTTTGTGATCAACAAACTTGGGATCTGGTTGATCGTCCTTCTTCGTGCCAAACTGTTGGATGCCGCTGGATTTTTACTATTAAATACCAACCGGACGGTACCATTGAACGCATGAAAGCCAGATTAGTTGCAAAAGGATATACTCAAACATATGGGGTTGATTATTTTGAAACATTTTCTCCAGTCGCCCGCTTAAATTCTGTCCGTATTCTGATATCTGTTGCTGTGAATAAAGACTGGCCTTTGTATCAACTTGATGTCAAAAACGCTTTTCTCTATGGAGATCTACAGGAGGAGGTCTACGTGGAGCAACCTCCGGGTTTTGTTGCTCAGGGGGAGTCTGCTTCTAAAATCTGCAAACTCAGAAAGGCGATATATGGTCTGAAACAAAGTCCACGAGCATGGTTTGACAAGCTCAGTCAGATCTTGATTACCTTTGGCTTTCGGCGTTCACAATCTGATCATTCTGTGTTTATTCGAAAAACTGCAGCAGGACTTGTCATACTTATTGAATATTTTGATGATATTGTCTTATCTGGCAGTGACAGTGCAGGGATACATGCAACCAAACAACATTTAACACAACACTTCATCACCAAAGACCTAGGGAAACTACGATATTTTCTAGGTATTGAGGTTGCTAGATCTTCTGCAGGACTATGTTTGTTACAGAGAAAATATGTTCTTGATCTCTTGCAAGAGACTGGTATGCTGGGCTGCAAGCCAGCCAACACTCCTCTGGATCCCAATATGAATTGGGATGATGATACTTCCCCTCCTTATGTTGATCGCCACCAGTTCAGGACACTGGTTGGCAAACTTATCTATTTGGTGATATTGTCTTATCTGGCAGTGACAGTGCAGGGATACAGCCAAACAACATTTAACACAACACTTCATCACCAAAGACCTAGGGAAACTACAATATTTTCTAGGTATTGAGGTTGCTAGATCTTCTGCAGGACTATGTTTGTCACAGAGAAAATATGTTCTTGATCTCTTGCAAGAGACTAGTATGCTGGGCTGCAAGCCAGCCAACACTCCTCTAGATCCCAATATGAATTGGGATGATGATACTTCCCCTCCTTATGCTGATCGCCACCAGTTCAGGACACTGGTTGGCAAACTTATCTATTTGACTGTCACTAGAGCTGATCTGGCAGCTGCTGTAGGTTTCATAAGCCGGTATCTTGATAAACCCTGGTAATGCCACTGGGATGCTATCTGTCACATCTTACGATATCTCAAAAGCTCTCCAGGGAAAGGTCTTCTGTACAAAAAACATGGCCACTGCAATTTATCTGATTTTTCTGATTCTGACTATGCAGGAAGTCGATCTGACAGAAAATCTACATCTGGATATTGCACTTTTGTGGGAGGAAATCTGGTTACTTGGCGCAGCAAAAAGCAGACAGTTGTTGCCCGGTCAAGTGCAGAAGCAGAATATAGAGCTATGGCTCATACTGCATGTGAGCTCTTGTGGGTCCGTGGCATTCTGAACGAATTTGATATCACATATTCTAGCCCTATTCCTATGTTCTGCGACAATAAGGCGTCCATTTTCATTGCGAGCAACCCCACCTTCCATGAAAGAACCAAGCATATTGAGGTTGACTGCCATTTTGTTCGGGAGAAAGTTCTATCTGGACACATCTACACTCCATATCTCCGTACTGAGAAGCAACTTGCAGACATCTTCACTAAAGTTCTACCTAAAGCTCGCTTCCAGACTCTGATTGACAAGCTGGGCTTATTCGACATCTACGCTCCAGCTTGAGGGGGAGTATAGAAATACTGTGTTATTTTCTGTTTCTACTGTGTTATGTTCTTTTGTATTAGTCCCATATTGTCTGCTTGTATGTATGTCTTAACTCTCTATAGCTATATAAGAGAGTACCATGTACACCTTTTTACTCACTGAATAAACAACTATTTTCCTATCTATAGTCACCAACTCACCATATGCTGTGGATATTGAAAATTGTGTAATATTTGGAAAATTTTCACCAGACATTGTTACACCCTAGTTTTGCATGATTCTTGTACTTTTCCCAAATCTCGCGTATTCACATTTTATTCGTAGTTTGAGTTTTGTTCGTGAACTGAACAATTTTGTCTTTTTCTTTTTGAAAAAAAAATTGTATGTTCAAAGGGGCGAGCCCATTCATAATAAAAAACTCCCATTCTAGCCGCCTCACCTCTTAATACCCCCCCATCGCAAGCCAAAAGCATGGCTACAAGGAGTCAGTGTGCAGTGCTGCTACATGACGCTATATGACGTTGGAGCCACTAGCGGTAGGGACTAGGGAGTCAACGTTCTCTCCTTGTTGAAGCTTTGCAGTCCACCGTGATGGCCTCTCCTCTAGTCGGTGGCCTTCTTTCCTCTAGAAAGCAGCCTCCTCTCCTCTGGTAGGCCGCAAGCTCCAACTAGGGCTGTAAATGGGTCCTGATAATACACACACAACTGCAAATCCGTACCCTTTAAAGTTTAAACCCTGTCATAGGTCTAGATTTTTATACCTGCATATTGGGTAGACTCGTAATTAGTGGGTCCACTAAAGGGTATGCTTGGACCTAGGTCCGCTAGACCTCTATGCCCACTATATGTAAATAACTACTTAAATAATACATTTTTACATCATATTTTACTATTTAATTAAATATAATAATTGAGATTCGTACTGCTCTCTATGCACTGGGTCTCGTCCAATACTGCTATAGGAGGATGCTCATGACCCACATGGACCTGATCGAGAAGTTGCTCAGCTACAACATCCTTGAGAAGAGCACAGATGCCAACTAGTTGCCTAGCAGGCTATCCAATGACAAATCATTCGGTTGGTTTGGGAAAATGAAATCTGGTTGTAATGGGTGAGGGAAGTTGATTGTGGTGTGTCTAAATGCCTGCGCTTTGCAATAGATATACTACTACCATTACTGACTGATTACTAAGGCTCTTTGTGCACAAAAAAATAAAATGACATTTTATACATATTCACTTACCTGCATATCTGCACCGCATACGTAAAGGTTGCACGGGTATGGGTATTGTGCGGGTCTATTTTACAGGTCTAGACCCATAGTCGGACACGTAAAATAAATTGTTAAAGAGTATGGAAATGGTCACACTCGCACCATTGACACCTTAGCTCTAAGCTCCTCTTTTGTTACGACTCCCTCCCCTTCATGAAATTGAGAAGTACTTTGCCTCATTTTTTTCCAGTTATTTCTTCTTCCCCCTCTTCAACCTTCTAGAAAATTTTCTCTTTTTCTTTCAAGCTCTTCTAATATGATCTTTTCTTCTTGCCCTCTTAATTTCTTCTTCCCTTCAGACTTACAAGAATTTCAACCTACTCACCAATTAAATTCCTTATGTGGCTGTACATGGGGAACAATTTGGACGACCTCATCACGCTAGTGGCCAACCAGCCTCAGGTCAGAGCATTCTCCCTTTTTATCTAAATGTTCCTTTTATATGTTTCCTCACTTTCTTCCTCTCTTTCTAACTTATCTTCCTCTCCTTATAAGGTATGTACGGGCAAAGCAACTTATTGCTGTTTGAGTAGCTGCTGAGTTTTTTTTTTGCAACAGTAACAACATAACACAACCCTCGTGCTTCTAACATAGTTTCCCCCTCTTCTAATGTAAGCATATATTAGTTTCTCACTTATAACTTTAGTTATTCTTCCTCTATTGGAGCTCTTCTCGTTTAATTTTTTCTTAAAGCCTATTTCTCTTCCATTCGTCAAATTTTTGGCTTCTGTTTTTTTTTCATTTGACTCATTGTGAGATTGAACTACTGTGGTACTTGAGTTGAGGTTCACACTTTGAAGGCTAATATTTGTCTGTTGCTCTGGTCTTCTCTTTTAAGTAAATTGACGTGGAACACATGAGGAAGAAAAGAGATAAAGAAGATAAGACAATATTAAATTTCTAATTTCATATTCAACTACATGTGACAAGCCCCCATGACTTTTATTATTATAACAAAAGCTTGAAATCCTAATCCTTAGGCAATATATTATATTTCCAATTAAAACAAAACTTAAATTTCACTTAGGTCCCTACATACATCAAACAAATCTAAACAAGCTATCTTCATCCTACATCAACTCCCTCGAGGTTCAAAAGACGAGCCACTGACGAGTCAAGTACGGGTCACAAAAGTTCTCGCCACGTAGGTGCTTGAGGGATTTCCTTGAAAACACGTGCTCAAGCTTGGAATAGCGCGCTGGGAACCTCTGAAGGAATGTCCAGACACACAGAATGCATTGATATTGCAGAATCCATCATGACTAATACGTCTATCGTATTGCCAAGGACAATCAAGTACGATATGGGCCACTCTTAGGGGGGCGAGTTACAGTACGTTACATTCTTATAGACTCCGTGATACGAAAAGTGAACCAAGAAACACTACACGATATGGCAGATGGTATTGTCAAACCATCATAGGCGGTAAGATCAAGGAAGCTGCTAGGTTTGAAGGTTGAGTGCGTCCACTAGGTCCGTGCAAGACTAGATTGGTCGTGCAGCCACATCAACAGTGAGAGCACAAATGTGGCCCTGACACTTGACATAACTGTAGAAAAATGAGGAGCAACATAAATCAGGAACAAGACCTCCATTGGCAAGGAGAAGGGGAGATTCACTCAGGCTCCTCATTATATCGCTAAGGTCACTCACTAGCTGGGGAATATCCTCGTACTCGATGCCATCCTCTGTAGTTTTTGTAATAGTCATCATGACACGATTGAGGCATTATGAGGAACATTGTTCATTACTCTGGCATGTTAAGCACTGGAGTGCCTTATGTAACATTGTTTATTACTCTGGCATGTGAAGCACTGGAATGTCTTATGTACCATTGGTTACTTAGATGATGATGCTAGTTTCATGGTGGATATCGTGGAACCCGACTGTGGTGGTGGTAATAGAGCACAATCATTAGGTGTAACGTCAACGAAGGTCGTCGTATTAAGCTCGTCCTCAATCTGCATTGCAACATGTACTGCCTCCTGAAGGTTGTTGAAGATGGATGTAGCCAACTTTGCGATTTTGTCCTTGAGCCCCTGACAGAAATCAGTGATCATGAACTCTTCATCACCTTGGATAGTAGAACGATGGAAAAGCTCATAAAACCATTGTGTAATCAGATACTGAGTTGGTGCCTTGCTTCAACTCCATGAACTGGACGTGGAAGCGCCGACAAGAAATGCTCTCAGATGGCGTATTGCAAGTTGACTCACATCTCAAGTGGGTGGGTGCAAAAGAGATTTCCATCATGCAAGGGCGCGTCACCTTTTAGCTCTGCCATTGCGAAAAGTAATGTTTTAAGAACCGGACCGGCGGTCAGACCGGTGTTGACTCGGACCGGGTTGAGCCCGGTTCAACCAGAGTGACTAAACCGGTTGGACCGGAAATGAAGTCAGCATGACGTCAAAAAAAAATTGAACCGGAAAAATCGAACCGGTCACCACAATATAAGGCAATTAGCAGTCTGACCGGTCGAACCAGTTGAACCGGGCACAATATATACATATATGTATATATATTGGTGTACATATTTAGAGACATATATTAATACATATATATACATATATAGATTTATTTATATACATATATATGTATATATATCACATAGTTCCTCCTCCAACTAAGCATATAAAGCATTTTTCTCCAATATGTAATCAGAATATGGTATCAGTTATGTGAGCCACGACTATTTTTGTATTATACCTTTTTTTTCTTCTTCTATTTGAACCACTGGTTCGATCCGGTTCAGTTCGGTCATCTGGTTTGACCGGTCAGACCGTGTTTCTAACCAGTTGGACTGGAAAAGAACACAACCGATTTTTTTAGACTTCCGGACCGGTCGGTCTGGTTCAGTTTTGAAAACACTGGTGAAAAGTAGTTCTTGCACGTCCGTCAGTCGATCATGTAGTTGGAAGTATTTGTAGATGTTGTGGAACCAATCGAGATGAATCTCGGAGCGATAGTCCCAAGAGAAATCAGGGATGTACAACTTGATGACATGCTCAGGATGGTACCTTTGAGGCTGAGGTTGGCATGCCACAATGAAGATCTGATCCTGAACATGTTGACCGTGTAATGGTTCTACAATCTACAAGCAAATAGCTGTCTCATTTTGTATTAACACGTCAAGGCTTTGGAGTATAGCTGCTAACTACTCTGACATGGTTGTGAGCTGCTTCCCCATGGAATTCTTAAAAGTGTCAAAGTCCTCTTTATTGACCATCTTGGTAGATGTAAAGAGCAAATACATGAGGTGTGACTGACGTTGACAATGTTGGTTGCTGACTTATATCATGGATGGAATAGGAGAGGAAAAATTGTGAAAATGATGTGGGCTGGAAGAGAACGACAATGGGGGGGGAATCGACAAAGGGAACAAGGATGACAGTGAGGGTGGGCGGTGGGTCATATGGGATATGTGATTGAGATTGCAAGGATGCTAGGATTGGGATGACATGGAGCTATGCGGGCAAGCGGATTTGCAGTTTAGGAGCGGGCACCAAGTTGGCTGCGACAATGAAGCGACATACAGGACAAGAGGGATTGGGGTTTGATGGTTTTTGGTGGAGGGATGGTGGGCAACCGCGGTGAGTGATATGCAGTGGTGTGGCGATGGCTTGCTGGGGTCTGTAGCCAAAAGTGTCACATGTTGTACGAAAGTGGAACCACTTTTACGAGTGGAAGATAAAGTAGTGGACGTGCGCCGGGTTTGTGGTGACAGAAGGTGTGTGGGGGCTGCTGTGTCTTGTAAGTTTGTCTGGGTGGTCAAGGGAGAAGGGAAGGTGGGGAGGCCATGCAAGGTCTTGTGGGGGGTTTTATGATTTGATTGCAACCTACAAAAAGGATGATATGGGTTGTTAGGTGCAAGAGAGTAGGGCGTACACAAGGAAGTAAGGTTGAGGGAAGACGACTGGCGGGTGGGCATGTGGCCAGACAACGACAGATAGAGGCATTCCTGGCGGGATTTGGGATGATAGTTTTGGGTTGGATATTTGCCGGTGGAGCCGTGCGTGGAGCCTAGACACATCTTGTTGGCCACAAAGAGAGGGCAGATGGGGAAGGAGTTGGGCCTCACACTAGAACCGCTTTCTACAGACAACGACACACATGGGAAGTTTGATGTTGGCGAAAGAAAAAAGTTGTTGGGAAGATGCGGGGAAGAAGACAAGAGGAAGAATACCAAGGTGGCAGGAGGGAGAAGAGGAGGGATCATACCCTTGAGATCTAGGGTTTGGCTCTGCTACCAATTGGTGCGAAACTCGGGAAGAAGAGGGACAAAGAAGATAAGACTATCAAATTTCTTTATTCATATTCAACTATTTGGGACAAGTTCCATGTCTGCTATCTATAACAAAATGCTTGAAACCCTAATCCTAAGGCAATTTATAATATTGACAATTGCAACAAATAAAATAATAGAATTACAACTATGTGCACGAACTAGATAAATTGCACTTAGGTCCTTGCATTCATAAAACAAATCTAAATAATCTATCTTCATTCTACAACATAAACTCAACACTTAAATTTACCAAATTGAACTACGTTGGTATTTTTTTAAATACACACATGCATCTTGATGATTGCTAATTGCTACTCCTAGATTTTCCCAAATTACCAAGTAAATTATGCACCTATTATTGTGTAAATATGCATGATTAATGTAATATATATATATATATATATATATATATATATATTTATATATATGGCTAAAAGAATGGTGTACCTGAGTACATGTAGCTTATATGTACCCATCTTCATTTATGATGGTTGCACAATAATCTAACCTTACAAGTGTGATGTATACCCCTTAGATAACATGTGTATCGAGTATAATCTCAATTCAACATTTCTTGATCATCTAATAAAAGAGGATGTACATTTCCTAATCAACGATAAGTTGCAGAAACCATCGGATGATATGTTGCTATATCTCATGATACATGAGAGTATGATCGTGATTTTTTAAACACATCTAATCTAAACAATGTTGACTCAATCATATAGTTGGATTTGCTTAGCTGATTCCAGGTATCCCATATTAATGGGTGGTACACATAACTTACATGTACTACCGATACATAATTTCTAACCCCTATATATATGAATATATATATATATGTATATATATATATATGTATATATATATATATATATATATATATATATATATATATATATATATATATAGGAGTCAGGCTAGAATACACTCGAGTGTACAGATCGCACGAATACACTCAAGTGTGTTTACATATCAAGACTATTTTTTGCAAAATATAAACCATTGATCTTCACCGTCATACTGTAACTAGGCTACGTACATCTTTTGAGCCCATTTGGATGAGTGGAAGTTACTCATCCAAAGGCAACAAAATCGACGCGCGAAACTAATTTAAAATGCATAATTTTTGCCGTCTTTATAACATGATCTATAAATGTCCAAATGTGCTCAAATTTTGGCGTATGAGCTATTCACAACATGTTTGAGAAGATCAACGGATTAGATTTTTGAAAAAAATATTGCATCATGAAAAACTAGTTGTGTATTCTGCTCCGAATACACTCGAGTGTATTCTAGCCTGACTCTTTCTCTCTCTCTATATATATGTATATGTATATATATTCATATATATATATATATATATATATATAGTTGAGCTACAATACACTCGAGTGTATTGAGGCTCTTGGTACACCCAAGTTTTGCAGTGTTATAATGAATCAATGCCAACTCCGATGGATAACAAAAACACAATAATCACTCTACCCTGAGCTCTGTTTCCGTCTCCTATTTTTTTCTGACAGCCAATCGGCTTGCAATTTGTGGATGAACTTTTTTCTTTAACTGTACTCGCAACCCAACCTGAAAAGGTTACGAGAATGACCTGCGATCTTCACTTAACGATGGTGCTTTGCATTCACTTCTTTCATGGCCGTCTACGTCCAATGCTCATGTCTTGGCATATTCTTTCTTCAATGTAGTTCCTCTTTGACTAAGGTAAAGACTTACGTCTCCATCACATGCGACAAAACTCTGGCTTGACTTTGAGTGTCCACTTGTTACTACACGTAAGATTCGGTTAGCATGCTGAAATCCTTCAATATCTCCTTGCTCGACATCACACTACAACCAGAATCAGTGAATTTCCTGATAATCATATCAACTTGTTATTTCTATCAAGCACCTTAGTGGATGCGCAACTTGGTATGAGGGATGGAATATAGCAGTTTTCCTTGGTTGACCATGCATATGTAAATGCAGGCTCTCAAGAAAATCTTGAAAGAATGGGAGATCCGTGAATATGCAAAATCTAATTGTGTCATAATGTTTAGCTTTCAGATTGTTGTCTTATGGTATGGTGAAAGCTGAAAATTAAATAACCACAAGAAACTCGTATAGCACTGCATGGTTTAACATAAAAGTCTTATATAATATACAATGACTAGTACGCCCCACGAAGGGCCCCTCGTGAAGTCCGACATGGCATACCCCTATGACGACCTTCATAGGACGATCTTGAGCTTCCACCTGTGGCAGTGCAGACCTTTGGTGATGTGCAGGAAGCATCACATCTCCAGGTTCTTGTCGAAGTCGATGATGTCATACTGTGAGAGCGCAGTGAGAACCACGTCGTACTTGTGCACCCACCACAGGTTCACCGGGAGTGAGGAGTTGGACGTCGTGGTTGTACTACCGGGCGGTGAGGGACAAGGGGATGATGACATCGCTGAAGTCGTGGAACAGGTTCCCCATGTAGCCTCTAGTTGAGAAGATCACAATAACGACAATGTGGTTGTGCAGCTGGAGGGGAGCAGCGCTGACACCTGCTTAGCCCGGGACTATAATGGATATGGCTCGGACTTTGCGAGGATTTCACAGATCCCTATCATTGCCTTCTTATCTCCCTTGTGTACATGGGGCTTGATGCACCGTTCTGCTAGGTCGTCCGATATGTAGTAGGCGACCGTGGATAAGTTGCCATTGATCACGAGGGGCCTTTCATCCATCTCGCACACCTCGGACCTATTGTCCTTGACGTTACCACTAGAAATCTTCACATATTGTTGTATCTTATATTAGATACAAATTGTTGTATCTTATATTATATAGAAATCTTCACTTCGGACCTCGTCCTTGACGTTCCCACTAGGAGAAAAACAAAACTGAAGGGATCCATCAACGTGATGAGAACTATAGTAGACAATTCAAAAAATTTGTAGATGAGAACTATAGTATATTCCTTTCTTTTTAGTATCTATCATGTAATAGTATCTTTGTAAATGCTACACGCAACACAACCAGTTGCTCATACCTGTTAGTAATCAAATGGGACCGTGCTAATTAGAAGGCACCAACTTCGAAAAATGGGTAGGCATTTCTGTTGAGTAAGCCTATTGATCAGATTGTAAGCTTGTGCTTCGTTCCATGGTCTCTTCATGTGCGTTCTTTGAAGGTTGATAATGCGGCTACAACACCTGCTACCCTCCCACCCCACGACTTCTAAGAAAATGATAGTTTCTCACCTGCTACCCTCCCACCCGACGACTTCTAAGAAAATGATAGTTTCTCACCTGCTGTGGGAAGATGAAATTTAGAGGAGGAAGAAAGGAGAAGTGTGGTAGAAGGGATGTAGTAGGTGAAAGATCACAGAGAAGAGAGTTTAATACGGAAGGCAAATGATGGGAGGGGTCCACCCTCTGACAAAGGGAGATTCCTCCTTCAGTTAACTAGTTGGCGTAACTATGAGATCATGTGATGAACGACTGGAAATTCGGGTGTATTCACGGGCTCAATACACTCAAGCGTATTGTAGCTCAACTCTCTCTCTCTCTCTATATATATATATATTTGAGATTCTGAGAAAAAGATGTCTCCCCCCTCCTACAACCTGTAGCGGAGGTCGAAAGCCGGAGAGGGATGGTAAATCAAGAACACTTGTCCGTGTGGTTTGAACTCAGGTCCCTTCATTGGGGACCATCAGAATTGGCCAACCACGCTATCCGTTGCCGGCTATATATACATACATATATATGGGATTAAGAGAGAAAGATTTCTCCCCTCATCCCATGCCGTGGCGGAGGCCAAACGCCCGAAAGGGTGGTAAATCAAGGCGGCAACTGGGATTCAAACCCGGGTCCCTTTGTTAGGAGACACCATGTATGCATGTATATATCATTGTCTAAGCCTCAATCCAAACTATATTGGGATTGGTTACATGGATCCTTCTTCTCCAATTATGTCATATTCTGATCAAGATGTAAAGATTCAAAATCTCTCTTTATAAGCTTTTCCCAAGTTAATTGAGACCTTCCTTTTTTTCTTTTCATTTTGCTTGAATGAATAACAATACTTTGATTAGGCATGTTAGCGGTTTGCACACACACACACACACACACATGCAAATATGTATTTATATATATACACGATAAACACATTTTTTTTGGTGACCGAGAGAACCCACCCGGGGTGAGCCCGACATGGTAAAATCTCGAGGTATGAAAGGGTGTGGTCCGGTCTCTCCCGCGCCAAATCAGTGTGGGTTGCCATTCGCGCAATGCCTTTGGTGTGGTTTGAACCCGGGTCCTTCATCGAGACTTACCGAGCTCTTACCTTCCGGGCTATTTTGGCCGGACCATGATAAACACATTGATACATAATTATATATATGGACACTCATGATTTGCTTAATGTTCTCTATTTACTAAATGCCAAATCTTATAACATGTTCTTATTTCATAAAAGAACAATTCATAAAATTTGGAGAAGTTCGTGAAATTTGGATATAATATATAAGATTCATGAAATATCGTGGAATTTGGGAATGGTACGGGTTTCTATCAAAATTTGGATGTATATGTATCATTAATCACATGAAAAATTGTGAATTATACACGATTAGTTTGAAATTTCGAAGAATTTTGTCACTATATAAGGAAAATACTAGAAAAAGATAGTCGTAGGGTATTTTGTACGCCATGAAAAAAAAGAAAAAAGCTTGGCCTATTAATCTGAATCAGTGTGTCAGATACAAACATTTTCTGCCAGAGTAGAAGGCATGATGTCAGACGCGAGGGCTGTTTGCTGCTAGGTCAAGAACTATTGGAGAGCCGAACCTGTTTTAACAAGATACTTGAGGTATCATTTGCAATTAAGAGGGCAATTATGCAACAAACCACTACAGTCAGAAAATTTGAGTCTAAGTTGCAAAGTTTGACCTTGAAAGGGTGCATCCCCATGAAACTTTACTCTTGTTGTTAAATTGTTAGTAGAAGTTTGCTCTGACTCTTCAAAGCTATTTACAAGCATTTTTTATTCTCATGTCTTATTGTCTTTCTCAGATTGATTTAATCTGGGAGGAACTTGGATATAAGTTGAAGGAGCTACTGGAAAATGGAAAAGCTGGAATAGTTGCATCCCTAGTAGCTGCATGCCAACATCTTCAATTTCATGGACAAGAGGTTATATTCTCTTCGATAACAATTCAGTTGTTTATTTATGTCGCCGTGAGGGTGTTGCTCCAGATGTGTGGTTGAGCGTTGGTTTATATAATCTGTGGCTATTTGTTGCTTCCATACAATATATAGTTGAAGTGGGTTGGAGGGAAATCCTCAGTCAGGGTGGCTTTGGATTGCATTTATGAGTTTAGGCCACGATAACGGGTAACTATGCCAAAGTCAAGTATACTAGTTTCCTATGTTATTTTTCATCTTATCTCTTGCTCTGTTTTACTGCCTAACCAATGCAAAGCTGTCAAGAATATTATTTGATATAATTTTTTAATATACAATTATCCTTAAAATTAGAAATTTCTTTTAGCTGTGCAGCTTGTGCTTACAAATAACTTGTGCAGCGTTCATGTTTTCAATGATTAACCACTCATCTAGACGTAGTTTGTTAGGAAAAAATGCTACTGTTCTATATCATTTTATCTTTACCCCAGAATATTATTCTACCAAATGGTCAATATTACATGTTAAAGACCAAATTTTGATCTGTTCATACATATGTAACATAACAAAATATCGAAACTAGACTTTACCTAGAAGAGTATATCCTATAACGTACAACACACTGAGATTACCATTAAGGGCCTTGATATCTTAATTCAATATCTTCCTACCTTTCCCCTAATAACTTCCGCTCTTAGGTATAGCTGTTATTACCACAACCAATAACTCAGTCACCCCTGAGTCCTGACACCACCTTCCTTGTCCTAGTCCCTTATCTCCCCCTTCCTTTGTTCCTTCCCGTGCTTTCCTTCCTTCCCTCCTCCCCTATTCTTCCTTGCTGCACCTGCAATTCAGATTTGGTAGTATCACATGTTTCTTAAACAGTCCAATATCTAGACACTCGATACATTGCCATGTTAGCTTTCTTAAGGGTTAAGAACTCATGGAACTGTCTTATCGCTATAGTTCCATAATTATGCTCAATGTTTTAAAAGCACGAAGTGTGATGCAGACATACAAGGCCTTGTAGCTGCTCAAGCGTTCAGGCGGACTTCAAGCATGTGCTTTTTTGAAAAGCGGATGCTTTAGTTTCTGTATATTTTATACATAGTTGCACACATATATACATATTTAAACATATATCTTTGAACTTTTATATATATATATATATATATATATATATATATATAAAGTTCAAAGATATATGGTTAAATATGTATATATGTGTGCAATTATATATATATACATATATATACATATATATATATATATATATATATATATATATATATATATAGTCAAGCTAGAATACACTCTGAGTGTACAGATCGCACGAATAAACTTGAGTGTGTTTGCATATCAAGACTATTTTTTGCAAAATGTAAACCATTGATCTTCACCGTCATACTATAACCAGGCTACATACAAATTTTGAGCCCATTTGGATGAGTGTAACTCACTCATCCAAGGGCACCAAAATCGACGCCTGAAACTAATTTGAAATGCATAATTTTTGCGGTCTTTATAACATGTCTTATAAATGTCCAAATGTGTTCAAATTTTGCGTACGAGCTATTCACAAGATGTTTAAGAAGACCAACGAATTAGATTTTTGAAAAGAATATTGCATCATGAAAAACTACTTGAGTGTATTCTGTTCCGAATACACTCGAACATAGTTTTAAAAAGCAGTATGCGTTATGCGTGCGGAGAGGTCACCTTATAGAGTATAAGCGGTATGCAGGAGTATATGCGTTTTTGATTTTTTTTAATAAATTAATTATATATAGCATACATATATATATTAAGCATAGAAATTATATATTTTATTTGTAATACAAAAACTTATGTATATTTATGTGTTTCCATACAAATATAGATGTATAATATATTTTACTATTCATGTGTACACATAAATAGCATATGTGAATTATGTATGTGTATTATATGTATATATACATATTGACATGTAAATGTATATACAATATATGCATATATGCAGAAACACGTATGTAGATGCTAATATATATCAAATATTCATGTCCATATATACTAAAATGCATATACATAAAATAGAATATTACACATTTGATAATGTTTGTGTATTATATGTAAGTATCCTAATGATATATTACTCTATAATATAGATAGATATTAAAAGATATTAATACATATACATATAATACATATGTACATGTGGGTGTGTGGGTAAATAAGTAGTTTGAATCAAATTGTAACAAATTAAGTTGAAAAAAAAATCTACATAACTTTTAATAAAAAAACCGGCCGCATATACCCCGCTTATGCCCCGCACAGGGCCGCATATGCGGCCATGACCGCATATTGGGCCGCATATGCATATGCGGTTTGGCAAGAGGGGCGCACCACATAAGCGGCTGCATATGCCCCACATAAATCCGCTTTTTGAAAAACACTGCACTCGAGTGTATTCTAGCCTGACTATATATATGTGTGTGTGTATATATATATATATATATATATATATATATATATATAGAGAGAGAGAGAGAGAGAGAGAGAGAGAGAGAGAGTGAGTCAGGCTAGAATACACTCGAGTGTATTCAGAATAGAATACACTCAAATAGTTTTTCATGATGCAATATTTTTTTCAAAAATCTAATCCGTTGATCTTCTTAAACATCTTGTGAATAGCTCATACACAAAATTTGAGCACATTTGGACATTTATAGGTCATGTTATAAAGACCGCAAAAATTATGTATTTCAAATTAGTTTCGCGCGTCGATATTTTTGCCCTTGGATGAGTGGCTTACACTCATCCAAATGGGCTCAAAATTTGTATGTAGCCTAGTTATATAGTATGTCGGTGAAGATCAATGGTTTACATTTTGCAAAAAATAGTCTTGATATATATATATATATATATATATATATATATATATATATATATATATATATATATCAGTGAAATAAAAAACGCCCAGGCGGGCCGCTTAAGCGCCCATGACCCCCAGCCGCTTAATTTTGCCATTAATCGCCCGCTTAATCATTTTGAACAAAATCGCCCGCTTTTTGCCCGCCTCACCCGCTTTTTTGCCCGCTTTTTTCCCGCTTTTACCCCCGCTTTTTCCCGCTTTTTCCCGCTTTTGTTTAAAAATCCTAATGTAAGCATCTAACATTAATTAATTACATAGCCAAGTAGTATTGACTATAATATACGAAACTTGTATACATTAAATGTTCTATGATATAGCTAGTCCTAATTTAGAATGCATACTTTGTGTGTAAGCTGTAATAATTGGGTACTGCTGTAATGCATCTAAGTAAATATCCTATTGCTCTATTATACTAGTAATGCATGATTAGTTTTACTGATTTCCTTGCTGCTTTCAGTGATTAATGATTGGTACTGCTGGTTAGTATTACTTTAGTGATTACTTTAATTCAATAATTCATAGTTTGTTATATACAATTACTGATCTGCTTGCTGATTTTAGTGATTAGAGATGCTGATTAATAGTAAGTATTGATGAATACTTAGTTAATTACTGATTTGCTGATTAGATATGTATAGAAGTTCCTTATAAATATATTTTTTATATACACATACATGTAATTTTGTATAAAAATATATAAAATTTAGACACCCGCTTTTTCAAAAATCGCCCGCTTAATCGCCCGCCTACCGCTTAATCGGTTACAGGGTGCCGTCCGCACGCCTCCCGCTTCCCGCTTTCTAATACATTGATATATATACATACAAGGCCTTGTAGCTACTCAAGCGTTTAGACGGACTTTAAGATGTGCTTTTTTGAAAAGCGGATGCTTTAGTTTCTATATATTTTATACATAATTGCACACACACACATATATATATATATTTATATATATATAGAGTCAGGTATATATATATATATATATATATATAGTCAGGTTGGAATACACTCGAGTGTACGGACCGCACGCTACACTCAAGTTGTGTTTGCATATCAAGACTATTTTTTTATAAAATGTAAACCATTGATCTTCATTGTCATACTATAATTAGGCTACATACGAATTTTGAGCCCATTTGAATGAGTGTAAGTCACTCATCCTAGGGCAACAAAATCGATGCATGAAACTAATTTGAAACGCATAATTTTTGTGGTCTTCATAACATGACCTATAAATGTCTAAATGGGCTCAAATTTTGTGTATGAGCTATTCAAAAGATGTTTAAGAAGATCAACAGAATAGATTTAAAAAAAAATATTGCATCATGAAAAACTACTTGAGTGTATTCTGCTCCGAATACACTTGAGTGTATTCTAGCATGACTCATATAGAGTCAGGCTGGAATACACACACCCCCACACACACATAGGGTAGTGATCTAGTGAGAAACATTCTACGGTGAGAGCATGAGAGACATTTGAATAACCATAAAGTTATAGCTTTTTTCAATATCCGACCTTATGGATGGGAAGAACATCATGTTATTTACCTTCACACAAAATCACTACAATCCAATATTTTTTACATGTCCATATATAGAATATATGTATTTTACATCCAACGGTTAGCCTGAAATTCACTATTGAGCGTTGAAAAGTATTTGCTTGTTTTAAATGGAATACAAGTCCTATGATGATGAAATTTTGTAGAAAGGTAACTAATAAGGTATATTTTTAATCCATACGGTTAGATTATGAAAAAAATGATCGCTATGTCAAGTTATTCAAATGCCTCTGATGTTCTCACCAAGATATGTTTCTCACTGGATCGTTGTCCTATATATATGTGTGTGTGTGTGTTTGTGTTTGTGTGTGTGTACACACACACACACACACACACACACACACACACATATATATATATATAGAGAGAGAGAGAGTTAGGCTAGAATACACCTCGAGTGTACATATCACACGGTACACTCAAGTGGTGTTTGCATATCAAGACTATTTTTTTGAAAAATGTAAACCATTGATCTTCATTGTCATACTATAATTAGGCTACATACAAATTTTGAGCCCATTTGGATGAGTGTAAGTCAATCATCCAAAGGCAACAAAATCGACACACGAAACTAATTTGAAATGCATTATTTTTGTGGTCTTTATAACATTTTCTGTAAATGTCCAAATGGGCTCAAATTTTATAATGAGCTATTCACAACATCTTTAAGAAGATCAATGGATTAGATTTTGAAAAAAAATATTGCATAATGGAAAACTACTTACATTATATATATATATATATATATATATATATAGTCAGGCTAGAATACACTCGAGTGTATTCAGAGCAGAATACACTCATGTAGTTTTTCATGATGCACTATTTTTTTCAAAAATCTAATCCGTTGATCTTCTTAATCATCTTGTGTATAATTCATATAAAAAATTTGGACACATTTGGATATTTATAGGTCATGTTATAAAGACCGCAAAAATTATGCATTTTAAATTAGTTTCGTGCGTCGATTTTGTTGCCCTCGGATGAGTGACTTATACTTATCCCAATGGGCTCAAAATTTGTATGTAGCCTAATTATAGTATGACAATGAAGATCAACATGTTACATTTTGAAAAAAATAGTCTTGATATGCAAACACACTTGAGTGTATCCGTGCTATCTGTACACTCGAGTGTAATCTAGCTTGACTCTCTCTGTATATAGATATGTATATATATAATTGACTTCTCATGCAATTTTAATATATATAATATATATAAATGTATATATGTATATATATAATCCCATATATTTATATATATGTATACACATATGTACATATTATACTCATATAT
Organism: Alisma plantago-aquatica; assembly: GCA_963693085.1. Taxonomy (NCBI): domain Eukaryota; kingdom Viridiplantae; phylum Streptophyta; class Magnoliopsida; order Alismatales; family Alismataceae; genus Alisma; species Alisma plantago-aquatica. The sequence continues at coordinate 433,268,686 of OY856415.1, forward strand.
ACAAAATTTAAGTTAATATACATAAATATGCTATATAGACACACACACATACACACACAAATATATATATATATATATATGTATGTATATATATATATATATATATATATATATATATATATATATATATATATTGAGAGAGTCAGGCTAGGAAACACTCAAGTGTATTCGGAGCTGAATACATTCAAGTAGTTTTTCATGATGCAATATTTTTTTTTCAAAAATCTAATCCATTGATCTTCTTAAACATCTTGTGAATAGCTCATACGCAAAATTTGAGCACATTTGAAGAATTATAGGTCATGTATAAAGACCGCAAAAATTATGTATTTCAAATTAGTTTCGCACGTCGATTTAGTTGCCCTCTGATGAGTGGCTTACACTCATCCAAATGGGCTCAAAATTTGTATGTAGCCTAGTTATAGTATGAAGGTGAAGAACAATGGCTTACATCTTGCAAAAAATAGTCTTGTTATGCAAATACACTTGAGTGTATTCGTGCGATCTGTACACTCGAGTGTATTCTAGCCTGACTATATATATATATATATATATATATATATATCTTCTCACCAGATGGGAACTGAACCTTCCAAGTGAATCCAGTAGGAATTGAACCTACGAATTTGCCCCTTTCTTAGGTTGGGCTCTTTAACCATAAAGCCATGGATGCAAAGAGACTCATCGAGTGAACTAGGTTTGACCTTCTCTCTATTTCTTCCGTTAAAGGAGATTCGAGAAAAGATGGAGCGCAGAACTAATTTGAAATGCATAATTTTTGCGGCCTTTATAACATGACCTTTAAATATCCAAATGTGCTCAAATTTTGAATATGAGCTATTCACAAGATGTTTAAGAAGATCAACGGATTATATCTTTGAAAAAAATATTGCATCATGAAAAACTACTTGAGTGTGTTCTGCTCCGAATACACTCTGGTGTATTCTAGCCTGACTCTCTATATATATGGGATTAAGAGAGAAAGATTTCTCTCTCTCTCTATATGTATGTAGGTATGTAAACACACACCCACATATGTGTGTGTGTGTGTGTGTACAAACATAGTTATAAGTATACACATGCATATATACACAAGTAAGTGTGTACATATATGAAACATATAATGATATAAGCAAGGAACATAACTTCGATGAATTTTGGTGAAATTTTGCTGGAACTTCGAACTTCGACCATAGGCGAAGTTTGAATGACCCGAATCACAAATTACTTCGGCCTTATCCAAATTTTGGGGCGAAGTTTCAATGATTTCAGAGAAGTTGACTTTTTTGTGCGTATATTTGTCTCAATTTCTCTGAAGTTTTCTCGAAGTTGGGTAAAGTTGAGACGGCCCATAACATTAGTCCTATCTAGTGCTCTAAAGGCTATATAAGGTATATGTACTGCCTCCAATCTTCTTCACAACTTCTAATATCAACTTCTATGTTTGTTGTTGCCACTCTTTCCTAGAGAGGGTGCTGTAGCTACCATTTGACTGTATATTAAATAGAACACATATGGTGAACTATATTTGTATATGTGTGTTGCACATTGGATCCTTGAAACTAGGGCTAGAGAGTTGTGAATTGTGTTTTTTGTTAAATTAACAGATATAAGATAAAGGTATAACATATATTGAAGTTTTCAATCAAAGTTTCCTTCAAATTGACATCATTTTCTTCAAAAAAGGGCATCGAAGTTTGCGTCTAAACTTCCTCATTTTTTTTTCGAAGTTTTCGCAAACTTCCACACATGGCAAGGTCAAGACAAAGTCGAAGTCCTGCACCATGGAAAGTACATAGCATATTCATAGTTGTAAATTGACACAAACACATATATAGATATCCACATTCATATATATATATATATAGATATATATAGATATATATAGATATATATACAAATTTGGGTTAGTTTGGCCCCAATGTTTTAAAAAGCGTGAAGCAGGAGGCGTGCGGACGGGACCTTGTAGCCGATTAAGTGGCAGACCGACGATTTTTGAAAAAGCGAATGCTTAAAATCTTATATATTTATATACAAAATTACTTGTATGTGTATATAAAAAATATATTTCAAAATAAATCAGTAATACTAACCAGTAGTATCAGTTAGTAATGAACGAAATATGCAAGAAAATCAGTAAAACCATTACAAGTATAATAGAGTAATACGATATTTACTTGGATATATTACAGCAGTACCCTATTATATACAACTTACATACAAAGTTTGCATTCTAAAGTAGGACTAGGTATATCATAAAACATTTAATGTATACAAGCTTTATATATTATACTCAATACTACTTGGATTATATATTTAATTAACATTACATAATTACAGTCATACTTGTCAAGGCGCTCACCTAGGCGGCCGCCTAAGCGGCAAGGCGCCCCAGGGCTGCGCCTAGGCGAGGACACTTTTTTTTAATAATGCTACAGTGACCTAGTTTTGTGGGTCTGGTTGTATTTTCACTTATTTTAATGTTTGATATGGCTACACTAATGTTCAAAATTAATAGTGTTGCCTATTTTATGTGCCAAATATCACTTTTAATTAGATCTAATACTCTTTTTTGGGTTTGACTGGATCTAATACTCTTTTTTTGATTGACTGGATCTAATACTCTTAGTACACATTTGATTTTTCTTAATTTGCACCTTCATTTCAGATTGTACTAAGTAGCTATGCTATGAAGGATAGTGATTACATTGCTTAATACTTGTAGCTATGTATGACAATAAATATATATTTATTTGTTGATCACTCTCTTACATTTTTACAATAATTCTTTTAGTGGGGAAAAACCATGGCACATGTATATATACATAAAATATATACATAATTTTTTTTTAAAGGCCGTTTAGGCGACGCCTAGGCGTGCCTTGGCGCAAGGCGTCCAGCCCCAACGCCGTGTCGCCTTGCCGCCTTGACAAGTATGCTTACAACAACATTTTTTTTTCAAAAAGCGGGAAAAAAGCGGGCACTTTTATTCAAACCGAGTTAGTGGGTGCTTAAGGGCGAAATTAAGCGGATGGGGGTCTTTGCCGATTAAGCGGCCGCCTGGGCCATTTTTTAATACATTGTTTGGCCCCTATTAATCCAAAAATAATTAAAATAGTATTTTTTAGTCAAAGAGTAAGGCTTATGCCTCGATACGCCTCTCGCAGACTAAGGTGCGCTCCTCTCACAGATAGACTGAGGCTGAAGTCTTGAGGTGTACACCTCAAGCTTCGAGGTGTGTTTTTGAAAACCATGCCGGTCCACCCATCACGCACGATTGTAACACCATATTCAGACGACAAGTGTTCTGGTCTACAATCCATCCTTCTAGCTCCTTTTATTTAGGAAGATACTTTTCCATTAATTCATATGTTGTGGGGACCTTGATGCCGCTAGTAGACTCCCCTAACACATCTACAATATGCTGCAAACATGGTTCTCTTGCAAAATAATGCTTGTAACCATGATTAAAGAACTTACTGCCTTTTCAACGTTTCTTTCATTCCAGTTGACATCCTTTAGGTTTTTTTCTTAGCATGCTTGCTAACCCCTAGCTTGTCAGAATTCTTAAAAAGCAGAAAAGTTGATCAACTCTCTTTTTGCTGAACATGTTCAGCTCCCTCACTGTTCTTGTCAACAACACGAATATGTGCAACCCACTGCCTCCACCTATACCATATGGGCTAGATCTCATTATCCAAGCTACCTCCTCCCTATCTTTCTCACTTTTGTGAGATTCTCTATACGTAGGGAAAATTTGCCGTATCATAACTTGGAGGCTAAAACATATCATCATCAATCTCGATAGAAGAATATGTGGGCCTTACATTGAAGACTATATGTGTAAACCTTTTCAACATCCTTCAGCTTCTTTTGCTTAATTTTCTTTGCACCTATCGACTTCTTGAAATCATCACTAACACTTTGGGGACACTTTTGGCACATTGCAACATTTTGTCACCACTTGTGATGTGATACTTAAATCTAGTGATGCCCGCTCGACTGATTACTTTCTCATTGTAGTGGCAAACCAACTTTCACTTAGCCTAAGGAACCATTGAACAGTGATTCCATGCAAAACCAACATCTTTCCTGCGGCTTGATCCCAATACCCTCACCGTCACTCAAGACACTTTTCTTAAAAGTCAACATCGACAAAAACCAAAGTCGAAACAAACAAATCATGTATTAATGATTTTAATTCAACACTAATGTAAAATATTACAATGAACATTAACTAAGTTCAAAATTAGAGCATACAATGCAATTATCCAAACCTATGTGAATAATATATGTATTATAGAACCAAATCAGAATATCCTTTTAGGCTTTTATTGAAAAAATTGAAGGTTTCAAAATAAAGTCCAAAATATATTTTTAAATAAAAATAGTATTTTAATTATAAAAGCATATTTGAAAGCCTACCATAATAATTTTGACTTATATAACATTAAAGAACACATTAAAAACAATGAAAAATAATTTTGTTTTTAATTTTCAGCAATGTATAAATTTTAAATATGATGTGTATATACTCACTATATTTTTTGTATGTAGTCATATTCTTAATATAACTTCTTCTACTAAACCTAAATTAAATAACTAATTATAATAGTACTTATTGTATTACTACTAGTTATTAGGTAAATTGTGTGATAATAGTAATTATTAGTGTGTTAGCTAGGTAGATCTAGTAACAATATACTTATAGATTTATGTATAATTAGACTAAACATATCAATTTTGGAGTAGATTTAGGTCTTGGGGGTAGAAGATACTTTTGTGGGTGAAAGTGGAAGAAATTAGTAGAAAAACAGATGAAGAGGTTGGAAATGGTAGAGAATGGAAGAAATTACTTAAACATACCTCGATTTGGATTGATCTGAGCTCTAATCGCCAAAAATCACCCAAACACACCTTTATTTCTCCTCCTAAGCACCGCCAACAACCGCTTTAACTGGTTTTGTGAAGTGGTGCATTTTGCACCTATAACCCCCAAACTTAGAAGTATACCCACTAAAATTTCAAAATTGGCAAGGCTATCAAAATATCTGCATAAAATCGCGTCGGACTCCACTGGAAGTAATTTTTTGCAGAATGTTGAAGATTTTGCAACGTCTCATTCATTGCGTACGTACATCGCATTGCACATTACAATTAGTTAAAGGTCAAATATTGATCTATATATTTCAGATATGTGTTTATATATAATCACTATATAATTTATACTTCAGAAATCATAATTTCTAAGCTTACAGTTACGTAAAATTCATTCATACTTTAATTAATTAATTTATAAATAAATAAACAAAACGTTCCATCGTGCTGTACACTCTCCAAATGCACACTGCTTTATGGAATATTGGTGTCGTTGGTTGGCCAAACCGATTGCTGCCATATGGACTTATATTAGGTACAAGGGATGAAAGGTAGTGTCTAACCTACCGGATCCAAGGCTTGGTTCAATTACTTTCTTCACTGGTTGTAGTTTGTAAGCTTCTTACAAGAGGCAATCCCAGTTTAAAAGAACTCCCAGATTCAACATTCCTCATGAGAAGGCATGTTTTTGGGTTGCATCTTCGATTTTCAAGAAAAAACTATATATTTTTTCTGTCCGCGCATTGGTATAAAGCATTGATTTCATTCGCTACTTACTTTTTTGAATTAAATGTAATTGGGTAGATAAGAGGACTTTAATATTTGAGAGCAGTCTTGATGCAATATATATTATAAGAGTGTAGCAAGTGGTAGGATCACAATCAACTTCAACGTTGGTTCTGTTATCTTTTTTTCTATTTGTTACTATTTTCTCAAAATGCACAACAGTCACATTTTTCAATTAGTAATGGGAAAGGGCTGCAGAGGCTCCTAGTATGTTGATAGTTTGTCAATACTATCTTCAGGCTAACAAACCTGGTTGAGCGGTATTTCAGTTGAGGTGCATTGATAAAGTAATTTTTATATAGTGTTTATCTCTCTGGGAAGATAGATTTAGGGCTCACAAGATGTAATATGAATCGTTGTTATCTGTATACACCCAAACATGCTCAGACCAGTACCCACACGTCTGCACATGCCTACTGACCTAGCAACAATGACCCACATGCGCACACGCGATTAGGTTTTTACATATATCCTTTTTTTTTAAATTATGATTTTCACACATCACACATCGATGCCATCCTGTCCAACATGTTGAAGTACCCACACAAACTTTGGTCTGTTCTGGTGGGGATCTAGAGAAAGTGAGAAGTGGATTGACATGTAATATCAAAGAGTCATAACTGCACTAAGATATTCCCCATTTGGGTACACAGTCACACACGAGGTTTGCATCATCCCTTTGACGTGAGATCCCATTATCTTTGTAACCCCCCACACGATCTTTTTATGACAACCAAACTCTGAAAAAACATACGGCCTGATATTGCTATCCCTACCCAGGTGAAATTTTACAGGCCAAACAACACAGTTAGGGTGGGTGTGTGATGCCTTTAATACCAAAGCAAAATTTTAGCAATTTGTATAGGGGATAGGAAATCTGTTAAAAATCAGAGAGAGAGTAGAGAGAGAGATGTGTGTGTGCATACTGTGGATTCTTGGTGGAGATCAAGGTAATTGTATAGGGGGATATGAAAACAGTTCAAAATCCTAGCCTTGTAGCAAGGAGGTACTCCAGGAACAAGTAAACATAATTAAAATATTGGAAAACAGACTCAGATTGACTAACATATCCAATGTACATGCTTCGTTTGGACAACTAGGAGGAGAGTTGTCTTTGCTTGTATCAAGTATGGATCTCTTTAAAAATACAATTTCAATTTTTCTAGTTTTTCCACCACACTATCTATATGTCGATATACTTGCAGTATTATTCCTGTGTGAGTAGACTTGGCAATATGAAAATTTTATGTATTAAGTTCCTATAATTTTTGTTATACTAGTCAGTAGTCACAATTTCAGTGTTGATGGTGCACTTGTTCATTCTGTTTCCAATTTATATTAATTGATATTCTCCCATCTTGATTGCAGTGCTGTAAAGCTCTTTCTAAGGCTCTTCAGTCGGAGCTGAAATCTCCTCATGCCATTCTTCCGCAATTATTATTTCTAGAGACCTATCTATGCTGTAAGGACAAACCCAACTGGAAATGGCCATCCGGGGAAAGGATGAATATATTAGGCTGTCTGATATTACAAACGATTTTCAAATTTCCAAATGTAAGTTGGATACTTTTGTTCTTTGATGTTTGTCTACTTGTTCTTGCATGTCGAATATATAATAATGCATTTAGTCAATAATAATAATATTAGTTCCAATTAGCTAATTAATAGTGGGCTGGTTAAAGGAACCCACCAGAGTCGTAGCGAAAGTGAGTCTTCATAGGGCCCGCTACCCAATCAGTGTTTCACTGTAGTGACACGTAATACATGCAATTATTTTGTGCTGGAATCAATTCGACTTGATGCATCCATGATCTCGTCTTTGGAGCTTACACTTTTTTGTTTCGTTTGCTTCATGGCTTATGGTTTTCTTAAGTACTTCGATAAAGAAAAATAACTAGTCTGGTCTCATTGCTTTACTTTTGATTGATCATTTGGTTTATATTTCATATCACATCATCAAATTGATGGAGCAGGCATCTTATATATGTTACACGTCACTGACGTTATATTTCTCATATTACATGAAACTAGTGTAGGAAGCTTTACATTCGTATCTCCTAACTATGTCGAGGCTCCCTAATAATATGGCAAATAAGGTGAAAAAAAGATGATTTTGGGAAGGATAGGGGAAAATGAATCACTAGTGTCAAGTAGAATGAAAAAAGGTCTCTTTTTGAGGAAGCATGGATACATTTTCTGGCATGAACACCGCGGTGGGTGTGAATGTTACTTTGAAGATTCAGGGGGTTTAAAAAAGGAATGTTCAAAATGAATGTGGTAGGACATAGAATGCTCTCCCACAAGTCAAGACGTGAATTATGTCTGAAATAGTAATTCTATGCCCATACATGTCTTGTCTTGTGATCCATAACACTTATCTGTATCCCTTAAACCAAATTATCAATGTGGCTGAGAATATATTATCTGTTTATAACTTTATAGACAATAACTGACAAGGCGAATGGATCTTCATTTTCTCCTAAGAAGTGGTAGATAAATGCTGCCATTGACGATTGCTCTGCCGTAGAGATCTCTTGATTGAATCCTTAAATTATTGTCTTTATTAATGATAATGCATTTTTAGGGTATGTTTAATATTTACATTTTGCTTCTGCATGACGTGCATAATATTTGGCATGTTTACTTGAAACTCATTTCTTTATCTAAGGCTAACTTGATTTTTGCTGTCTGTTATTATTACTCTAGCAATTTTTTCAGCGATTCATGAAGGATATGGTCTCAATGGAAAATGCTCAGATTGTCGAAATGGCAAAGGATTCTGGTGGAAGTCGTGCTATTGAATCTTTTCTATCTTCGGATGCTTCTACAAATGCAAAGCTCAAAGTGATAACCAAGTATAATCACACACTTTCTAAAGAACTCCGGCCAATTTCTTTGGTTTGTTTAGTGTGTTTAAGCACTTTCGTGATACGTAACTTAAACTTTTGTTGAATTTTGGTTTAATTAGGCTTCAAGGTCATTTTGGGGAGCTTTCGTTACTGCCTTCTGGCTCTTTTATTGTTGAAAAGTGCTTCACTGCTAGTGATTTATCCACAAGAGAGGCTATAATGGCAGAGTTGTCATCAATAAGGGATGAGCTATCTAAAACGAAGCATGGGCCATTTGTTTTGAGAAAGCTAGATGTTGACGGGTAACTATCACTTCGTTTATGATATTTTCTTGTATGCAAGTTAATTATCACATCTTTACTTTCATGACTCATGTTTACACTGCCTTGCAATAAGATATTTGTTTTATTGCATTTTTTTATTTATTTGAAATAGGAGTATCTCATTGAGTTTCCCGCCCTCTTTTGAACATAGACAATGTATGTTGGTAAATGAACCATATCTAGCTACCTTCGCGTTACCGTGTTATTTGAATAATTATGTTGTAACAAGACTTGTGTTCAACTTGGGGGTTCCACCGACCAAAGCTACCTTCAGCCTCTTTGATATTCTTTTCAACTTAAACATTTGTCTATCGTTTAAATTCTTTTTTTTTTAAAATAATAAAGCCAGTGGTTAGGGCTGTAAATGAGTACGGGTAGACCCGCAAATCCGGACCCTTGAAAAACCTGTCACGGGTCTAATTTTTTATACCCGCATACCCTTGGACCCGTATACTCTTGGAACCGCATATAAGCAGGTTCGATAATGGGTATGTTTGGACCCAGACCCGCTAGACTCGTGTACCCGCTATACATAAATAACTACTTAAATAATATGTTATACGTAACTAATATAGTTCTTGAGATTATATCGTACTCTAACCACAATAAGGTTGAGACTAGTCATATAATTAATAATTAAGTATTCTAGTTACAATTATGAACATCATATGTAAACTTAAAATCAAAATGTCTACTAATTTACATTACTTTCTTCATAAGTTAAAAGTTATGATCATGACTACGAATATGTAAACAATTACTTAATTAATGTTAATGTATAAAATATAGCATTGTCTAATATAACTACATGTTAATATACTATATAATAACAATATCTTGTTCTATTAAATATATATTACATAGTCATTTCTCTTACATAAACAATATGATATTTTATAGAACCGCTTACCTGCATACCCGCACCGCATACCTGCTATTATTACGGGTATGGGTATGGTACGGGTCCAGGTTTTGTATTATGCGGGTCTAGAATCGGAACCAGACCCGCTAAATTAGATGGGTATGGGTCTAGGTATGGCCAGACCCACACCCTTTACACCCCTACCAGTGGTAGCTACATTAGATTGTCCATCTTGTTGATTTAGGAGTTAATAGATTTCGTAGTTTTACTCTTATGTACGTTTTGTGATTTGATGAAAAATTTGGTGAGTTTTTATGAACACATCACTGATTTGTGGACTCTGCAGGTTTGTAAAGCGGCCACAACAATGGAAATCAAGCCAAAAGGCAAAAGAAGCCCTATATAGAGATTTCCAAGCAGCCTTCGGATCAGAAGATGATCTCCAAGAAGGGAAAGCACCAGCTCATCCTAAGAAGAGTCACAAACATCACAAAGAAGCAACTTCAACCAACGATGCCAAGGACGATTCAACTTTTGTTCATCAGTTTTCTGGACTTGAGCAACCCTTGGCAATCTTGGGTTTTTCTGGTTTTAAACGTGGTTCTAAGCGAGGTCTTGAGTATGTAAGTTCGGGGTTGACCTTAAATGGTCCTAGTAAAAAGTTTGTGGGCAAGAACAGAGCAGAAGACATTGGCTTTGTGAGGCAAGGTAAGAAGGGCAAATCTACATCTTCTGAACTCGCCGACCTTGCTGCCAAAAAATCAAAATTGGATGTGAATGATGTGCGTAAGTTATTTGAGGGGAGTATTTGAGGTCGAAGTTAATAGAAAAGTAAACGAGCTATTATTTCTGTAACAACAATCAATTAGTTTTAGTTGTATGTATATTCTTCCAGGAAAGTAGCCATGCGCCATTACTATTAGGCTAACAAAACTTATCCCAAATTGTTTAACTAGATATATAGAAATTTTGATACGTAAGTTCCAGGGAAAATGTTTCGTTGAGTTTGTCACGTGTATGCTTGATTGGATGAGGTGTACAATCGTTTTTTTTTTTGAGATATTTGTGAAAGATTGTTTTCTTGAAATATTACTGCAACAAATATTCGAGTTTTTACGCGTGGTAGCACCGTTATTTAACGACCTTGCATATTATTATTAGTAACTAGCGGCTCAGTCGAACTCGCCAAACCCAACTTCTACATACCAGCAGACATTGTGATTTATGGTTGATCCATGTCTGCATTACTTTCTACACCAATCAGGTGGGGATTATGTCACAACTTCCATTATATGTGCCTACGGCAGCTCATTGACTTGCGATGTTTCCCGCAATATCTTTTAAAAATATTGCAATGGAGGCTTCCGACTACATTCTTCTTGATTTTCTAGTCCTTGCCACCCGTCTAATTGAACAGGTATGCTGCACATAATCTTCTTGTTTGTCTGTAAAATTACGAAACTTTTGGAAAGTATAGATGACCATGAAAAATCCCGCATTGCGTAACAATGATATGCTGAAGGAGCCTGGTTTTTTCGATTCATGCAGTTTCTTTCTATATTTAGAGTGATTTCCATTGAATTGACTGTAGTGTTTAGTAGTGGTGAGAAAATCATTTGACCGGACCATCACATCGTACTCTAGAGAGTTAAGTTCAGATCCTGAAATGCATATGTTTATCAAACACAACATGGGTCAACCTAGTTAGGAAGAGAATATTCTGTGATGGAAGAAATTAATTTGTAATTCCGTTACTTTAGCTTTCGACTGAAGGAACACTTTCTATAATAGAAGCAAACTCTATATAAGAACGACTAGAACGACATATCTATCATCCTTATAGAAAGCGAAGTTCCTATGTGCTCCCCAGATTTTTGTTGTGCAAGAAAATCAAAAGAAAGAACGACTGGAACAATGTCTATCAATCTTTAATTTTTGATAGAAAGTTAAATATGTAGATAATGTTTACAAATAAGGACGTCTGTAAACAGTCACATTACAGAATAAAAGACGGACTAACAACACTAGAAGCATGTAGTCTATGCGGAAGTTGTAATCAGCAAACCAGCACTACTGAAGAAAAATCAGAAAAGGATGAAATAGAGATTGTTTTGGGTGAGGCACCCTTTAAACAATGAGCCTTAGAAACCAATAAAGAAGATAGTGAAGTTCATTGATATTGGGTCTAGAAGCCAGCGTCATCTACTAAGATCTCCTCTAGGGTGTAATGTTCTTCAGAATTGTGGTCACCGAGGATCGCCATGTGAGTGTCTTCATCTGCCATCACATGTGTTGCTGTTGAAGTCAGTACTGCAATACAAAATGATAAATAGAGAGTATTCAATCTCGGATTTTATCTACACAATAGGGCGAGCAGTGTTGTCATGTTTCCTGTCGTTACTCTGTACCCATAAGTTTCAAAGTATAACAATGGTCAGATTGTGGGAGTCATGGTTGGTGTTTCGAATGTGGGAGTCGTGGTTCCTGTTGTTTCTTTCTATCCATAATGTCTATCAATCTTATGAAATTTTCAATATGGAAGCAAATTCTATATAAGAACGACTACCACAATGTGCCTATAAACTTTGTTGCTAAAAGTTACGTCCCTTTGTTGACTCCGAATAAGAAATTTAAATACTATGCTACTCGCTTGTCTGCTCATATAACACTTCTCACCGCTTTTAGAAGTTGATAACCTTGATGGAGGCAACATACACGCTAAAGAATAAGACATAAAATGCCAGCAATACAATTACCGATACACTAGTTATCCCAAACTAGAAATCCAACGTCGTTTCAATGTACTCCTTAACCGTTCCATCAACCCGACGCCGATAAGGTGTGTCTCATCACCTCCTGACCGAGAAGTGACAACTCCACGAAGCGTTACATGGTATCAGACACAGATAGTAAAATTAGTTCCACCATCTGAGGCAAGGATCATAAATATGAATCGTTACAAATGAGAATTTGGATAGAGAAATCTCACAGATTCTCGATGATCAAATTCAACGAACAAGTGTTGGGACTCACAGATTTAGGTACCAAAACCCTGAAAGCAGATTGCATAATGAATAATATGCCGAAGAAATGACAGCAACCATGTGTTGATTTGATCTCAAACCAACAACCATCTACCCTAAAAGGTGAAGTACGTGAATGTAAGGAACATGTAGGCAAGGTACAAAAGAAATTTACCTTCGTTTATTCCATGAACGTGTTACATTACTGAAGGGAAGATCTTATATTAAGAGTTTCTGATTGTTCGTTATGATGTATATATTTCAGTATATCTTATGCGGCTTGGTTGGGAAAATTGAAAAGGCTGATGGAGCTTCCTCATAATGTAACAAAACATACCCCAAAGAGTATAGAAGTCACCTACACTCCTTTTATAGTTGATCATGAAATATGTCATAACGCCAAAAAAATAGTTTGCCCAACTACAGTGGCGGATCTAAAAAATAATAGCATGGGGGGGGGGGCTAATATAAATATATCATGATTACAATTTTCATCAAATGGTTAAGTTATTTTCTTAACTGTAGTATTGCATTATACTTAATAAATAATATATTGTGCGTGGTATCTCATGAAAATTACAGTATAATATCGATCTGTTTGTGTTCAAACTATACTCACAAATTGAAACAACAACTGGTATGGTTAGAATATAAATGTAGTTTAGTCTGGCAAGTAAAAATATACAAAGAGTTCAAATTTATATATAAATAAACTTAAATATTAGTAGAATGAGAGTTAAAATATAAAGGATTTGCCACATATGTATTTATTATTACACATTATGAGGTGAAGAAAAATGACAAACAACACTTTCAAGTACTGATGATTGATTATCACTTTATGGACTATGGTTGGAGAGATGGCAAAAATCATGTGATCCGTCACGATTGTTAATTAATAAGAATGCAATGAGAATACAATGATATGAAAATAATAACTAAACAATACATAATTCAGTTGTTTGAATCAATGAAAACGTACATAAATTGTAGGCGATCAATATGTTGTCAAACATTTAGAGACGTAACAAACTGACGCACTACTTTGTGTGACATGTAAAAATGTTTTCCGTAGTTTTTGTGCCAAATGAAGAGGACCACCACTAATACCCTGCATTTTCTACTATGTTTTCTTGATTGAGCGTATAAATCTACCCAACATGCAATATTCTAACCATATGCCACGCAACATCCTTCTAATTGACAACCCATGATCAATAGCATCTGCAGATTCAAAATTGACTGCCTAACATGGAATAAGATAATATACGAAAACGACAATAATCTTTGATTGGATTTGACGAGCTTTATTTTGTTCAGCCCACCATGTGCTTTAGTTTCTCTTTCCGTAAACTCCATCAAGATCTTTGTTTATACGGTACAATTTATGTCCTCGGTAAGTAACGTCTGGCACTAACTATTACTTTTTTCACTGTATGCATTCATTACAATCTAAGGTAATTACTGTGTGTGTGGGGGGCGGGGGGGGGGGGTGGGGGTGGGGGGTGGGGGTGGGGGACTCTAGCCCCAGTAGCCCCGGGTGTATAATTCAGAGCACCAACATAAATAATGGTATTGCAAGAGCTGTAAATTCACATATGGTTTAGTTATCTGCTTTATATATTTTTTGCGGTTATCCTTGTATAATCAGAATAGTTTTATATGGCTTAACTAGACACTTAGCTAATGCATGAAGAAAGACAAAAGCTAGCTATGTCATTATAATATAGTTTAAGAGATCATATGCAAAACAAATGGATTTTTTTTTTGTGAACTTACAAAACAAATAGATGTTAATACGATTTTCGTGTCTTTTTGATTATAAAAGAAACTTCAATGTCAAATTTTCTTCGTAAGAATTTATTTACATTTGATTTTTATGTTTGAAATTGAAAAAAGAACTCTGAATATGTAGTAAAATTTCCCCTATCCCATCTATATCCAAAATTTGAGAATCGATATTGTTGTTTGAATAATAGTTATTTGTATACCTCAAAATAGCTGATCATAGTATTAGTTCTTGAATGATATCCAAGTGAACCACCATATATAACCCATCTGAAGAAGCTATAAGCAAAGAAAGGTATAGTTTCAAACAGAGTCAATTTCACAAGGTTTAGAAGATAACAAGTACTTCTAAAGTCAAAGTGTATTATTAACCTCATCAAATGCTTCAAATATGTCAATGCTTGAATGTGCGCATGACAATGGCATCAACACGTACTTGCAACCCAACATGAGAGAGAGAAAGAGTTGTGTGCATAATGTGTATTCTTGGTGGAAATTAAGGTATTGTATAGGGGGATATGAAAACAAATAAACATCCTAGCCTTGTAGTAGGGAGATACTTTGAGAATAGTAAAGATAATTAAAATATTGGAAACCAGACCCAGATTGACTAACATGTCCAATGTACGTGCTTCTTTTGGACAACTAGGAGAAGAGTTGTCTTTGCTTGTATCAAGTATGGATCTCTTTAAATATATAATTTCATTTTTCAAGTTTCTCTTATATATGTTACACGCCACTGACATTATATTTCTCATATTATATGAAACTAGTGTAGGAAGCTTTACATTCTTATCTCCTAACTATATCGAGGCTCCCTAATCATATGGAAAATAAGGTGAAGAAAGACGATTTTGGAAAGGATAGGCGAAAGTGAATCACGAAAGTCAAGTAAGATGAAAAAAGGTCTCTTTGTGAGGAAGCACGGATACATTTTCTGGGCATGAATAATGAGGTGGGTGTCAATGTTGGATCGTGAAGATTCAAGGTGTTTAAAAAATGAATACGCCAGAACAGAGAATGCTCTCCCACTAGTCAAGATGTGAATTCTGTCTGAAATAGTTTTTCTATGTCCAAACTTGTCTTGTCTTGTGATCCATAACACTTATCTATATCCCCTAAACTAAATTATCAATGATGCAATGCCCTTCCTACAATGCCATCTGACAAGTCTGTTTGATCCAAAATCTAACTCTGATAAAGCTATGATTTCTTATCTTCACTTACATATTTCTCTTCGGAAGTAATAACAAACATCTAGAAACTTTGCATTTACATTCAATCTCTACTGATCATCTATCTGCCATGATGACTGAGTTTAGTGCTACTCTAGCTTCTCTATACGTTCCTTAAATGTCAAAGATGCCCTATCTTATCTAGGGTGTAAGCAAGCAATGAATGACCTACATTCCCATGACGTAAACATGCACATGTGCCAAATATGTGTCTGCCATGTGTACAACCGACGCCCATCATGGAATTAAAACTATTTGTGGTTCCTCGTCTTTTCCAAAGGGGCGTTGAGGTATTGGCCAATACTATCTAAAGATATTCCAAATCAAAAAGGTTTTACCCATTTTGCTTCAAACAAAATTGACTTTTTGATTTCATTTCAAACTTGTTAAAATTTGCCAATTGTCATTTAGCTAATAAGCCCGTGGATATTGAAGTTCTGCAAGCCGTACTTTCTGATACTGTATTTGAATGATTCAAATGGATTAAAAATGAAAGAATATATATATATATATATATATATATATAGCATGAAGAAATTAACGATACTTCTTTATCTTTTGAGTTGTTCTTTCGGATCAGTCGCTCAAGATCTTTGGTCTCCACTCGGACCCGATGAAAAAAATCGGGTCACTTCTTATGGATTCATTGAGAATGATTCTGATCTAGTTCATGGCCTATTAGAAGTAGAGGGCGCTCTGGTGGGATCCTCATGGACAGTTATATGAATCATTAATGTTCCTTTCATGGAGTTTCTTCATTATTCATATGATTCTTTATTTTAGAAACAATGAAAAGCAAAATTATTTAAGCATAATAAGCGCATCGAGTGCTATTTTTACTCAGGGCTTCACTACTTTTAGTCTTTCAACCGGAATACCAAAGAACGAGATATCGTCAATATCGGCGATATTACAATCGAAATATCAATAACAACACATACATATATGAAAAACATACATGCGTACCTATAGGCTCGCAAATATTTGTATATCGACATGTATACCACCAATATTACCATGTTTCAATGGTTTCAGTGAAAAATGTACTACATATTTGAATGTATCGACCGGAACCGTCACTATACCGACGAGTACACTATTTTTTTGTGAGAATGACTATCTATTACTTCTTGGGAGGAGAAAAAAATGTGCACTTGGGTGATTTTTACGATCAGGGAAAGTCTAACCAATCTCTTTCATTTTCTACAATTTACAACTTCTCCATATCTTTTTCCTCTTTTTTTCTTCCTCTTTCACCTTAAAAGAGTTTTCTACCGCCAAGCCCTCACTAGTAAAGTAATGGTCTATAGGGTCAATTTTTTAAGCCTCTAGCGTCACATTTTAACCGATGCTTAAGTGGCCATCAATATAGAAATTACACTATAGGGTCGGTAACTAAAGAAAACCGACCTTAGATAGTAGCGTTGGGTTGACACAAACAAAAATCCGAGGCAATAGTTACACTGCTGCATCATTTATATCAAAACAAAACCGACCTTATAGTCAAAATTGATCATTTTGAAATGAAAAGAAGATAGCTTACCCTAGAGGTCTATAAGGTCGGTTATATGTAAAAAAAGACCCAAGAGAGGTACAAAAACTGACATGCTGAGCCGTGAGGCTGTAAGATCAATTATAATAAAAAAACCCGATCCTAGAGGTCTAAAAGGTCAGTTATATGTAACAACTGACCCAAGAGAGGTACAAAAACCTAAAGAAACTGGCCCTGAGGCTGTAATGTGGCAACACATCCCACTATCATACAGACAACGAGGTGTTACGCGAAAACGTACGGAAATCATCATAACCACAGATTACCAAAAACACGAGTTAATTAAAACCGATTGTGGAAAACTGATAAACTGAGAAACTATTACATTCCAGTCCACATCCTGCAAAAGAACATGTTATATACATATATACAAGCCTTGATACATGTCCACAGTTTAGAGCAACAACTGCCTTATCATCACCAAAGTTCATCACCTGTTTATACATACATAAAGGCCCACATCCGACCAACATCAGGATATAAAAAATATCTACAGCTGTACATCGTGAAACAACGTCAAAACACCGCCTAGGACCTGAGAGTACAGGGATGACTCTAGACTCTATCACGAAACATCCAAAACAACAACATGTCCATCGCTTGCCTTCTACTGTTCTTCTTGCTACTCGGCCACAACTCCGCGACCACCACCACGTCTAGCTCGACCACCTAAAAAGGGTGTAAACCAGCATGGTGAGACAATTGAACATTGTCCCAGCGAGAAACATAACTCCCCACTGAAACTACAAAACCTCAGGTATATATAAAACAGTTAACTGATAAAAAGTAGAACAAGAGCAGTTATAAAGTTGTCTATTCCTAGCAAATTTACCAGATGTACTCAAGTATTACTTTGTGGAACATGATTAATAGGTCAAGATATATATAAGTCCTACTACATTTGAGGAACATAAAAGCAACTACAAGATATAATGAGAGTAACTACACAAACAAGGCCTCAACCAATGTTTCGTGTTTGTCTTAAGCAGTAGTACTATTCCGCTGAATTACGTATTATTATGCCCTGAGGAAGTGAGCCGTACCGCCCAAATCCAATCTTCGGTTGCGAAACCCAAGCCGATACCATACAAGGTCAATGGAAGACCCGGAATCCACGACCTCACCCTTCGTGGTCAGTGCACGAAAACTAAAGCAGGACCGTAGTCTCATGCTTAAGTGGCCTTAGCCACAGGGTCAGCTCCATAGGCTACCCTTTCTAGCCCGCCTTGGTACAGGTCTTGACGCTAGTATATTTGAGCCATGATGAACAAACGTGTTCATGCTCCAACACATTGAGCCATGGGCTTACTCACCATGCTCTTCACATATATATATATATATATATATATATATATATATATATATATATATATATATATATCCGAGTCTGCAACCGTGGCTGCACTCGATTCCCTCTCTATTTAAGGCAAGGAGAAACCACACATATTCAAAAATATGCGCTTCCAGGTTAACCCGTAGGAGAACCTGTTTCACCATCACCAATTCCTGACGATGATGGATCTATGGCCAGGGCAACTACATGATATGTTTCACTGTGATTAATTAGTATCTTTTATATAGATTGCAAGATTCAACCAAGGTGTATAACATGCAATGATAACAGGAAGTAAACAACATAAACTCAACATTATGCTTTTACTACAATTCACATCATACTGATCCATCACAAGGATCCCACATCACATGTTATCACTTGTCCCCTTGCCAATCAATCTAGATCCATCACAAGGATCATCACATACCATGAGATCTCAATCCCTCATCACATAGTGCCACTGCCTCTCAAGGCTTACATCACCATCATCCTTCTGGAATAGCAATCACATTAAACCTGTCATCTTATTGTGCTCATATATTTATTCATCATAGCCCCTCATTTGTCTATGCATTACCTGCATGGTTAGCACTATTCAATAATAATAATCATGAATAACTTAGAAACTCATAGTATCAACATAGGGTGACATTTAGGCTTAAGTGCTTTATCAACACAAGTTGACATTAATGATTATATCGTTTTCTTAACCATGCCTCATCTTATGATTACATGTATAAGGCACATCATTAAACAACTATTTATGTGCTTATATTTATCCTAGTATAAAGCAGATAACCAAGGTGATCACTTCATGCATATAATCATATTAGATACAAAGGACTAACGTTACCATTATCATTACCATCACCATTATCATTATCATCACCCTTATATAAATAAGGAGTTACCATCATTTTAAGCAAGGACATATATATAACAGTCTACTTTCCATGAAACGTGAAACCCTCACTATATGCGTTAGGATCCCTCACTAGAGGTACCAAGATCCCTTACTACAAAGCTGTACCGGATCACCTGCCCTTACCCAAAGCTTAACGCACAACGGCCGATACATAGGAAAGTAACAACGCTGCGTTACGTGCGGCAGAACAATGCTGCGTCAGAGGGGTGTCGCGCACTAAGGGTGTGTCGGGCATAAGCACTATCGAGCAACGCCCGTCACAACTCAGGATATCGGCCAACACAATGTGACGTCCGTCACACACCACACAGAAACGCCTGTCATAGGGGATATTGGCCAGGTCACCACAAAAAGCTAACGTCCAAGAGAGAGAACTCAACCCACATATCGTGCCACCAACTGATCAAGGCCTAACGGCCGTCACAAAGCAAAGAAAAGGCTGTGAAGCCCGTAAGAGGTCAGGGTATAACGTCAGACACAACAACCTATCGCCCAACACTTACTTGTATCGTGCAAGGCTAGGTCTAGAGGGCTGTCGGGCATCACCTCTCCACCCTCGTATCGTCCAAGGTACCATTCACTAGGTCATCTTCTTCCTCAAACACAAAGGAACCCGAAACCCTAGGAAGATGGCTCACCTCAATCAACTAAGAAATAGGGGTCTTACACATCAACCATCACCAAACGTGTCACAAGGAGAAACCCTAGAAAGAGTCACCACCAAGACCAAGCTCACCCTTCTAGTCCATGGTGAGAGGAGAGTGTTGCTTAAGCAACTAGAACACAAGCTCACCTCAATCGGCTAAGAGAAAGAGGGGTGTTGCTCATGATACTAGAAGCTCAAACTCACTCCTCTAGACCAAGGAGAGAAAGGAATATTGCTCACCTACAAACCCTAGTGCACATGGATCAGCCAACATGGAAGCTAAGAAAGAAACTAAGCTACTAACATGTAAACAAGATCATAGCAAGAGGTAATGTAATTAGGGTTATAAGTTATGTAACCCACCTTGAGCAACTTCAAGCTCCTAGCTCCACGCACCACCAAGCAAGGAGACTCCAAGGATATCGGCCACCAGCTTTCTCCTTCCAAGGGGTGTTGGCCACCACCAACTTCTTCAAGGGGGTATCGGCCACCAACTAGCAAGGAAGAGGGTTGTGTCGTGCACACCAAGGAGGAGAGGAACCAAAGAACCAAAGGGACCCTAAGCTAAGGAAAGGAATCACCTATATAGAAGGAAAGGGAGGAGAAAACAAGGTTGGTCCAAGCAAGGTGTCGCTTGCCTAGGGACACTTGTCCTAGTGCACGAGCCACCACTCTAGCAAGCTCCATACACATGTCCAAGATATGCACCAAGTGTCCACAAACAAGGTCAAGGCTGGGTCAAGGATCATGGGCGACACAACAACTTACACCATGGGCGACACACCTCATCCCCATGGGCGACACACACACACACCTTGGCCGATACACTCCCCATCTTGGCTGATACAAGGCTCAACCAAAGCAAAGCAAGGCACCTCAAGACTCAACAAGCTCAACTAGGCCCAAAAGAACTCAAGCAACGAGCCCAAGCCTTCCCCTCTACACAAGAGGAAGCAAAGAGAGAGAGGAACACCTCAAGGTGGCAAACTTTCCCTCAAAACCCTAGACTTGGGTCATTTGCAATTAACACCTCCAACTCTCAACAAAGCACAACCAAACCATAATCACCACTAAAGGTGATTAACAAGCAACAAAGCACCAGGGTTAAGCAAAGGAAATAGGGTAAACCCTAAACGAAGGTCAGGGTCCTTACAAGCTAACCCCCCTTTAAGGGATTTCGTCCCCGAAATCCGAAGAGAAAAGCGAGGGATACTTCCTCCTCATCTCTTCCTCAAGCTCCCATGTGGCTTCCTCAACGCCACGATGATGCCAAAGAACCTTCACAAGAACCAGGTCCTTCCTCTTCAGCTTCTTAACCCTTCTGTCAAGGATCTCTACAGGACCTTCCTCATAGGTCACATCTTCATCAAGCTCAACCTCTACTGGCTGTATCACTGTTCCTGAGTCTGGATGGCTTTTCTTCAGCATACTGACATGGAACACTAGATGTAACCTGTGCAACTATGGAGGCAACTCTATCTCATAGGCTACCTTACCAACACATGCTATAACTGGGTAAGACCCCATATACCTGGGTGCCAACTTACCCTTCCAGCCAAACCTCAACACACCTTTCCACAACGAGACTTTAAGATACACTTTGTCTCCTACCTGGAACTCCAAAGGTCGTCGGCGATTGTCTGCATAAGACTTCTGCCTGTCCTGTGCCACTTTCAACTGTTGCTGTATCACCTTGATCTTTTCTGTTGTCTGCTGCACTAACTCAGGACCCAACAGTTGATACTCACCAGAATCATACCAACACGAAGGAGATCTACACTTCCTCCCATACAAGGCCTCATAAGGAGCCATGTCAATACTCCGCTGATAACTGTTGTTATAGACAAACTCTATCAAACTCAGATGTACATCCTAGCTGCCTAAGAACTGCAAAACACAAGCTCAAAGGAGATCCTCCAGAATCTGAATAGTCCTTTCAAACTGTCCATCTGTCTACGGGTGGAAAGTGGTACTGGACCTCAATTGCGTTCCCAACGCTCTGTGCAACTGCCCCCAAAAACGACTCATGAACTGAGGACCTCTGTCACAAACTATCTTCGCTGGCACACCATGCAAACGTACTATATCATCCACATAAACTCGAGCGAGCTTCTCAGCGGTATACGTCGTCTTTACCGGTAGGAAATGGGGAGACTTTGTCAATCTGTCCACTATCACCCCAATGGAATCATGATTTCTAGTTGTCCTGGGTAGACCAACTACGAAATCCATGGTTATATGATCCCATTTCCACTGTGGTATCGGCAAAGGTTGCAACGTACCCGCCGACTTCTGATGTTCAACCTTCACTTGCTGACAAACTGCACACCTTGCCACGAACTCAGCTACATCTTTCTTCAAGCCGGGCCACCAGTACAAGTCCTCCAGACTATGGTACATCTTGGTGACACCTGGATGCATGGCATACATCGATGTGTGTGCTTCCTAGAGCACTAACTTCCTTAGCTCATCAACATCAGGAACCACCATCCTATTACGATAGCAGACTAGCCCATCCTCGGACTCATGAAACCCATCACGCTTTTTGCTGCCGAACTCTGATCTGATCAACTGTACCACATCATCTGTCTGTTGTGCATCTTTGATCTGCTGTCTCAATGTAGGCTTGACTTGCATCTGTGCTAAAAGTCCAGCTAACAAGGAAACCTCCATCTGTACGTTCATCTTCTGCAAAGAGACAAGTATATCTCGCTTATGGCATACCAGAGAACACAACTGTGCCTTCTTGGAGGAAAAAGAAGAAGACTTTCGACTAAGCGCATCAGCTACCACATTCGCCTTACCAGGATGATACTCGATAGTGCAATCGTAATCATTGATCAACTCCATCCATCAACACTGTCGCATGTTCAACTCTTTCTGTGTAAAGATGTACTTCAGGTTCTTATGATCCGTAAAGATCTGACACACTTCCCCATACAGATAGTGTCTCCAAATCTTTAACACATGAACCACTGCTGTCAGCTCCAAGTCATGAGTTGGATAGTTCTCCTCGTGTTTCTTGAGCTGTCGTGAAGCAAAAGAAACCACATGATCTTCCTGCATCAGCACACAACCTAAGCCTTTCTTGGAAGCATCACAGAAAACCACGTAGCCCTTCCCAGGCTCTGGCAGGATCAACACTGGAGCACTGGTCAGCTTCTCCTTCAAACTCTGGAAAGCTTACTGACATCGTTCATCCCAGACAAAAGGCACATCCTTTCTCGTCAACTTGGTCATCGACAACGCAATCGCACTAAAATCCTTGATAAACCTCCAGTAGTATCCTGCTAGACCCAAAAAACTGCGAACTTCTGTCGGCGTTTTTGGCTGTTCCCAATCTGCAATGGATTCCACCTTCTTCGGATCTACTTTGACTCCTTCAGCAGATATCACATGACCCAAGAAAGTCACCTCTTCCAACTAGAACTCACACTTACTGAACTTGGCATACAACTGATGTTGGCGAAGAAGAGTCAACGCTCAACGAAGATGTTTCTCATGCTCTAGCCTGTCCTGACTATAGATCAAGATGTCGTCTATAAAGACTACAAGAAACTGATCTAAGAACGGACGGAACACTCTGTTCATCAAGTCCATGAAAGCAACAGGTGCATTGGTTAACCCAAACGGCATAACCACAAACTCAAAGTGACCATACCTCATCCTGAAAGCTGACTTTGGTATGTCATCCGCCTTGATTCTCAACTGGTGATATCTCGATCGTAGATCGATCTTTAAAAACACTATAGCACCACACAGCTGATCAAACAGATCATCTATCCTCGATAACGGGTACTTGTTCTTGATCGTGACCTTGTTCAACTGCCGATAATCTATACACCGCCACATCGAACCGTCCTTCTTTTTGACGAACAACACGAGAGCACCCAAAGGCGACGTGCTCGGTCGGATGAACCCTTTGTCCAACAACTCTTGCAACTGCTTTTTCAGCTCTGCCGTCTCCACTGGAGCCATCCTGTACGGTGTCTGTGCAACTGGCTGCGTATCTGGGATCATATTGATCTCAAAATCAATCTCTCGGGGTGGGGGAACACCAGGAAACTCCTCAGGAAACACATCTGCAAACTCGCGGACAACGGTCACCTCCTCAAGACTTGGACCTTTTGCCTTGGTAGCCACAACGGTATCCATCACATGAGCTAAGAACGCCTCACATCCTTGTCGTAGAAACTTATCTGCTACCATAGCTGATACCAGACACATAAGCAAAATCTTCCTATCTCTCTGAAAGATCCACTTCTCCCCAGCATCATCGAACACCACCTACTTGGAACCACAGTCCAAAACAACCTTATACTTCTCTAAGGTATCCATCCCAAGGATAACATCAAACCCATGCATGTCAAGTGGTATAAGATCCACTTGAATGTGGTGTCCCGAGAAAGACAAGACACAAGATGGACATTCCTCTTGGAGCAACGAGGAACCATCCAGAGGGGTTTCTAACAACAAGCTATCCTTCTTACGACTAACATGTAAACGACATTTCTCAAGCATACTATAGGCGATAAAAAGTGCGTAGCACTTGGGTCAACTAGAACAGATATAAAGCAAGAAGAAGACATATCAGAATGAAATAACTCCATCTGACCTGTCACTACTCGCGGGTTGACTATCGCCTCTGGCTGACTCATGACATAGAATCGATCCGTTGCTTGCTGTCCACGACCTCTGCTTCCTTGAGCAGACGATCCAGCTTGAGACGCTTGACCGCGTCCTCATCCTCTGCTACCACTAGGCTGCTGTCGATCCGATCCTTGATGATTCAGCCTCGGCTGCTGCGTCACTTCAACATCTCTGTAGGGACAACTCGACTTGACATGCCCTATCTGACCGCATGCATAGCATGTCCTAACATCAACCCGTGGCCTAGATGGTCCTGTCACTGCCACAGAAGCCGTACTGTGTGCCCTCGATGGTGAAGAAACATAACCTCTTCCTCTACTTGGAGACCACTGGGATGGTCCACCGGAACCTCTCATCACTGACAGTGCTGTAAACCTTGGCTTCTTGAAGCCACCAAACCTCTACCCCTGGAACTGAGCAGGTCTCTTCTTAGCCATAGACTCTCTCTTCTCCCGTACTGATCGTTCGATCCTTCGGACGGGTTCCACAAACATAGCAAACCGAGAGCGGTTTTCCAATGCAGACACAGGGGTTGTCAGCTCAGAACTCAGACCCTTCTCGAAACGTCTGATCTGTTCCTCATCTGTTGCTGCCATGTGAGGACAGAACCTCAACAGATCCATGAACTTGGCCTCGTACTCGGTGATGTTCATCGTTCCTTGTCACAAGCTCTCAAACTGACTGATCTTCTCATCCAGATACGTCTTCGGGAAGTATCTGGTGATGAACTCGCGCGTGAAAACCTCCCAACAGATCACCTCACGGGATGCTTCTCTTCCTCGATGGTCCACCAGTGACCAGCACTACCTTTCAGAAGGTAGACTATGTGATTTACCTTGTCTGCTTCGGGGATGTCGAGGATCCAGAAAGCCTTCTCAAGACTCGTCAGCCACAGATCCGCATTCGCTGGATCAGCTGTTCCAGCATAATCTGAAGCTCCAACTCGGCGAAGCCTCTCGAAGGTCTTCCCAATACCTGATGTTTCACCATGGGGAGCCTGTACTCTCGGAGGAGGCACTGGCAATTGCTCAACCATGAGATTCATTGTAGCCATCATCTGCCCCAAAAGCTGTTGGTAGGCAGGATGCTCAAGAATGGCTGCGTTCAGTTGGGGGACCTCAGGCACCCGATCTTCATGTGCCTGCCCTACTGCTCCATCAACAGATGCAGAATCGCTGTGCTCAACAACGTGTTCTTCATGGTTTCCAGACATCTTGTCTTTTCTACCGCTGAGAGCAGAAGATGATTGTGAGAAAATCTGGAAAACTCATAAGAACAGACTCAACCTAGTCCTTAATCCTTGTAGACTCAGCGAACCTAAAGCTCTGATACCAAAAACTTGTGGCAACACATCCCACTATCACACAGACAACGAGGTGTTACGCGAAAACGTGCAGAAATCACCATAACCACAGATTACCAAAAACACAGGTTAATTAAAATCGATTGCGGAAAACTGATAAACTGAAAAACTATTACATTCCAGTCCACAACCTGCAAAAGAACATGTTATATACATATATACAAGCCTTGATACATGTCCACAGTTTAGAACAACAGCTGCCTTATCATCACCAAAGTTCATTACATGTTTATACATACATAAAGGCCCACATCCGGCCAACAACAGGATATACAAAACATCTACAGCTGTACATCGCGAAACAACGTCAAAACATAGCCTAGGACCTGAGAGTACAGGTATGACTCTAGACTCTATCACGAAACATCCAAAACAGCAGCATGTCCATCGCTTGCCTTCTACTGTTCTTCTTGCTGCTCGGCCGCAACTCCGCGACCACCACCACATCTAGATCGACCACCTAAAAAGGGTGTAAACCAGCGGGGTGAGACAATTGAACATTGTCCCAGCGAGAAACATAACTCTCCGTCGAAACTACAAAACCTCAGGTATATATAAAACAGTTAACTGATAAAAAGTATAACAAGAGCAGTCATAAGATAAAGCTGTCTATTCCTAGAAAATTTACCATATGTACTCAAGTATTACTTTGTGGAACATGATTAACATGTCAAGATATATATAAGTCCTACTACATATGAGGAACATAAAAGCAACTGCAAGATATAATGAGAGTAACTACACAAACAAGACCTCAACCAATGTTTCGTGTTTGCCTTAAGCAGTAGTACTATTCCGCTGAATTACGTATTATTATGCCCCGAGGAAGTGAGCCGTACCACTCAAATCCAACTTTCGGTTGCGAAACCCAAGCCGGTGCCATACAAGGTCAATGGAAGAGCCGGAATCCACGACCTCACCCTTCGTGGTCAGTTGCACGAAAACTAAAGTAGGATCATAGTCTCATGCTTAAGTGGCCTTAGCCACAGGGTCAGCTCCATAGGCTACCCTTTCTAGCCCGCCTTGGTACAGGTCTCGGCGCTAGTATATTTGAGCCATGAACAAACGTGTTCATGCTCCAACACATTGAGCCATGGGCTTACTCATCATGCTCTTCATATATATATATATATATATATATATATATATATATATATATATATCCGAGTCTGCAACCGTAGATGCACTCGATTCCCTCTCTATTTAAGGCTAGGAGAAACCACATAAATTCAAAAATATGCACTTCCAGGTTAACCCGTAGGAGAACCTGTTTCACCATCACCAATTCCTGACGATGATGGATCTACGGCCAGGGCAACTACATGATATGTTTCACTGTGATTAATTAGTATCTTTTATATGGATTGCAAGATTCAACCAAGGTGTATAACATGCAATTATAACAGGAAGTAAAAAACATAAACTCAACATTATGCTTTTACTACAATTCACATCATACTGATCCATCAAAAGGATCCCACATCACATGTTATCACTTGGCCTCTTGCCAATCAATCTAGATCCATCACAAGGATCATCACATACCATGGGATCTCAATCCCACATCACATAGTGCCACTGCCTCTCAAGGCTTACATCACCATCATCCTTCTGGAATAGCAATCACATTAAACCTGTCATCTTATTGTGCTCATATATTTATTCATCATAGCCCCTCATTTGGCTATGCATTACCTGCATGGTTAGCACTATTAAATAATAATCATCATGAATAACTTAGAAACTCATAGTATCAACATAGGGTGACATTTAGGCTTAAGTGCTTTATCAACACAAGGTGACATTAATGATTATATCTTTTTCTTAACCATGCCTCATCTTATGATTACATGTATAAGGCACATCATCAAACAACTATTTATGTGCTTATCTTTATCTTAGTATAAAGCAGATAACCAAGGTGATCACTTCATGCATATAATCATATTAGATACAAAGGACTAACGTTACCATTATCATTACCATCACCATTATCATTATCATCACCCTTATATAAACAAGGATTTACCATCGTTTTAAGCAAGGACATATATATAACAGTCTACTTTCCATGAACCGTGAAACCCTCACTATATGCTCTAGGAGCCCTCACTAGAGGTACCAAGATCCCTCACTAAAAAGCTGTACCGGACCACCTGCCCTTACCCAAAGCTTAACACACAACGGCTGATACATAGGCAAGTAACAACGCTGCGTTACGTGCGGCAAAACAACGCTGCGTCAGAGGGGTGTCCCGCACTAAAGGTGTGTCGGGCACAAGCACTATCGGGCAACGCCCGTCACAACTCAGGATATCGGCCAACACAATGTGACGCCCGTCACACACCACACAGCAACGCCCGTCATAGGGGCTACCGACCAGGTCACCATAAAAAGCTAATGTCCAAGAGAGAGAACTCAACCCACATATCGTGCCACCAACTGATCAAGGCCTAACGGCCGTCACAAAGCAAAGAAAAGGCTGTGATGCCCGTAACAGGTCAGGGTATAACGTCCGACACAACAACCTATCACCCAACACTTACTTGTATCGTGCAAGTCTAGGTCTAGAGGGCTGTCGGGCATCACCTCTCCACCCTCGTATCGTCCAAGGTACCATTCACTAGGTCATCTTCTTCCTCAAACACAACGACACCCGAAACCCTAGGAAGATGGCTCACCTCAGTCAACTAAGAAAGAGGGGTCTTACACATCAACCATCACCAAATGTGTCACAAGGAGAAACCCTAGAAAGAGTCACCACCAAGACCAAGCTCACCCTTCTAGTCCATGGTGAGAGGAGAGTGTTGCTTAAGCAACTAGAACACAAGCTCACCTCAATCGGCTAAGAGAAAGAGGGGTGTTTCTCATGATACTAGAAGCTCAAACTCACTCCTCTAGACCAAGGAGAGAAAGGAGTATTGCTCACCTACAAACCCTAGTTTACATGGATCGGCCAACATGGAAGCTAAGCAAGAAACTAAGATACTAACATGTAAACAAGATCATAGCAAGAGGTAATGTAATTAGGGTTAGAAGTTATGTAACCCGCCTTGAGAAACTTCAAGCTCCTAGCTCCATGCACCACCAAGCAAGGAGACTCCAAGGCTATCGACCACCAGCTTGCTCCTTCCAAGGGGTGTCGGTCACCACCAACTTCTTCAAGGGGGTATCGACCACCAACTAGCAAGGAAGAGGGTTGTGTCGTGCACACCAAGGAGGAGAGGAACCAAAGAACCAAAGGGACCCTAAGCTAAGGAAAGGAATCACCTATATAGAAGGAAAGGGAGGAGAAAACAAGGTTGGTCCAAGAAAGGTGTCGCTTGCCTAGGGACACTTGTCCTAGTGCATGAGCCACCACTCTAGCAAGCTCCATACACATGTCCAAGATATGCACCAAGTGTCCACAAACAAGGTCAAGGCTGGGTCAAGGATCATGGGCGACACAACAACTTGCACCATCGGCGACACACCTCATCCCCATGGACGACACACACACACACCTTGGCCGATACACTCCCCATCTTGGCCGATACAAGGCTCAACCAAAGCAAAGCAAGGCACCTCAAGGCCCAATAAGCTCAACTAGGCCCAAAAGAACTCAAGCAACGAGCCCAAGCCTTCCCCTCTACACAAGAGGAAGCAAAGAGAGAGAGAAACACCTCAAGGTGGAAAACTTGCCCTCAAAACCCTAGACTTGGGTCATTTGCAAGTAGCACCTCCAACTCTCAACAAAGTACAACCAAACCCTAATCACCACTAAAGGTGATTAACAAGCAACAAAGCACCAAGGTTAAGCAAAGCAAATAGGGTAAACCCTAAATGAAGGTCAGGGTCCTTACATGTAAGGTCAGTTATATTTAAAAAACTTACCCTAGAGGTCTATAAGGTCAATTATACGTAAAAAAAGACCCAAAAGTGGTACTGCTGACCCCTGAGGCTGTAAGGTCGGTTATATTAAAAAAACCAAGTTATATATAAAAAACTGACCCAAGAGTGGTACAAAGACCTGAAGAAACTGGCCCTGAGGCTCTAAGGCCAGTTATACTAAAAAAACCGACCCTGTAGGTCTATAAGGTTGGTTATTATAAAAATCGACCCTGAACTTTATAATTTTTTTATAGAAAAAATCTACAGAATAGAAATCTTCAAAACAAGAACCTGTAGAACAAAAATCTACCTTACAAAGATCAAAATCTATAATAGAAAGTAGAATTGCAAATGCAAAGATGCAAGCCAGAAATTCATTCCAAAGCTATTTGCTAGATTTTATGTTCAATCCTATTTGAATTGATTATCAATTTCCAAAACACACACATTCATAACAAAAACAATTCAACATATCTAGTTAAGACATATTCATATGCATATCACACCATAACATTCACAAAATGATAGATTGCATTAACCAAGTCTGAGATGATATTAAAAGTCACGTCAGATACAAAAGTAAATTTGAAAGAGTTTCAAAGTACATACATAAATGAAGCCAACATATGTATTCAATCCAATGCCATAATGACTTCATTTAGAAAAGTATCTGACCACTCTTCTCAGAATTCATTTAAATCCTCAGGTGTGTAAGGCTGAGTTGTATAGATCTGCACATGTTAATATTTTATAAAATGACTATAACTCACTTGTAAATTTATGATGTTGTTTTTTATTACACGATCTATAGTCTAAATGTCATGTGTTGCTCCTTTGACAATAGTTTGCTTATATTTCATAACATAGTACCCACAAGCCCAATCATTATTTTGTATAAGACACTACAAATAACGAGTTATACTTAATGTTAGTAAACTACTACAAACAGAGTTGATATAAGACTATAAGAGTTGAAATTAATACATTATTATAAGAGTTTACATATAAGACTAAGCCGTCAAAGTAGCTACCTTGATATTTTTTAAACTCAATGTCTTTAATTTTATGGGTATTCGTGCTCCACCTTTAGAAAAGCCTTTATACCCCTATTAATCAAATGATTAAGATAGTTGGAAAAATAGAAATTCTAAATAGAGATATCATGTTGAAGCATACCAATTGATGTGGTAGAGACTAAATTTATGATTAGTTGGTAATTTCAGTTTGTGGCCCCTTGTTGTTTTTCCCACTGGGTCAAGATAATAAAGAATGATCAATTTGGGGATGACCACCAGTAATTCCCGATGTCTAGGTCTGAGTAATAATAAAACAAATATTAAAATAAAGAAATTTAGTCATTATTAAAATTATATTGAATAATAAATATTACTGGACATTAAAATGAATTAGAATAATTTTCTTTCCCACACTAGCAAAATATTTGAATGCAGTAGAGAAGTACTCATTTACATCCTCAATATGTGTTTCCACCTGACTAGTGAATGAAGGAACTAAGAATCTAATATTCTTTATTTTAAAGTTTATGGCCTCAATATATAAGTGGTTGTAAAATATTTGTGACCATTTCATATATAGAAATCAGTTAAAAATACGTATTGGAATTTTTCTATATTGATAGATCCTTACCTTCACCATACTTCTAATATAAAAGTATTTAGCCAATCATACTGGAACAACTCTATAATATCATCAAGAAAAATAAAATTCTCAAAGTCCCTCCCAGTTGCATCTTCTGTTAAATTGACCAACATATGTGATCTTGAGCTTTGGTCCCTCCTAGTTGCATCTTCTATTAAATTGACCAACTTATGTGATCCCAAACTTTGGTTGGCTAAGTATCGACACAAACATTTACATTTACTTTCCAACTCTTCGAATGTAGATTCTGGAATGAAAGATGGCTTGGGCATAGGAGGACGACTAGTAGGATTCTGACTTTGATTTACAAACCTGTTAATTAATTACATATTTATATTACACGAGTTCATATATGTAGTCAAATAGGAAAAACATGATAGAATTTAGATACACCTTGTCATTGAGAACCAAGTATCTAGGCCACCCCACCATAGCACCCTCTGCTTCTTCAACTGTACTATATTCAGGATTATGTATGGGCAGTGGTTTGTCCCCCATTCCGTCATACACAAGATGGACGGAGCCATGACAAATCTCATCAGTAATTGGTTGGCAATGCAATGTACCATTGAGGTTGTATACCTTGCTCACTGCCATAACATTATATTCTGGAACCTCCACTGTAAGTTTATAGTTCATACCAACCTAGAATTGAAATAATATAAGTTATATAAGAAGAGGTAAACCAGATACCTACTACAACTATATATATATATATATCATACTAATAACACAACATATAAGACAAACTTATTGTAGATTTTCATGGTGGGTCATTTGGAGTTCTCCCACGACCTTCTACAACTGGAGCATGGGCTTGTACCTTATCATCTGAGAGACACACAGTTTGAATAGGTTGAGAATGTTGACTAGGATAAAATGAAGACATTATTTCTTTTACTTTCTGTGCTACTAATGCTTCAAATTCCTCTTGTGTAAGACCTCCTGTACGACCTCTTCTATATTGCTTTTGTGGAGGGCCAAAATAACACTTGAATCCTACTCCAGCTCCTAATGCCCTAACACGGCCATGATGCTCCTCCATGCCAAAAGCAACTGATAGTTCATCCATGCATCTAGTTGGGATGAATTTTCCTTCCTTTGCTCATGGAGATCAATCCATCCATAGTTAATAAAAAAATTAAATCACAATAAGTTAGATATAAATAAATCAAAATTTATGGGAGTTGCTCTTTATTTACCATCTTTTTTGCCACCTCCTTAGTTGTAGGGTTGGGAATTTTACTTGCTCGATTTTTTCTAGCATCAATCCACACCAAGTGTCGGGGTAGACGCTCAACTTGAGTTGTACTAGACTCTTCTTTAGAAGAGAGTTGCTTCTCTTGTAGTTGGCGACAAAAGGCATAACCAACGGGCCCCAAGTGATGGTCATGCATATTTTGGCCCGTCTTTCCCTTTGGGCCTCGTGAATAACCTGATCATTTAAATTTAGGTATTGTAATTTAGATCAAACATATATATATATATATATTAATTGTATAAAAAGATTCATACAATACATCACAATCTTTATTACCTGAAACTCATCTGAATTCCTTAGATGCAACAAATCTTTCCCACACCGCATGATCTATAAATATATATTGATCAGTTTTTTTCTTCTTTTGATTAGGATTATCTATATAATCCCTTTTGAGATAGGTCTTAAGAGCCCTCCATCATATACCACAACATTGTAGCACTTTTTTCTTGTGATCCTTTTCATTTAAATGAAAAACACCCTATACATATAAAAGCAATAATGTTATTTCAACAAGGATATGTCTTTCCAAGCAAACTAAATTCGAATAAAAAAATAAAAAACTTAGTAAAATAATATCACTTCAACTCACAGATATATCTTTCCATAGGAGGTCTTTTAAGGCAATAGAAACATCATGCCAATTTTCTATATCTATTTCCACCTTACTGCACGCGGTCACCCCTATGTAATGCTTGAAAGCACTAGCATGTTCCCCAATAGGTGCTCATGTGACATCAAACTATATTGGCAATTTTTCCCCTTTGGCACTGAGCTCCTGTAGCCTATGCATCAACATGGGACCTCTACATTTATTAGCATCACCAGTACCAAAAGCATCACCACTACCAGAAGCATCAACACTACCATATTCATGGTGCTCATGCTCAGAATGTTCATCTTCACTTGCCATTTTAGAACAAATCGCAAGTATACATGATCAAAAAACATAAGTGATAATAAAAGCACAAGTGGTAATATGATGTATATTTAAAAGATTGCATGCTTGAATGATAATAAAATGTATATTTCAAAGAATACATGCCTCTAGTATTGGTTGAGTTGCTAGTCAAGTAAAATTCTTTCAGCATGGTCTTGACATTTATAATATTCATCGGTGTTAACTTCAACATTTACACTTGGTAAACCAACTGAGAATGGGCTGGAATCATCAAACTTTTCATAGTATTCTTGTTCATTTATAGGATCTACAGTAAATTGTCTTTTTCCATGAAGAACGACAAACCAATTTTTATTTACCGGGTCATCAATATAGCATACTTGTTTTGCTTGGTCTACCATGATGAATGGCTCATCTTTCTCACCAATATTTTCAAAATTCACCAATGTGAAACCCAACTCATCCACTAAAACTCCTTTGTTGTTATCAACCCAATTATATCTAAAGATAGGAACTTTGAAATTTATATAGTTCAATTCCCATATGTCCTCAATGACACCGTAATACGACATCTCAGCTCCGCGTGGTCTTTTATCTTTAGCACTAGCAAAATACAACAAACAAGCTTGAAAGTGACCCTACTATTTTAGACTACACTACTTTCATCTTGACGCTTTGTAGTATGAAAATCCATTTATGACATTTCCTTCATATGACATGACATCCATTTTTGGCTTAAAGGGGAGACATTTTATGTTCTTAGCAACATTATTCGGTGATTCAGATAGTTGACTAGACTTTCTCTTCAAACTACCTAATAAATATTCGATTATGCTCTCTTGCAAGCCACATTGAACTGGATCAAGGGTGATTTCTCTTGATAAGATCATTGTGTTCTGTGATGTAGCTACCAACTTCATGAATGTGTAAAATATACAAATGTGTTTGTTCCCATAACCCACAACTAATTCCTTTCACTCGTGCTCCCAAAGTTCCTTTGCCACAATAAGATTCAGTATGATTGGAATTTTTTAGATTGCTAGAAGTTTCATTGCTATTTAAAAAATCATTGCAAAAGTCCATCACCCCCTAGCCACATAACCCTCAATAATACTCCTTCAGGATGATAGCGATTCTGAACATCACCTTCAAAAACACTCATGTAGCGTTCAAATAGATACATCCTGTACAAGAAAACTGGACCCAACATCTTCACCTCCCTTGTTATATTTACTACAAAATGAACCATGATATCAAAAAATGAAGGAGAAAAGTACATTTCAAGTTGACACATGGTAACAATTTCATATTTTTGTAATTTATCGAGAGTTTCAAGATGTATCACTTTGTTGCATATTCATTGAAGAAGAAATAGAGTCTTGTGATTGCAAACCTTACATGCTTCGACAATATAGATCAAATAGCCACAAATAAAATTTGTTGCATGAAGGTGTGACAATCATGAGATTTGAGACCTATCAACTTTAGAATCTTCTTTGATACCAATCTACGAATATTAGAAGAGTATCTTTGTGGAACCTTAATATTATACAAACAATCACAAAAAGTCTTTTTCTCTTGCTTTGACAAAGTGTAACAAGCTGGTGGTAAATATATGAGGTGACCCCTGATCTCCACTGATGATTCTTTTCTTATACCCATTAATTCTAAATCTTTTCTAGATTTTATGCCGTCTTTAGTCTTTCCTAATATATTCAATAGCATTCTAAATCTTTTCTAGATTTGATGCTATCTTTAGTCTTTCCTGATATATTCAATAGCGTACCAATGATGCTATCAAAAATATTTTTTTCCAGCATGCATGACATGAATGCAGTGTCTAATTGACATAAATCTCCAACAATGAAGATCCCAGAATATTGACCTCTTCTTGTATAAAGATTTGTCACATGCGAGAGTACAACTACTTGATCTCTTTCCAAATTCATTGACAATATCTTTCACCCTGCCATATATAACATTTCCTGGTATAGGTTTAGGAGCACTTCGTTCCTTAGTTGATCCATTAAAGATTTTGCGTTGCCTTTGATAAGGATGCACTTGTGGGAGAAATCTCCGATGACCAAGATATATATATTTACCACCATGTTTCGGTCAGATTGAATCAATATTTTCCTTACAAATAGGACATGCTTTGCATCCTTTTATGCTATATCTAGAAAAATTTCCATAAGCTAGAAAGTCATTAATCGTGCAAAACAACATAGCACACAAACTAAATATCTTTTCATGTGAATCATCATATGTCATAACACCTTCTTCCCATAGTTTCATTAGGTCATTAATTAGAGGTTGAAGGTAAACATCAATGTCATTTCCAGGTTGCGTGGGCTCTTATATCAATATTGACAATCTTGGGCCCTGATATCAATATTGACAACATGATATACTTATTTTTCATACACAACCAAGGAGGAAGATTGCATATAACAATCATAACATGCCAATTGCTATGTTGGATTCTTAATGTACATAAGGATTCATTCCATCTGTACAGAGTCCAAGTCTTAGGTTCCTTATTTCTTTACTAAATTGAGGGTATAATAAACCAATTTTCTTCCATTGTGGTAAATCAGATGCATGTTGTAGGACGCCATCATCATTGTCCTTTAACTCCCCAAGACAAGACAAATTTCGTGCATCTTCACAATTAGCAAATAAGTATTAAAATCATGGTATTATTGATAGATACCACAACACCTTGATAGGAGAGTCATTTTTATCCTTACCTGAATTTGTGGTCTTGTACCTTGACACGCCACATTTTAGACAATTTATCAAATTACTATAGTCCTTTTGAAATAACACACAATCATTTAGACATGCACAAATCTTCTTAGCCTCCATTCGCATTTGGCACATTATCTTCTTTGCTTGATATGTTAAAATTGGAAGCTCGTTGCCTTTAGGAAGAACTTCCTTTAACAAACATAAAAGTGAAGTGAAACTCTTATCGCTCGACTGGTTTTGAGCTTTAAGAGTATATAATCACATCACAACACTCAACCTCGTGAACTTAGTACAACCCTTATGTAACAGTCTTTCAACATCATGGACAATGTTTGCAAATAAAGAAGGTGGATCAAGGACATTGTCCCAACAACTACATAGCATCCCATCAACCATATCATCCTGAATCGATTCATCCTAAATCGGTTCATCATTGACATTATCATCATTATCTATATCTTCTATGCCACAACTATTAGTATCAACATTTTTGATCCATAATTAAATTTCTCTCCATGCCAATACCATTCATTATAACCTTATATGATCCCATTGCATATGGCATGATTCTTAATTTCCTCAAAAATATCAACTTTCAAATTATTAACACAATTTTTGCATGGACAATAGAACCTATGTAGGTAATTTCTTATGTTCCTCAGCAAATCTGATAAATTCATCAAGACCCTTGGCGAACTCTGGACTGCAACGGTTCTTGATAGACATCCAACTTCGATCCATTTTCTAGATCACATTAAAACTAATCATAAAACTGAGCATTTAATATTGATACTATAAGTTGTAAGTTTTCATTGATAGGAAGTTAATTACTTTTATACTAAAGTGTAACACCTCTCCTATTTTTGTATATTTAATCTCATTAGTAACTGTATAATGTATGTTTAATTTTCAAAAAATTTTTAGCAGCATTTCTCCTAAGTTCTCCAAGTACATCGATGTAAATGGCAAATAACCACCCACATATGTACCCAAAGAACAAATGAGGAAATACGACTAAAATTTCTTCAAAACTAAACATACAAATACACTTACATCCTAAGTGAGATTAAATATCCAAAAACAGTCCCAGACCGGAGACTATCTAAAATGTACTCCTAATGAGTAAATTTTGAATGGGTTTCTAAGTTAATATATAAATGTTTTATTGTCATATTTATATATTAAGTTAAACATCATGCATTTATGATCTCATCTATAAACCCTAAAGTGTCAATTTGGGACTGCATTGATGATCTCATCTATAAACCCTAAAGTGTCAATCTGGGACTACACAATGTCTACCCTCAAATTTCTAGAATGTATATAATGATTACATATGTGATTGACAATAAAATGTAGATATGAAAGAATACATGTTTTTATTTTTGGTTGAGTTACTAGTCAAATAAAATGGAAAAAGAATGTAACTGACCTGAGCCGCTGAGATGAAAATGAGAGAAGACCATGGGTAGTGGAAGGCACGCTAGTGGCAAAGAGCAAGAGGATGACCGCCGAGCGTCGGAGCTTCTGCGAGTAAGAGGATGACTGGTTGTTAGATTGCCTTGCTGATCAGTTAAAGACCTATAGTTGAAGAGGCGAGAGTTCAGTATATGTGGGCGGCGAAACTAAAACAAATTCAGGTAAAAAGGATGGATCCCTTGTCATTGTGCCAGATTTGCTTCCAGTAAGGAGGAGGAAGACTCCAAATGCACACTTGGTAACATACATGTGAATGTGTAACAGTGATACAAATTTATTATAGGCAAGTGACACTTGTGTGTAATTGATAGTCGGAACAACATCGGGCAGTAAGTAACTAAGAAAATAACCGCCCAACTGAAAAAGAGGAGAAAAAGGTAGGGATGTTTATCTTTTTTTGTATATGTATATTGTGTAGTGACGAAGTGTGGAAAGACTAATGGAAACAAAGAGAAAAGGTAGGGAGCATGTTCTTCGTACCTTGTCTGCAGGACGGAGTGGCTCGGCGCAAGCGGGTGGGATGTAGCTGGTGATGGGTCATCGACACCAGTAGGGGTATGCGCGGGAGAGGACGACGACGATGGTAGAGGTTGACGACGGTGTGGTGGTAGAGGTAGACGATGGTGGGAGAGCTCGCGGTGGTAGAGGTCGACGGCAGAGGTCGAAGGTGGTGGAGAGCTTGCCCGGGAGAAGAACGGAGAGCTGGGCGCCAGAGATGGTGGTCGGGGAGGCGACCCTTACAGCGACACGATGGTCGGGGAGGCGACCCTTGCAGCAACACGGTGGTTGGGGAGGCGACCCTTGTGCCGCGTCGTCGTCAAAGGAAGAAAGGAGAGCGGAAACCCTCGAAGGAAGAAAAGAAAAACCATGCTGGAAAGCTAGAGCAAGACTCACGAGTCTTTAACCGGAGCTCGACCTATAGGGACGGTTATTTGGTTAAAACTGACCCAATAGAGAAAGCACTCCCTGAACAAACCAGCGACAAGGTTGCTTATTAAGTGAAAAACCAACCCTACAGGCAGTAGTCGGTACCAACTACAAGGTCGGTTATCTGGGTAAAACTGACCCAAGAAGTCTCACGAAATCGAACCTACTAGGTTGGTCTGGTGGAAAAAACCGACCCAACAGAGGTAAGCGGTACTCTAATTTTTTTGTACACTGCTAGGTCGGTTATTTGGAAAAAACTGACCCTATAGCTCGACACTTATAGACGCGCGAAGGCAAAATGGAGCCAATTTTCATCGTGAGAAACATGTTGAGTCGGTTATCTGATAGAATCCATACTATGCTTATGTGTGTGAGCAAACTTTTTATTTCACAGATTTATTGTAGCGTCGATTATCTTTAGTATAACCAACCTTGTACCTCAATAAGTATCTGGATTTTTTTTCTAATGACTTATTACTTTGATTTTTTTAAAAGAAATGATGTAATAGCTTATTAAGTCGGTTTTTCTAGTAAAAGTGACGCTTTCGGCAACGACGTTATTGGCCAAAAATGTAGTAGTGCCTAGTGTTACTCCAATTTTGATATGTTTGATGCTAACTAGACATACATGTGTAAGTATATTACGTAGATCTACAATATTATCACTGGATCTACCTAATTACAACACTATTATCATTATCATGAAATTTATCTAAATTCTCGTAAGTACTGTTATAATTAGTTACTTACTAATGTTTACTAGAACATCTTCTATTGAAGAGTAATGTGAACATATATAAAAGAAACTATAGTCGAACTATATATATTTTCATTTTAGAAGTAATAAAAATTGACAAATTATTAAATTTCCTATACATTTGTGTGTTTTAATGTTGTATCAGGTTATTGTTTGACAAACTTTCAAAAGCGTTTCCACTAATTTAGCTTCCGATTGAAGGATCAATTTTTTAAATAAAAGCAAACTAGATATAAGAACGACTAGAACGATATATCTACCAACCTTATAGAAAGCGTAGTTCCTCTGTGCTCTCAGAATTTTAATTATGCAAGAAAATCATAATAAAGAACGACTAGAACAATGTCCATGAATCTTATGAATGTTTCCAATAATAAGGTAAATTCTATATAAGAACGACTACAACAGTGTACCTATCAACCTTGTTGCTAAAATCTACGTTCCTCTCTCAACTCCGAATGAGAAATTTAAATACTATGCTACTCTGTTTGCCTTGCTCATCTAACACTTTTCACCACTTTTGGAAGTTGATAACCTTGATGCAGGCAGCGTAATGCTAAAGAATAAGACATAAAATGCCAACAATACAATTACCAGTACACTAGTCATCCTAGATTGAAAAATCAAACTCGTTTGAATGTACTCCCTAACAATTCCAACAAACCCGACACCGGTAGCTCGTGTCTCATAATCTCCTAACCGAGAAGTGATGACTCCACAAAGCATCGATGCTGTCGGACACATATAGTAAAACTAGATCCACCATACTGGAATTTTCTGAGACAAGGATCATAAACATGAATCAATACAAAAGAAAAACTTTAGACAGAGAGATCTCACAAATTCTGTATGAACAAATTCAACGAGCAAGCATGGGCACTCATAGGTTTAGGTACCAAAAATCCTGAAAGCAGATCCCACAATAAACTAAATGCCAAAGAAATGACAGCTGCCTGATTTGATGTCAAACCAACAACCATCATAATCATCATTCCAT
The DNA here is from genome assembly GCA_963693085.1 of Alisma plantago-aquatica. Classification (NCBI taxonomy): domain Eukaryota; kingdom Viridiplantae; phylum Streptophyta; class Magnoliopsida; order Alismatales; family Alismataceae; genus Alisma; species Alisma plantago-aquatica. The sequence goes on from OY856415.1 coordinate 433,309,504, forward strand.
AAAAGGTGAAGTACGTGGATGTAACGAACATGTAGACAAGGTACAAAAAAGATTCCCTTATTTATTCCATGAACACGTTCCATTAGTGAAGGGGAGATCTTACATTAGGGGTTTCTAATTGTTCATTATGATATATATTTCACCATATATCTTATGTGGTTTGGTTGGGAAAACTGAAAAGCCTGATGGAGCATCCTCCTAGCGTAATAAAACACACACCAAAGAATTTAGAACTCACCTACACTCCTTTCATAGTTGATCATGAAATATGTCATAACGCCAAAAAGAATAGTTTGCCTAACTACAATGGCAGATCTAGAAAATAATAGCACGGGGGACTAATATAAATATGTCATGACTACAATTTCCATCAAATGATTAATTTAACTTTTTAACTGGAGTATTGTATTATATTTAATATATTATATATTGTGTGTGGTATCTTATGAAAGTTACATGTAATATCAATATGTTTGTGTTCAAACTATACTCACAAATTGAAACATCAACTAAAATGATTAGAATATTAATGCAGTTTAGTCTGGCAAGTAAAAACATAGAAGAGTTCAAATTGATATATAAATAAATTTAACTATTAGTAGAAGGAGAGCAACAATGTGAAGGATTTGCTACTGAAAATCTGTATATGTATTTATTATCACACAATATGAGGTGAAGAAAAATAACAAACATCAATTTCATGTAGTGATGAATGATTATCACTTTATGGAATATGATTGGAGAGTTGACAAAAATCATGTGATCCCTCACAATTGTTCATCGATAAGAATGCAATGATTTGAATTTAATAACTGAACAATACATAAGCAAGTTGTTTGAATAAATGAAAATGTATATAAATTGTAGGCGATCAGTATGCTGTCAAACACAAATATACGTAATAAATTGACACACTACTTAGTGTGACACGTCAATGTGTTTTCCGTAATTTTTGTACCAAGTGAAGAAGACCACCACTAATACCCTGCATTTAATACTATGTTTTCTTGATTGAGCGTATAAAATCTAACCAACATCTAATATTCTAACCGTCTGCACGCAACATCTTCGTAATGGAAAAACCCATGATCAATAGCATAAGCGGATTCAAAATTAGTTGCCTAATATGGAATAAGATAATATACGAAAACGGATGCAATATTTTATTGGAATTGACGAGCTTTATTTTGTTCAGCCCACCAAGTGCTTTAATTTCTCTTTCCGTAAACTCCATCCAGACATTTGTTTATACGGCACAATTTATGACCTCGGTAAGTAACTTCTGACACTAAATGTTACTTCCTTTCTATTGTGTACATTCATTGCGGTCTAAGGTAATTATTTACGATATTTTACTATGGTTTGAGGGGGGCAGGGGCTCTAGGCCCGCTAGTTCCAGATATATAATTTAGAGTACCAACATGAATTATGGTATTGCAAGAGCTGTGAATTTGCATATAATGGTCTTATGATCCACAATGCCAACTTTATATGGTTCAATTATCTACTTTATATAATTTTTGAGTTTATCATTGTGTAGTCAGAATATCTTTATATGGTTCAGCTAGACACTTAACTAATGTATGAAGCAAGAATATGTTATTATAATATAGTTTATGAGATCATAAGAAAAATACATAAATGTTTTTTGTGAACTTTCCAAACAAATAGATGCTAATACAATTTTCTTGTCTTTTTATTAAAAAAGAAACTTCAATGTCAAAATTTCTTCTTAAAAATTTATTTACATTCTATTTTTATATTTATTATTGAAAGGAGAACTTTGAATATGTAGTATAATTTATCCTATCCCATCTATATCTAAAATTTGAGCATCAATATTGTTGTTTGAATAATTATTATTTTCATACCTCAAAATAGATGATCATAGTATTAGTTCTTGAATGATATCCAAGTGAACCACCATGTATAACCCGTCCACCACGTTTCAACAGAAGAAGCTAGAGGCAAAGAAAGATATAGTATCAAACAGAGTAAAATTCACAAGGTTCAGAAGATTACAAATCAGGGGTGGAACCAAAGGGGGGGCTACCCAGGCTGAAGCCCCCCTAAAAAAATTATTATTATTATGATACCATATTAAAAATTTGTATTTTGTAAAAATACTTTATTACACCACACAAAATGTAATTTTTAATCTTATGATTTCAATCAATCATATTATATTTCTTTTTATGCAACATCGTGGGTAAATTTAATATATTTATAGATCATGTACTTATCTCTTCACAAATCATAAAATTTACAGTCCTAATATACGTCAATTATAGGCTTAAGAAATTATACCTTTGGTTCCTCTCTACTAAAATTTGCTTAATAATTTCATATCGATTGTGTTAAAACTTACACAAATTGTCTTGCCTACCATATTTGAAAGCGGAGCTCTACAAAATTGGGGGTCAAGTATCCTTAAATATGAAAATTAATTATATAATATGAAGTTTATAAAAATATAACACACATCATGTTGACGTATTAATTAGAATCTAATGCAATATAATTGACTCATTAATTGACAAATATTATTAGCTATAAACTTAAGTTTACTCAATTATATTATACACTAGTGAAAAAATGATAACCATACATGCACAACTAACCACCTTCGATTTAAATATTTTTCTTTCAAACTTTTATTAGACAATCACTCTTAAACTAAGAAAAGATCCATATTACTATACAGAAATAGATCTTAATAATATTATTTCTACATGGTATTTCACATATATAACATTTAGATATTGTCACTTTAATCTACATAATAATAATTAAAAACTTACAAGAACTAGAGAAGATAATGTCAAGATTTCTATCTATAAAAGAAAAGAAAATGATTGAATTGGCATAACGTAAACGTAAAAACATGGGGTAAGAAGGAGAAGAAAAGGTAGGAAAAGTCATTTTGTAGATATAATTTTAATCAAATGGAGAAAGAAGGATGATATGTAAACTGAAAGTCAATAAAAATATATAAGTATTTTTTTCATATCCTCTCTTATTCAACTTTTAAATAATAATTAAAAATATATGCATGGATCTTTTCTCTTCAATCTCTTCATTTTTCATTCCTCAATTTCCTTCTCCATTATATGTTGTTTATACAACTACACTAAATGTTTCCATTCCTTTCTTTCTTCAGTTTTCTTCCTTTCTTTTTAAGTTTCCTTCATACCGATCATTGTGTTAAAATCTTAAATAAAATTGATGCTGGAAGACCCAAAAAAATTGTACCATTCAAATCTTATACTATAAAGGATATATGTATAATGCATTAGGTAATGTGACACCGTCTACTAAATAGTTTCATATTATATTTTAATGTTCATCCTTCACTTAAAAGGTGAGTTTGTTCTCATTTTTAATATAATTGGTACTTTTCTTATGTGTTACTATTTTTATACACATTATACTGATCAAATGATTGTAAATTATGAATATATTATTGATCATCTAGTCAGCGAATATAAAAGATATGATCAAATAATGTATTATTTATGACCATACACATTTAAACAAATTCATTACTTTGATATAGTAATTAGATCATGTCATTTATGTTAGATTTTTATTTTTACAGATAGTTTATTTTTATATGTTAGAGATAATGAGACATTAGGTTAAGTATATTTTTTTTTCAAAATGTTTCTAAATAAGTATTGCTTTTACCATCTATATGTGTACTCAATATTTGTCATTGCTCATACTAATGCAACCCCCCGTAGTAGATTTCTACATCCGCCACTGTGTGGTAGTGTAGGAAGTTGGAAAGGAAGAAAAAATACATTTCCGTGACCAAGGAATCAGAGCAAGTGATACCCTTCCATCCGTTCTCATAGGGATCACCCCCACTGGATTTCTAGTCCGTCAACTTGGAGGGAGAATTCATGCTACTATACATGACGTTGAGAGCAGAAACTGCAAGGAGGGATTAATTATTTTGGATTATAAGTTGTAAGTAAATTTCTAGAATTAAATATAAAGAAACTTCTCCGGAAAATAGATAAGAATCACATATCACCGTTTTTGGAGTATGTGCGGACATGAATGGCAATGAGTAAGCTGCCACTGGCGATGAGTATTGGAGCCCAAAGGCAAAGGCAGAACAGGAGTATGGTTGCGGGAGCAAGCACTCTTGGAGTCCGACGTCTCTTGTTATTGTGAGAGGCAGGAGTGGCGGCGGTACACCTGGGCATCCATGACCATCGTCATCATCATCATCACATTGGTCTGAAGATGTTACTCTCTTTCTCAATTGTTATCTCCCTGTTCTTCCTTTTTCCTTTTCCCAATTCTTCTCCCCTTGCCGCATTTCTTGATCAGATCCTCACAATTGCTGTCAACCGCATTTTTATTTCTCCCAAAAGTACGGGAATCGCACGCGACCGATCCAAAGGGGCAACATTGTGTGAAAAAACAAAACAAAACAAAACAAGCCCCCGACACTTTTCTTTCTCTTTACACCATGATGGTTAACTGGAAATGAACTTTTTATACTATATAAAGTAAAAAGTAGATAGATTAGTCCAGGGGCGGAACCAGAGGGGGGCTGTCCAAGTTGAAGCGCCCCTCCAAAAAATAATTTTATTCTTACTATGATACCATGTGCAAAAAATATTATGAAAATATTTCATTATAAGATTAAAAAAATGTGACTTTTAATCTTATGAGTTAAACTAACCATATCACTCTTCTTTGTATAAAATAGACAAGGATTGAATTAGATATATATGAGGATCATGTCTTTTATTCTCTCGCAAATAATAATTTTTTTAATCCTAATACAGATGACATAAATTACTATATCCATTATGAGGTTAAAAGGTTTTACGTTTGTACCAAATTTTACTTTATAATTTTGTATTAATTTGTGTCAAAATTTATCAGTTCATTTCTTATATATGCAAGTGAAACTTTATAGGAACTAGGAGCACATGCCTATTCGATATAGAAAATTAATATTAAAAATGAGTTTATAAAAAGATATCATACAATATATTGATGTTTGTTTTGATTAGAATGTAGTGCGCTACTATCAAATTTATAGTTTAAAAATATAATTAACAATAATGTGAGTTAGTACACTAAGTTATAACTAGACACAAATGAAAAAAGTAATGATCGTATTTGGACAACTAATCACCTTTTATTTAAATAGTTTTTAAGTTTTTTACTAGTCACTCTATAAATAACAAAATATCTATGCTTATATATAAAAACGAACCGAAATAATATTTATTGCTACATGGTATTTCACACACTCTTAGTTATAGTATCTAAATATTTGAAACTAAATCCAAATGCCATCAATTATAACTTTATAAGAAATTAAGAAGATAATTCAGTGTTCATATCTAAAAGCAAAAGAAAAAACATCATATCAAATAAATTTTTATCCTTGACATAAGGTAAAAAATGAGGAAAAATATTTTGAATGTGTGTTAAGAAAGAGAAGAGAAGAGAAGGTAGGGACTTCCATCTTGCATATATAACTTTAACCAAATGTAGATAGTAAAATAAGGATAACATGTAAAAGTAAAGTTAATAAAAAAATATTATTTTTTTCTTTTGTCCTCTTTTCTCCAACTTTTATATAAAAAACAAAAAAATAGATGGACGAATCTTTTCTATTCAATATTCTTCACTTTTCATTTCTTAACTTTCCTTCTCCATCATTTGATGTTTATACAAATTCAATAAAGATTTTCCTTCTTCTTTCTTTCAAAAGTTACTTTCATAGCAATTATTATCTCAAGAACTTAAAATACATTGACATCACCATATTTCGGTATGACACCATTCATTAAATAGTGCCATATCATATTTTGGTTCATGTCCTTCATTGAAAAGGTAAATTTGTTCTATTTTTTCATGTATTTAATATTCTTCTTATGTTTTAGTAATATTGTACAGTGATCAAATAATCAAGCAATGATGAAAAATGGCTATCACTGGTCCTTAATTGTTTTATATGAAAGACATGGTCAACTAATTTATTATTTATGACCTTAGACATCTAATAAATATACTACTGAATTATATCATGCTTTTAAATTTTGATTATTATATTTTATAAATAGATTGTTTTTGTATGTTGGAGGCAATGAAAATTTATGTTAGAGGTAATTTTTATCGTTTTATCTAAATAAATTGTCTATGTACTTATGTAGTCCAGATTTATTACTAAACATAGTAGATTGTTTTTATATGTTGGAGGCAATGAAAATTTATATTAGAGGTAATTTTATCCTTTTATCTAAATAAATATTTTGTCTATGTACTTATGTAGTCCAGATTTATTACTAAACATAGTAACTCAGCCCCCCATGTGGCAAATTTCTGGTTCCGCCACTGTTACAAATACTTCTACATTTAACTGTATTATTGGCCTCATCAAATCCTTCAAACATGTCAATGCTTGGCTGATGAATAGTACAAACTACAGTTCTTCTAGTATTAACTGTGTTACGGACTGTGCACATGACAATGGCGGCAGTAGGTACTTGCAACCCAACCTGAGAGAGAGAGAGTGTATAATGTGTATACTTGGTGGAAATTAAGGTATTGTATAGGGGGATGTGAAAACAGTTTAACATTCTAGCCTTGTAGTAAGGAGGTATTTCAAGAACAAGTAAAAATAATTAAAATATTAGAAAATAGTCCCAGGTTGACTAACATGTCCAATGTACGTGCTTCTTTTGGAAAACTAGGAGAAGAGTTGTCTTTGCTTGTATCAGATATAGATCTCTTTAAATATATAATTTCATTTTTTTCTAATTTTTTTGCCACACTATCTATATGTCGATATACTTGCAATATTATTCCTGTGTGAGTAGACTTGGCAATATGAACATTTTATGTATGAAGTTCCTGTCATTTCTGTTATACTAATCATAATTTCAATGTTGATGGTGCACATGTTCATCCTGTTTTCTATTTATATTAACTAATATTCTCCCATCTTGATTGCAGTGCTGCAAAGCTCTTTAGTCAGAGCTGAAATCTCTTCATGCCATTCTTCCACAATTATTATTTATAGAGACCTATCTATGTTGTAAGGACAAGCCCAACTAGAAATGGCCATCCGGGGAAAGGATGAATATAATTAGACTGTCTAATATTACGAACGATTTTCAAAATTTTAAATGTAAGTTGGATATTATTATTCTTTAGTGTTTGTCTACTTGTTCTTCCATGTCGAGCCACAATCCAATTAGTGTTTCACTGCAGTGACACGTAATACATACAATTATTCTGTGCTGGAATCAATTGAAATTGATGCTTCCATGATCTCGCCTTTGGAGCTTAAACTTTTTTATGTCGTTTGCTTCATGATTTTGTATAGTACTTTGATAAAGAAAAATAACTAGTCTGGTATAGTTGCTTTACTTTTGATTGTTCATTTTGTTTATATTTCATATCACATCATCAAATTGATGGAGCGAACATCTTATATATGTTACACGTCACTGACGTTATATTTCTCATATTATATGAAACTTGTGTACGAAACTTCACGTTATTATCTCCTAACTATTTCGAGACTCCCTAATAATATGGCAAATAAGGTGAACAAATATGATTTTAGAAAGGATAGGAAAAAGTAAATCCATAGTGTCAAGTACAATGAAAAAAAGGTCTCTTTCTTAGGAAGCATGGATACATTTTCTAGGCATGAATACTGAAGTGAGTGTGAATGTTGGACCCTGAAGATTCAGGGTGTTTAAAAAATGGATGTGGCAGAATGGAGAATGATCTCCCACAAGTCAAGACGTGAATTCTGTTTGAAATAGTATTTCTAGGCCCATACATGTCTTGTCTTGTGATCCACAACACTTATCTATATCCGCTAAACCAAATTATCAATGATGCAATGCCCAACAAAAGCGACCACCATTTCATGTAGCCCCTTACCATGCCATCTAACAAATATATTTGATCCAAAACCTAAGTCTAATAAAGCTACAGTTTCTTATCTTCACTTACCTATTGCCCCTCATAAGTACTCACAAACATCTAGAAATATTGCAGTTTATCATTCAACCTCTACCGGTCATCTATCTGATATAATTATTGACTTTACGACTAGTCTAGCTTCTCTATATGTTCTTCAAATGTAATAGACCCCCTATCTTATCTAGGATGTAAGCAAGCCATGAATGCCTGACATTCCCACGACGTAAACATGTGAATGTACCAATTCCCTGTCTGCCATGTGTACAACAAACATCCATCATGGCAATAAAATATCCGTGCTTCCTCATCTTTTCTAAAGGGGCGTTGAGGCCTTGGCCAATACTATATAAAGATACTCCAAGCAAGGAATGCGATATCATCAATATCGGTGATATTATGTGACCCAAATACCAACAATGACACTGTTAGATATGGAAACATGCACACGTACCAATAGGCTCACAAATATTGTATATTGATAGGTATACTACCAATATCACCATGTTTTGATGGTTTTGGTGCAAAATGCACTACATATTTCATTATACTGATTGGAATCAGAAGTACTGTTGAGTACACTATTTTATTTTGTGAAAATGACTGCTATTACTTTTTAGGAGGAGAAAGAAGGTGCATTTGGGTGATTTTTGGTGATTGGAGCTAAAATATACCCAGATCAAGGTTAGTATAACTATTCTCTTTCAATTTCTACCATTTGCAACATCTCCATCTCTTTTTCCTACTTTTTTCTTCCTTTTTCACATATAAAGGGTTTTCTACTGCCAGACCCTAGTATTACTCCAATTTTGATATGTTTGATGCTAACTAGACATACATCTATAAGTATATTATGTAGATCTAAAATATTATCACTAGATCTACCTAGTTACAACATTATTAATATTATCATGTTATTTATCTAATTACTAGTACTATTACAATAAGTACTGTTATAATTAGTTACTTATGTTTAGTAGAAAATGTTCTACTAAAGAGTATGTGAGCATATATAAAAGAAAATATAGTCGAATTATATTTTTTTTTCTTTTTATAAGTAATACAATTTGATGAATTATTTATTTTTTCTATACATTTATGTGTATCAATGTTGTATAAATTAAAGTTATTGTTTCAGAAACTTTCAAAAATGTTTTTAATCTTTGAAAAACCTCTTTATAATCTTCTAATTTTTTTTTGGGTCGGTCAAAAATGCGTGTTACTTAATACCAAAAACTTTGGGTACATGTATAGAGACATAGACCCCAAAAAGAACCAAGAACTACTAGTAATGAGCAAACCCAAAGTAGCTCCATTACGCCTAACACTAGGAACAGGGAAAAAATACCATACTAGCACCTACTAGACAAGTACAAGAGCTCTATGATGTTAATACAAAGTTTGAACTACACCAGCTAGGAAGCAATAGGCAATGGAAACATCTCTGAATGTATGCATCCTTGGACGGAAGCCAAACATCTTCTTAATGTCATATAGAAGCAGAGTACAGTAAGAAAAGTGCTGGACCTTCACTCTATGCTGATCAGAACTAAAATCCTCTCAACCATAGGTTAACTTTCGCCAACAAAGGAACCAACCTATCCCAGATATGCACATTGCCTGCAGAGTAGTATGTGCTGAAAACCCAAGGTAATAGGGTCAATCATCCCTTTCTTTGGGTATAAACAACTACCACGACCCACACCATCATCTAGCAATAACCTCACTATAGAGAGTGTGATAGATGGGAAGAGGGAACTATCTAATGCTTCTAGGAAGATGTGATCTATCCGCCATCATAGGTTCTTCATCATACTACCTTCAAGGCACCAGCTGTAAGCAAGACCACCTACGCAACACGAGGAAGAGGTGCTTGGGTCATGTGGAGTCATCAATCCAGGGGATCTCATCGGCTCTGATCCTTCATATCTTCTTCTTCTTTTTCCTTAGCTTAGGACTTTTGCTGATTTTAAACTCGAGTTGCAAATATTATTCCAGATCACAAGAGCAGATGGACTCTTCTTTCGAGGAAGGATCACCACCTTTGTTGAATTCCAAAGAGATGCCGGAGGACTGCAAAATCCTGTTGCACTGTGGTGTGATCTTAAGGTTGGAAACCGAAAGATCCCAACCCAAGTCAAGTCCATCTATTGTCAAACAATAGGGTTCACAATACATATCATGCTCTCCTCTTTGTTCCTTGAGCTCTCCCTTATCCATCCTCATTCACACAATAAGAGCTCTGGTAGGATTGCTGGCCTTACTGGCATTTCCTCGAGCATCTAGGTTGCGTTCAGGTCTTCCTAACCGTATCTGCAGATTACTACCAAGGGGCTTGTGTCTGGTTTCCAAGGGGCACGAACTGAATCGGTGCCCGAATCTTTTGCACTTGGAACAGAAAGTAGGCCTGGAGATGTAATCTATGTGGAGATTCTTTTGGATCTCATCCATTTCGATTAAGACTTTAGAAAGAAAGCCTGCACTGAAATCAATCTCCACGCATACCCGAGCCTCCTTGAGACAGTTCATTGACAAATTTGCCTCATCGAAATCAACATGACGACTAAGAAGACTGGCTGTATCGGCAAGTCGATCTAGCATCCAGGGGGTCCCCGGACTTTCGACCTTCACCCAAATAGGGAGCTTCTTGAAGGACAGGGGTTGGAGCGGCTCGCCTGACTTCCACACGTGCACGATGACAAGAGCGCCGTCCAGCATCCATGGAGCTTCCTCCAAGACTCGGTCCCTTTCAATAACAGTGGGGAGTTTGATAACAAACCCCTCAGTTTCTTCCGCCACAATCTGAAACACGCCGCTGGGCCTCCATCTCCTCTTGATCCACCCTTGGATCTGGCCCTTGAACGGCTTTCTCCCATTGAATCAGAGCGAGATGTATTCCTCCCAGGTTGGCGCAACTTCAGTTTTGCTCGAGAACCAGAAGACCTTCTGTCCGCTCTTCACGGTAGGCTCCACGAACTTGATGATAGGGGAGTCCTCGCATACTCTTCCCGGTCGACTGGTTTGAACCCAATCAAGATCCTGGGCAGGTGGCTGGGATGCATCCCTTTCCTCTAGCAGAGGCATTGAGGAGGAGGAAGGACCTTGGATGGTATTTGACAGAGGTATGTGAGCCCTTCAAGCCTCGCGATTCAGGACTGAGGTGGATGATTTCGCTCCGGTGGCCTCACTTGAGCCTGACGGAGGAGTTGTAGCCGACTCAGACTCATTTTCCCTCCCCACATCGGTGCCGACTGTAGGGTTCCGCCCTCCGCCCCCTCCCTCGACCCCCTCTCCTTTGTCTCGCCATCATCCCTATATATATTTGATGATATCTTCTAAAATTTATTTTAGAAACTCAATTTAAATAAAATTCTAAAATATATCATATTTTATTACATTATACAAACATGTATTATACACTTTTATAATATTGCACACGACGTGTATGAGAAACACATAAATTTATACAACCAACCTTACATAATGTACATGTCATGGGAGAAACATATCAACCATATCAACTCAATATTGTATGGAGAATCAGTGCGTCACTCGACATACAATTGATATGGGGTAGTAAGAAATCATGCTATTACTATGTTAGAAATTGAATATTAGTGCATAAGTGTGTGTATTTATGTTTACAGATTGTGCTAACAAAATTCCAAATCTTAATTCCTACATTTTGTCATCAAAATCCATCATTGCAATCCTAAAAACACATGATAGGTTCCCTACCTTCCACATGATGGACACCCCACCCCTACTTACCCATTATAAAATTTTATTGGATAAAATTTAGACCTCATTTGAGTCAATATAGGGTAAAATAGGGAAATAAGATCTGATTAGCTCATGTTATGCAAAAGTGGGTCTAATTTAGGCCAAATCAAGTCAAATTTGGGAAAAACAAGTCTGATTTGAGGGAAATACATTGAATTTGGAGAAATGGGTAGATTTGGGAAAACTTGGGCCTTAATTAGACCAATATAGGATAAATTATGGGAAGTAATGTCTATTTGGTCATGTTATGCGAATTTATGTACGATTTAGGCCAAATTGGGTCAAATTTGAGAAAATCAGTTCTAATTTGGGGAAAACATGTCTGATTCTGCTTTGGGGAATTGGTTTGATTTGACTATATTAGGTCTCATTTAGGTAAACCTATACTACTATGAAAAAAACGAATACTTTAAATTCATAAAAATAATGCCACTAGCCAATCAGATTGTACCGTTCTCAAAATCCTACCCTCTCCTCAACTCTCTCTCTTTTCTCCTTTTTTGAGGATTTTTTTCTTACTCATGCTTTTCCTATTTCCAATCAAAATAAACCATCCCCACCACTTCTTTCCGCCACACTCCATCAATTGTCTTTCTCTCTCCCCTCATCCTATGGATGCGGTTCCTAAATCCTCTCCTAACTCCCCTTGACCAACAAAAGGTTTCCTCCTTTAAAAAACATTTTCCCAATAAAACATTTCACATACTATCTCCACTACCCCCATTACTCTAAGGCCTTAGCAAGGCTTGATATGCCTACACTTACTCTATGAGACCCTTAACCTTGATTAAAGTATTGAAAATGCTTAATTACCATAACTGAGATCTTTAAATCTTAATATAACCTTGTGATATGTTTTGGTATCATGTGACAAGCTTAAGTTTCAAATTTAGTCCAATTTGGATACTGCTTGTGCAAGTTATGTAATTTTATGTACATTTTGGACTTCTATTCATTTTACAAAAATCTAAGGTTTTACTTGCAATTTGTCACATGCATTATAATCCTTCACTGTTTCCTTATCATGATTGAGCTTGTTGGGCCATGGGGTGCCTAGTTGAACCTTGGTTTGGAGGTGTTTTCTTCAAGGGTATTTTAGGGTTTACCCTTTATGGATGAGCTACCTGTAGGAGCTATCAACCAATGGTTTATTTGATTGTCTTGGAAATCCAACAAATGGTGGCTAAGAAGGTCTCCATGAATGGTGGGGCATCTGCTTGTGTGGCTGCTTGTATATCCATAATAGTTTAAGGTCTTAGGATACCTCAAACTTTTCTCTTTCTTTATCCATAAGCCTCATACTTATCCTTTAACTCAAAATGAAACCTTTGGTCCCTTATATCTCCCCTACTATTAGAGTTGTGTCGTTCACCTACTTGGGGGCGAATAGAGTGCCCAAGGTAGAAGAAGATAGCCAACCTTCTTGTTGGAGCATCTAGGATTTAAATCTACTCTTACCTAGGGTTTGCAAAGCTTCCTTTTGGTGATCTTGACCTAAATTAGTAAGTATCTACTTCTCTCCTTTGTTTCTTTTGCTTTTCCTCTTTGTCCTACCTTATTGTGGGATCAAACCTTGCTTTTCCATGGTAAAGTTTTCACTAAAGCTCAAGGAACTTATCTTTCCCGCTTCTTCTATCTAGGGTTTGCTCCTTTTGTGGAGAAAGGTGATACTTGGCAAAAATCAGACCTAAAACTAGGGTTCTTCACCTTTTTTTCTCAATTTTTTTAGTATTTCTTGGACTATGATCTTCTCCCTAGAGAATAATTTTATTTCCCTTTTCACCTTTTTTGCTTACTACAAGCTTGATTACTCATGTTCTTGCTCTAAAATGAAGATCTATGCATATAAAAGCTATTCTTGCTTAGGATTTCGAATTTGAAGGTGTTCCTTGATTAGTTTCCAGTTCTATATGAACCTGAAATCATGTGTATGACTTTGCTCAGGTAGAGGAAGACTTTGTCCTTGCTTACATACCAACCAATGGTGCTAAGTACGTATCAAATGATGTCATATACATAGTGTTTTAGGTTTATTTTCAAATTTTTGACATGAATTGATGCATGTCCTTATATTAGAACTGATGGAGATGCCTTGGCAGAAACTGATGGTGATGACCCATGATGATAATTGATAATGTTAACCATTGATTACAACTTATTTCAATTCTAGACTCTTTTGGAAGCTCAATGATTGATGGTTCAGTGACCTAAAGATGATACAATCTAATGGTGATTTTAGCTCAACACCCATTGGTGTTCAATGATGGTAGTATTGGCCTCAACATATGATGGTGGCATAATGTGTCACAACTGATGGTGGTCCAAGTTACCCTATGATGGTGCAACTAGGTATTATGGGGTGCTTCAATTAAGCACTAAAGTGATAGTTTCTTTGTTTATATGATCCAAGGGTTTAACCTACATATCAATCGATGGTTGTGAAATGTTAAATCTGATGCAATGGTTGTGAATGGATGATTCAACATCCAATAGTCTAGAATTAAGTCTATAGTATAATTTTTTGCTTATAATGATGAGAATTCGATGGTCAATACCCTTAAGTTTGTAGTCTTACCTTTTCCCTTGGATGGATATAATTGACAATCACCATAATGAGTAAATGGGTAAACCTAATGAAGTATAGCTTGTTACACCTAATCCTAATGTATCAAAGTGACGGTGATTGATTGTGAATAACCCCCTTGAATGGTTAATAAAAGAATGGGGTAATCTCTTATGGTGTTTGAAACCCTAATATACTATAAATTTGATAGTTTCACCTTGAGTTATGTTTGGATCCATACTTGAGGATATTATGGAATTTTATGGTGATGCTTCACCTTGTGTATCCATGATCCGATGGGGATGCCATGTGTTAGGGTTTGGGTATGAATGCTGATTTGTAGCATCAATGTGACTTATCTTGTTACTCCTAACCCTAATACCATTATGTGATGGCGATTAAACATGTTAGCCTCCCATTAATGATTAATCGAATAATGGAGTATTCTTCTATTATTTTTGAAACCTTGGTATGCTATAAACCTGATGGTTATACCTTGATTTATGCATGGGTTCATACCCGGGAAAGGTATGGAAGGTGATGGTGATGCTTTATTTTATGCATCCACAATTGTATGCAGATGCCATGAGTTAGGGTTTGTGTATGAGTGATGAACTAACACTCAAAGTAATTTATTTTTCTAAACCTAAACCTAACCCTAATGTGAATAAATGATGGTGGTTATCATGCTAACCTTCCTTATTTATAAAATAGAATGATGGAAGATCCTTCCTAATGAATGATTGTAATTCTAATGTTAATTGGTAAACATCATAGCTTTATGCTTTATGCTTTCTTATGCTAAAATTGTATACTATAAGTATGATGATGGCCAACCTTATAGCTTCCTTATATGTGATATAATAAAGGAATGCTCTTTAATGCTAAGATAACCCTGCAATGTTATCCTATGAACATTTATTAGTTTTTTAATGAAATATCATGATAAGCCTGCATATCACATGAATGGTGACGTATGTTGAGCCTTGTAATAAGACATCGAAAGATTACAATGATCTTGAAGGGAATGATATAGTGGTCTTAATGACCTTTGGGCGTGGTTGAGACCTGATTGAGGTGTAATCCTCTTATAATGACAAGGGTTGATACCTTTTGATATTGTGATAAGGATTTATATCCTGTGATAGTATGATGACAAGAGTAGTTGCATGAATGGTAACGAATAGTACCATGTGATGACGAGATGAAAAACAATAAGTTTCATACATTTTATATATTCTAAATTTGTTATATGTTAATGCCTGCTAGAGATGAATTAGGGTTTGTATGTCCACTTGGCAGCCTAATTCACTCAATTTGCAATAACCAATCAAGTGAAATTCTAATCATGTAGTGCACTGTGCCATAGATCCATCTGAGTATCAAAATTTTCCAAATGGTGAAACGAGTATCCCTAAGGGAAACTTGGAGCGCATACTATTGAATATGCATGGTGCTTGTCATCTTAAATCCAAGTGTTTAGGGAGGATGACTGTGGTCATACCTAGACCTCAATTTGAGAATGGCTGTGGTCGTGTCTCGGTAATTATATATGTGATGAGATTGGAGGATAACTATGGTTCTACCTCAGATGGTAGGGTATGCGTACCCACATCCTTTCACTAGTGCCATGACCTATACCAAGGATGGACTAGGCTACTAGCAGCTTGACTTATGTGTCACTGTGGCGGACCCGTACTGATTGGGGGTGGAGAAAATCTTAGGAGTCTAACTCTTCCTAGATCTTGAATGACATTGATTTTGACTTAGCAGTGCTCAATTGAATTTTGAGTGGTATCCTAAAATTCCTTAGGACTTAATAAAAGATGTAATACATATGTGTAGCATGGTATCTCAGCATCATGGTATCTCAACACAATTCTAATCTTTGTAAACTTACAACTTGTGTATCATGGTATCTCAGCATCATGCACAATGTTTCTAAACATGAGAGGTGGATCAGTGTGCTCTACCCAAAAACTATCCAGCATCACATCAACGATGTCTACTGGAACAGGTTTGTTCACGTCTACGTCATCAGAGGAAATTTCTTCTTCCACACAAACACTGCTATCGACATCCATTGATTTCAAGTTTGAAATCTCTCCATGCCAGTGCCATTCTGTATAGCCTTGTACAATCCCATTGTACATGACATGACTTTTAATTTCATTACCAGTGCTGACTTTCAAGTTGTTACCGCAATGCCTACATGGACAGTAGAACCTATCTCTAGGTTGTTTCCTATGTTCCTCGGCAAATCTAATAAACTGATCGAGATCAAAATTAAATTCTAGGGTATAGTGATTTGGAATGGACATTCATGATCTATCCATTCTATGATCAAAGAAAAAACAAGTATATATTAGAACAAGATTAGGGTCTAGGGTTAAAAGATTAGGGTTTATGGTTAAAACTTTAGGGTTTAAGGTCTTATATATAATAAATATGCACCACCTATCCCATTCTTGAACACCTAATCTCACTAGTAAGTGTACAATTTGTATTGGGTTTTCAAGAAAATTTCGGCAGCATTTCCCCGTTGTTCTCCAAGTACATATGTACTTAGAGAACAAATGGGGAAATGCTGCCGACATTAACTTGAAAACCCAATACACATTATACACTTACATCCTAAGTGAGATTAAGTGTTTAAGAATAGTCCCAAATTGGGGACTATCCAAGATTTACTCCTAATGAGTAAATCTTGGATGGGTTTCTAGGCCAACAAATACATGTATTGTCATTCTTATACCTACAATCCTAGTATCATCATTCATATCCTAGTTCTTCAAGTTAGGGTGATTATTGATGTCTTTAGAAGCATGATTGGAAATCTAGGGAAAAGTTCATCATTTACATTACAAGCATGTCACGTGAGTGCATTAGTATTTCCCTTTTACTAAAACCAAATTGGTGTATTAGTGAGTCTTCAAATAGATAAACACTTAAAGATGACTTAATGAATCATATGAATAGTCAACTCAACTATAGCTTGTTGGTTCTCATTCATGACTTGCGTAATATTTTTTTATCCTAAATAGAAGCAAAATTTTACATGCCCCATATGACCCTAGAATGTTTACATGCCTAGGTTTAAAGCACTCATCAATCTTGAATAATGTTGACATGCCCCATAATAGGAAAACATCAAGCTGAGATCAATAAAAACACAAATCATAAAAATTGGACTGCATAATGAAACAATTGCTTAGTAATATTATATATTGCATATCAACAAAAGATCAACTCATTATTTTACAACCAAACATTTTTTCATGCATCTTTCATTACACATTTATGGCCATTATTCATCTAGTGACTAAGGTTCTAGATTGCCTTTTACTACTTGCTACTTAATGATTATAATGTTTGGTTGTTGTACAAGAATCACTGAATATAAAGTCCATGAGGATAAACTAATATTTGGGAATGATAATGTGGCTTCTCTATATCAAATCTCATTTGTCTTTCTTTCTTCTTCTCTATATTTAATTATTACATAAGTTGTGTGTGAACTTTGAGCTATTTAGGGGAAGTCACACTAAATTACTTTAGCATTGTCTACCCAAGCAATGGGATTGGATCGATGTAATAACACTTCTATGACAGTTGGTATCAAAGACTAACACACTATGCATCTATGTAATTGTGAACTTAATTGTGAAATCCCTCATTTTCCTCTTATCAGGATTTGAACTACTATTTTTTTTGTAATAGTAATCTTTTGGTTCATATACAATAGCCACATTTGGCTATTGTTAGGGTTTGCGTTAACCCACAGGGCTACAAAGCTATTCCGGGTGGAGATAGAGCAGACACAACTCTTTTTATTCTCACAGAAAACCAAGGATGCTCTAAGGAAATGAGGTGGAAAAAAGGGGGGTTGGAATTCGGCGGCGGCGGTGAGCTCACCCGGTGGAGAAAGGTACCTGAATGGTGGCGGCGAGCTCAGGTTCTAAGCGGTAGGTGGCGGCGAGCAACAGGGCGGTAGGCAGCGGCGAGCAGCAATGGTGGGAAGTAGTCCGGCGGTAGGCGACGGCGAGCAGCAGTGGCGGCACCAGGCGGCAGGCGAGCAGTGCAACGGTGACAACGACGGTATTGGTAGCAACGACGCAAGAATCACCTGACCTAAGAATGTTATTTAACAATTGACGTCAGTTATTATAACCAACCGATGCTTAAAATAAAAGGTGTCAGTCACCACAAAAAACCGACACCTATGTTCAATAATAGTCGTCGGTTTCAACTAGAAAAACCAACGTCTATCTACATATGCCGACAGAAAAATGTTTCTGAATTATGACCATAGTCGTCGGTTGCCGTAAAAAAGTGACGCTAAAGGGGGGTAAAAATTTTCACAGGGACAGCGTGTGAAAACACATCGGCATCGGTTATTGCAAGAAAATCGACGACATAAATGGGCCCGATTTTTTACTCATGAAAACCCTTTAGTCATCGGCTATTTGGTAAATAACTGACGCCATATGTGAAATTTTGGAGGTAATTTTTTTTCACTGGAAAATTTGGGTTTGGTGGGCGATTTTAGGCATCGGTTTCTTTGTGAGAAACCAATGCTAAATAAAAAGTGATACATGTGTCTGGCCGGTCTTCTCATATAGATGTCAGTTTGTGTATTCAACCGACGTTGTAGGGTTTAGGCGTCAGTTTCTTGGATACAACTGATGCCTCTAAATGTGACATTATAATCCATTTCTATAGTAGTGATCATTATTGAAAGTTCATCATTTCATTTATGTATATCTTTTGTTCTAATGATGTAAGTCAATTTGTTTCTCTTGGAAGGTGTAATGCACGCTAATAGGAATGTAAATACATATATAATGAAAAATTGTCAATTTAACATAGTGTCACCATAGATTTGTAACTATAATTAGGGAAACATGTATAGTTTTAAATATTTAAAACATAGCTATATTTTTCAAAAATAATGAAAAATTATCTATAGTTATAATATATACCCTAACAGTATATATAATCTACTTTAATTGCATACCTTTTTACTGTAGCATTATGTTGAACCTTGTACAAATAAAATATTATATATATACATATATCTACTTGGTCCATCTCATTTTTATTTACTATAGATCAAGCTTTGCATATGTATGTACCTGACAAAGTAGTCAAATGGGAAGAAAATCTATAATAATGTTGTGAGTATAATTATAAGTAATGAAATACAAACCATGAGTTTTCCTAGATATTAATCCTTTTTTGTCTAATCACACTATTTTATGTGTTAATGTCAAAGTTATTAAGTACAACATATATGAGGGTTCATTTAGTTGGGCTGCATACTAACATATGAAGTTTGAACTCATCCATTTTCCAGTAGTTTTTGTTTGGTACTGTGTGATTGGAAGCCATGTCGTGAAAGAGAACTACATGTTGGAGCAAGATTAAATAGAGATATGTGGAAAAGGAAATATGTTGCATATGGGCGCAGTCCATTTTCACAGCTTGTTGGTAGAAAAAAACATGATTAGGTGCTTAAAAAGTAGATAGGTTTCCATCGTGGCTTAAAGTGGTCACATTGTAATGACCTCACCCCTCGTTAACCCCCAATTAAGGGAGACCAAGAGCCTAGAGTTGTTATCCCAAAATATGATAATATAGTTTTGCAAATAGTAACAATAATTAATAAATTCTACCACAACTAAGCTTAAAACATGATTTTTTTCTTTTCACATACCTCATAAAATATGGGATTTTAGGGACTTTACCCAGATAAGAAACTATCTATATACAATCTTGCTATTCTTTATTGAGCTTTATTCATTCAATGTCACTTTAAAGGAATATCCACTTTCTAATAAACCTAAAATGCCGACAAACAAAACGAAGGTCAGTATAATGAATTATACTGGTATGTGGAGGAAAGAAAATCTTGCATCTATTTGTAACAACACAATGCAACCAAATTATTGTTTAACAGACCAAACTTTACGTATAAAACATAACTACTCAATCCATATATATCCTTTCCTCTGTGTTGTCCCTGCAGTGAACATGGATACTACCTCTCTGATATGATAGATCTCAAATAGCCCCTATGATCCTACCTTACAGGTAGACCACGACCTAGGGTTGTTTAGTCGTATGGTCCTACCCAAGGGTAGACTAACACATCGACTCATGATAACCTGATGATCCTACCCCAAGGGTAGACCATGTACTAGGTCATCCATCTCATCATAATCAAAGCTACATAGGAGGACTAGGATCTAAGCTAGTCATGCACATATATTTATGGTGATTGTCATAGCCGCTTAACAGTTGCATGAAATAAATGTCAACCAAGCAGTTGATTTCAAGCAACCGGTAAAACTTTGGAAATATCCATGAAAGAAGAGCAATTAGCCATAAGTGTAACCACATACCTGATTTGAAATTTCAAATATAAGCAAGATATACAATCCAATCAAGGTGTCCAATCAAGCAACTTAAGCAACCAATCAAGAAAATCTTGATCCTGAAAACATGTACAATGTCTAATTGTCACAATCGTATACCAAACAACTCCTTATTGACTTGGGACACCTTTCCAAGGTTTCTAAGCCTCATTAGGATTTCTTAGATCAATTTTCTCAACCATTACCTTTTTAGGCCAGCAAATCCTAAAATAGCTTTTCTACACATAAAATCCTAATTACTCAAATCATCCAAATTAAGGATCCTTTATAATAGAATTTCTTAGGATCATCATATCTGTGTTTTATTCATGGTTTTGCACAATTTAAACCATTAAAAGACATAATGACCTAAATTAGGCTTTGTATGCCATTAATGTACACCCATGTACATGGAACCCTAAAGTAGGCCAATTATGCATAAAGATCATCTTTTAAGATCAAATTCTCTCTTTTAATAACAACCAGTTCATATCAACTTAAATCATCCATAGCACTTTACTTAATCTTATTAACATCAAAATTAGGGTTTCTTATCCATAAATCCACTAAAGGTGAAAACTTTATATACTTTTTGAATTGCAAATAGATTCAGGATCCAATTATTTTTTTTAGATTCTTTACATTTTTTGATAAAAAATCATATATTACTTTCTATCATCAGAATTACAGATAATTTATTATAGTTATTGTAAAATTACCTTTAACAGCTAGTAGAAATCTACCACATGGACAATTACTCTCTCTGCCCTATTCCATAATAGATTGGGCTTAGTGAATGTGGTTCTTCTAGGCCGGCACCCTGCACATAAGTGGATCTAAAAAAAACAAGCTAAAAGGTCGGGAATGACCCTTCCTTCATAATGTCAACATGGGGGTATAATTGTAATTTTTCCCACCTTCATCTCTTTCCTTCGTTCTTCTCTTGTTTCTCTATTTCTTGCACACATGTGCAATGGATGGTCAACCCCACCATTGACTTTCATCCTCGCAGCATCAGACCCTCACGTGAAGGTTTCCAAAGCTCCACCCTTGCCTTCCAAAGTCACGACCCCTCTGACATCCCCCGCCAGTGGTCGAGGTTGGTTGTCCCTCTAGCCGCCGCCACCCCAGGTCACAGACATGCAAGGCCAGGGAATCATGTCTCTTCTCTGCCCATCAGTCCTTCTTGCAAAGATACATATTCACGGACAGAGTACCTAGAGACCCATGAGAGCATCGAGACCCTTTTTATATGTAGGACGGTTAGGGTGTTTTCCCTCCATGGAACCCCAATTCCTGAATGAACTGGGATTTGGGGAAATCTCAATTCCATACAGAAATAAAGTAACAAGGGGATAGGAGAGTCTGAAATGATCTCCCGATTTCAATGGGAGGGTTTCCAGGAACTGAAAAACATCGAGGAAGGAGGTAGAGTCCAATGGTTCTTGGGGTTACTGTATCCCTCTTTCCCGATTTGGCTAGAGCTGGGAGAGGATCTCGAGATCATTCATCTACGATCTAATGGCCCGAGGAGAGCGTGAAACCTAAAAGGGCCAGGCCTAAGATTCTTATTTCAATTTCAAATGTCATAAATCAATCTTTTATCTAAATTAACAAATTCATAACTCTCTCCTCTTTTATCCAATCTTCCCAAATTTTAAAGGAAAGTCCATAAAAATTTAAACTACTCGTGTGCCAAGTTTGGGTCTCAAATTTGAAATTATGAGAGACTTTTATTCATATTCAAGTTATCTCTTAATAAGGCATATTTTATACATATTTTCTCTCTCTCTTACTCTTTTATTCTATTTATTTGGATTCCTTATACCATTATAAACCTTGTGGATTCAAAATCTCATCCAAGATGATTCAATTGTACATTTTTCCACGTATTTTTCATATTTTCATTATTATCTCAAATTTCCTTCTTAATAATGCATTATTTGATTTCTTCTTTTTCTTTTAATCATATTGGACTTATTGACATAGTATGATCCATGAAATCACATGCACAAAGGAAATATTATAAAGGAAATTCATTCAATACACATAAATCATACAATTTCCATAATTGTACATTTATTGGGGAAATTGCATTTCAAACCATTCAAACTCAAACTTTGGGGTTGTAACATCCTTCCCCTTTTATATGAACTTTCCCCTCAAAATTCCATCAAGCATACAAACAATCATGATAAGTCTTTCCCATGTCCACCATTTTCTCCCATGTGGCTTCATCCACTCCACAGTGCTTCCAAGAACCCTTATCATCTTATATTCTTACATCTGAGTTCTTTCACCTTGGTATCTAGAATCCTCACAGGTGACTCATGATATGTTAGCCTCCCTTGGAGTTCAATAAGTTCATTGCTCAGCACATGTCTCGAGTACATCACATGGAGCTCTAGATCGGACACATGGAACACATCATACATTGCATTATCCTGAGGGGAAAGGCTAAACAATAGTAGCTCCACCAATCCATTTCAAAACCTTAAATGAGATCATGTATCAGGGACTCAACTTTCCTATAATATTAGCTATAGCTCAGAGGGTTTGGATTTTCAAAACACATACTCACCCACAATGAACTACAAGTCAGTCTGCTTCACATCAACACGTGACTCCAGTCAAACTTGGGCTTTCTCAGCCATTGCTCGATCAAAGTGACTTCATCTGCATACACTGTGGTTTCTCTGACCTTCACAAGGTCCTCTCAATGACATCATCCTAGTGAAGCGGTGATCGACACAGCCTCCCTTACAGAGCTTCATACATCTGGATACTAGCTTTGGTGGTTTTCATAACAAGCAAACTCTACTAGGGGTAGGAACTGCTCCCATGAATCACCCTGAACGAGCACATATTCTCTCATCAGACCTTCTGATGTCCGAATCATACTCTCTTTATTGTCCATCAGTCAGGGGTGATATGATGTACTAAACTTCAATCTAGGATTGAGTTCTTCTTATACCCTACTTCCACAACATGGAAGTGAACTTGAGGTCATACTTAAGAATATTTGAACTCAGGTCACTGTGTAGTTGAACTATCTCTCTCATAATTATATATATAGTTTAACTATATCTATCACACTGGAAATGCTCTCTTAGGCAAGGGAATGTGTTGACTTGGTAAGGTGATCTACCATAACCCATATTGCATCATGACCTATCCTTGTCCAGGGGAGTCCCACTACAATGTCCATGGTGATCTGCTCCCATGCCCTTTCAGAGACTTCTCATTAGCTATAGAAATCTACTGAGTTATTGATGTTCAGACTTCACCCTCTGGCATGTATGGCAACTAGCCACATGCACCTCTCTATCCTTCTACATTCCATGCCTCCCACGTACCGCTACAAACCTTAACCATTGTGGTAGTACCAGGGTGTACGGTGTACCTAAAATCACGGCCTTCCTTCACATCATGATTCTTCAAGAGAGAACCCTCAAAACCTTAAAACACTTTAGTAGTGGATTGCACCACCTACTCTCCCTGAGAGGTGCATCTGAGGTTCATCAAACCTTTTATCTCATCAAGCTATGGGTTGGGTAACTGGGCAACCACCAACTCGACCAATAGGTATGGTTGTATCTGGATGTTAGCCACACATGTCTCATCTTCTAACGATCCTAGGGTTCACCTAGCAACCTTTGCCAGCCTCTCTACTAGCCAAACAAGATAGTCATATACTTGAGTTGTGTCTCGGCTAAGGTATTTGCCACCACATTAGTTCCCTTATGTGCTAGGTGATGGTGAAAAAATAAACCTTCATATACTCCACTCATCATCCTTGTCCCAGGTTTAGGTCTATTTGAGTGAAGAGAACTTCGAGTTGTTACTCCCATCATCTCATTTATCAAACCCAAACTGGTAACTCAAAGATTCCAAACTACTCTAGAGAGGTACATTCTCATATTACCCATGTTCTTCTTATGCTCTCAAATCACCTATCCAATATATTCTCCAAAGGGTGTGGTACTTCCTTCAATCCTCAAACATCATATAAGGGTTTCAACTCATATCACCTCTATATTTAGTATATGGCATGCATTTTGTCCTATCTCTCACACCCATAAAAAGATGAAATAAGTATTTGGTTATAGTCCAAATACAGAGTTCATCCTGTTCCAAGAGTAGAGATGATGCATAACACATTACCATCACTCTTTCAAATCTAAGTTGAAACATACTCCACATGATTCCTCACCATGAACATCTCCATTATAGGTCTACACCCATGGGAAGACTTTTCCCCTCACCTCTGGATCTTAACATCTCTCTTATGTATTCCCATCACCTCTGGATCTTAACATCTCTCTTATGTATTCCCATCACCTCTGGATCTTAACATCTCTCTTATGTACAATCCTTAATCATTACCTCAAGGTCTCTAGGGTGCCAGTACTTTTGGGGTGATCTGACCCTTATGAATCTAGGAAATGCCTCTCACATTTACCCTTAGGCCCTATGAACTCATGAAGGTGGCCAACCTCCTAACCCATGGGCCTCAAGAAAAGGTATTTGTTACCTCCCGATCCTATGCTCTTGTGCATTTAGGGAACATACAACTCCTACTCCCATCGATCTTATCCCTACTTGACCTTAGTGTTGACTTAGGATTCTACTATAGCTCATGGTTCTTGTGTTGATACTCAAGCACATATCATGCTTGAATACCCACCCACATCTCCACCCTCTCTCAGGGCATTCATGGTTAACCTTGCATCCCTCATAGAAAACATGGAAACCTACCTAATTCAGTCTGGCCCCATACAAGCTACCTCCATGGCAACATATCCTCATGCCCCTAAACCATGCTAAGTTCCTTGTTACTTCATACTTGTCCATCATTCCTCAAGGTTGGACCAATATCATATATACATATGTCACCAACTTGTGTGAGTGGTTCATCAAACATATATCTTAGTTCAAGTGGGGTTTCCTTTTTCTCTAACATGTGAGGGGGTGCCATACTCGAATCCTATGAACTAAATCATTCTTGTGAGCATCATGTGCACTAGGTAGTACTACATCCCCTCTTTGGTCCAGGTACTCTAGGTTCTCCTCGTATGCATAAGCTGTCTAGAAACATGTTCAACTATTCCACCATGAACCAAACCTATACTAGATAGGGCATATACTTCCTAACACTCTTCCAAGTGGTCAACCCTTAGAGACCTACACAAGGGAAACCAACTGGGTGTGAGGCCTCACAACTTATTACCATATCCCTTCAAGGTCTATGGAACTCTCCTTCCTACACCTAAAAGGTAGGTGCTTATATCATCTTTACATCAATTCAAGAAGCCTCTTTCTCCCTTCTAGGGTTTGGTTCCTCTAAAGGCATCCAAGGTATGACAATCCTCCAAGGATCATGCATGAGGCAACCACATATATCTACTCAGGGTCATCTATTCTAGGCCATATTATACCCAAATTCTCATGATTCCTCATGTCTTGAAGTCAAGGTCTCCAACCCTCTTCATCGGGTCTCTCTCTCTCTCTCTAGAGCTAACCCTATAACTGGTCCTACCACTGAAGGTTCTCTCTCAGAAGATGGGTCAAGCTCTTATAGATACACATCTATCCCTATCTGGGTGAAACATACTATCAAAATTTATGTCTGGCCAAGATTATCCAAGGCTCTGCAAACCTATCTAACAAATTATCAGGCATAACCCCTCTGGCTCAGGTCTAAAACCTACTTCCCGCCTTGCTGCCACACACTTCTACATAGGTGCATGCCTTTTTTCTATTCATATATACCCATTAGGGTTCCTATATGGTCACCATCAACCTTCTCAATGAGGGATCCATCCCTCACCCTTAATAGGCATGACCCACCCAAGGTCGGGTCACCACAAGGCACTAGAGCCAAACAAACACACATAGTTCATGTTTCTCATGCATACTTAAAGTCTCACGTAAGGCATGCATGTCAAACCCACATACGTGCATGCATGGTCAACTATGATATCCAACTCATCGTGTCTTCACTTTCTCTATCCACCTTTAAGGTTTTGGGTTGAGCATCATCCCCCTGAGGGTGTGTCAGGTCCCTACCTCTTCATGGAGGCTTCTTCCTCCAAGGTTATACATCTCCTCATCCTCCCACAAGATGGTTTAACCTCAGAGTTATCCTGAGGAGTAACCAAGGGCACATCAACACAGGGCATGCAACCTAAGCTTGTAACTAGACTCAGTCTGAGTTTATAATTATTAAAACTTATGTCCATGACATCTTTCTTACATGCTTTTTATTATTCGGTGGAGGATTCCTTAATCCTTATTATACTTACCCTGAAATCAGGAGGGTGGTGGAGAGAGAGAAATCTTAATCTCTTAAAGGTATTCAACGAATGGGGTAGAGAAGGGATGAAGACAGATGAGAGAAGACCTAGAGGCATCTTATTTTGAGTCAAATCCTCCAATAGGTAGTCACACAGAATCTGGGAGTCCTTGTAGACTGACTAGAAGGGAAGAGGAAAATCTTTCCAGTCTCTGGATCGTGATCCTTTTCTAGACACCTCCATCATTGGAAAATCCTCTAATAACTCCCTTGGGTTCTAAAGATTTTGTAAAATTTAATAATTATTAGAGATTAAATGGAAAACCAAGCTCTAATACCAAATGTAACAACCCCACCCCTCGCTAACCCCCATTTAAGGGAGACTAAGAGACTAGAGTCGTTGTCCCAAAACAAGATCATATGGTTTTGTAAATAATAAAAATATAATTAATAAACTCTTCCACAACTAAGCTTAAAATAGGATAATTTTTTTTACATACCTTGCAAAATATAGGATTTGAGAGACTTTACCAAGATAAGAAACTATCCATCAATCCTCCAATTCTTCTTTGAGCTTTATTCATTCAATGTCACTTTAAAGGAATATACACTTTTTGATAAACCTAAAATGTCGACAAACAAAATGGTGGTCAGTATAAAGAATTATACTGGTATGTGGGGGAACCAAAATCTTGCATCTATATGTAACAACATAATGCAACCAAATTATTGTTTAACAGATCAAACTTTACGTATTAAACATAACTACTCAATCCCTACATATCCTTGCCTCTATGCTATCCCTACAGTGGACATGGATATTACCTCTCTCATATGGTAGATCTCAAATAGCCCTTATGATCCTACCTTACAGGTAGACCACGACCTAGGGCTGTGTAGTCATATGGTCCTACCCAAGGTTAGACCAACATATCAACTCATGATAACCTGATGATCCTAACTCAACGTTAGACCATGTACTAGGTCATCCATCTTATCATCATCAAAGCTACATAGAAGGACTAGGATCTGAGCTAGTCATGCACATATATTTATAGTGATAGTCATAGTTACTTACAATTGCATCAAATAAATGTCAACCAAGCAGTTAATTTCAAGCAATCGGTAAAACTTTGAAAATCACCGTGAAACTAGAGCGATTAGCCATAAGTGTAACCACATACCTGATTTGAAGTTTCAAATATAAGCAAGATATCCAATCCAATCAAGGTGTCAAATCAAGCAAATTAAGAAACCAATCAAGCAAATCTTAATCCTGAAAACATGTACGATGTCTAATTGTCACAATCATATCCCAGACAACTCCTTATTGACTTGGGACACCTTTCCAAGGTTTCTAAGCCTCATTAATATGCATTAGGATTTCTTAGATCAGTCCTTTATACTCAATTTGGCTTAGGATCATCATATCTCTATTTTATTCATGTATTTGCATAATTAAAACCATTAAAAGTCATCATCATCGAAATTAGGGTTTATATGCCCATTAATGCACACTCATGTACATGGAACCCTAAACTAGGCCAATTGTGCATAAAGATCGTCTTTTAAGATCTAATTCTCTCTTTATTAACAACATGTTAATATCAACTTAAATCATCAGTATCACTTTAGTCAATCTTATTAACATCAAAATTAGGGTTTCTTATCCATAAATCCATTAAAGGTGACAACTTTATATATTTTTTGAATTTCAAATAGACTCAGTCTCCAATTATATTTTTATTGGATTCCTTGCATTTTTCTGATTAAAAATCATATATTACTTGCTATCATCAGAGTTACAGATAATTTATTAGAGTTATTGTAAAATTACCTTTAACGGCTAGTAGAAATATACCATGTGGACAATTACTCTCTCTGTCCTATTCCACACTGGACTGGGCTCAACTAATGCACTTCTTCTAGGTTGGTGCCCCACACGTAAGTGGATTTTGTGAAAAATAAGCAAAAAGGTCAGGAATGACCCTTCCTTCATAATGGCGACGAGGGGATATAATCATAATTTCACCTGCCTTCATCTCCTTCCTTCATTCTTCTACCGTTTCTCTATTTCTCGCACAGAGGCATAATGGATGGTCAACCAAACCATTGACATTTGTCCTCACAACATCAGACCCTCACATGAAGGCTTCCTAAGCTTCGCCCTTTCCTTCCGAACTCGCAGCCCCTCTGACATCCCCCTCCGATGGTCGGGGTCGGTTGTCCCTCTAGCCGTAGCCACGCTAGGTCACAGACACACAAGGCCAGGGAATTGTGTCTCTTCTCCGCCCATTGGTCCTTCTTGCAAAGATACTTATTTGTGGACATAGTACCCAGAGACCATGAGAGTGTCGAGACCCTTTTTATAGGTAGGACGGTAAGGGTGTTTGCCCTCCATAGAACTCTAGTTCCTGGATGAATTGGGATTTGGGGAAATCCCAAACCCACATGGAAGTAAAGCAACAAGAGGATAGGAGAGTCTGAAAATGAACTCCTAGTTTCAATGGGAGGGTTTCTAGGAACCGAAAAGCATCAAGGAAGGAGGTAGAGTCCAATGGTTCTCAAGGTTACTGTACCCCTCTTTCCCAATTTGGCTAGAGATGAGAGACAAATTTTGGAATGTTGACCTGTGATCTAAGGGCCCTGGAAGAGTGTGAAACCTAAAAGGGCTAGGCCCAAGATTTTTGGTTTGATTTCAAATGTGATAAATCACATTATTATATTAGTTATCCCTTCACTTGAAAGAACATTAACAAATGCATAACTTTCTCCTCTTTTATCTAATCGTTCCCAAAATCTAAAGGAAAGTGCATAAAAACTTAAAACTACTTGTGTGCCAAGTTTGGGACTCAAATTTTAAAGTATGAGAGACTTTTATTCATATGCAAGTTATCTCTTAATAAGGCATATTTTATACATAGTTTCTCTCTCTTACTCTTTTATTCTCTTTATTTGGATTACTTTTACCATTATAAACCTTGTGGATTTAAAATCTCATTTGTGATGATTCAATCATACATATTTCCACATATTTCTCATAATTTTATTATTATCTCAAATTTCCTTCTTAATAAAGCATTATTTGATTTCTTGTTTTTCTGTTAATCATATTGGACTTATTGACATAGTATGATCCATGAAATCACATGCACAAAGGAAATATTCCAAAGGAAATCCATTCAATACACATAAATCATACAATTTCCATAATTGTACATTTATTGGGGAAATTGCATTTCAAACCATTCAAGCCCAAAAATTGGGGTTGTAACACGCATCAACATGTTGTTGCTTGAAACTTCATTGTACCAATTTAGACAAATCAAGACAATAAGTTTCATCAACTAACAACTAAACAAAACTATTATAGTATCAACTACTTGCTTTTGAGTTCCTATTTTCTAATTACATGTGTGACTTGATTCCACGTGAAACCAAACTAGCCCTTAATATATGTGTACATTACAGTTGTTTGTAGTTTATTTTTTTTTAATATGAAATGATTGATTGTAATTACATCTCATAACAAAAACATCTCATAATACTATATTTTTACATTTCATAAGACAGACATATGTACTATAAAAAACAAAATGATAGTTGACCAGTTCCTCCAACAATAGTTTTATCCAACATTTATTCTTATTTTACATATAAATTGATTTGAGAGAAAATTAATTTATTTTTGTTATTAGAATCCTAATTGAATAACTATTTATAGTATTAAAGATGTTTAGGGAGGACATAAACACTGTCTAACTTAATACTTTTTAAAATTTCAACATGGCATCTTTGTAAAAAAAATTCTTCCAAAATCTTGGTGTGGTCGAGCCCCCCCCCAAGCACTTAAAGAGATCCACCACTGGTTAGGCCTAACCTTGTGACATCACTCCTTGCCATTGGACATGGGGGGGACAGTTAACACATTCCCTATCATCAAGGCTTACCCTGTTAAGGTGAGTTTTTGTGACCCCACCTTGCATAGGTGACTTGTTTTTAAAAGATGCATTAAGGGTAAAGAATTTAGTTGAAACCAACATATGTTGGTAAAATAAACTAAACCTAGAACTCATTTATGTACAAGTGGGTACATTTCCTAGGTAGAGAAGTAAATTCACTTCTAATATACTTTCTAAATCTTTTGTCTTCTTTGATATGCTACCAAAAACTTGTCAAAATAAGGACAGCGGTTCCTATAATCCATATTTTAGAAAACATACACAAAATTCAATCTCATTTTGTCCTTCTTCAGCCACAACAACACCACTTTTTGTCAAAAAGTAGATCCATTAACATTTTTCTTTGCATTCCCTTATCAAAAGTATTAGTGGAAGACTTGTAAAGACATGCCCTTTAACACCATACTTTTTCGAACCATAATCTAGATTAGAATATGAAAAAAGTCTGTGTACACTCATGTTTA
Source organism: Alisma plantago-aquatica (assembly GCA_963693085.1). Lineage (NCBI taxonomy): Eukaryota > Viridiplantae > Streptophyta > Magnoliopsida > Alismatales > Alismataceae > Alisma > Alisma plantago-aquatica. The sequence continues at coordinate 433,340,958 of OY856415.1, forward strand.
ACATCAGAGTGCTCAAAAACCTAAAAATAAGGATTATGATTTAAAACATACATGACTCATATCTACATCATCACTCAACAGAGGACATCTATCACATGTCTATGTATATACCAAATGATTACATTCATACATAGCCTGAACCAAATAGGAAAAGATCAATCAATGTTGGACCCTTATTATTGAGTTATTATAAAATATATACAAATCGAGGGAAAAATGCAATTTAAAATCTAGGAAAGTACTATATGGTGGATAAGGGTGTCAAGATAAGAAATGTCAATACTTTTCTCGAACATTAAATTCACAATATTATACGAATAGAAAAATTACAAGGGGGTTCAACATCCAAAATTATCCAAACGATATTATCGTACCTTGCCTGAAAAATATAGGTCCAACAGATATCTTTGATAGTGGAACTTAATTCCACATTTGCATGGATAATAGTAAAATATGAGATTGGATTTGCCACCACATTTTATATGAAAAATGAGGAAAAATTGAATGGAGCATTGTGAATTTATAGTAGATGGTCAATCTAGCGTCTGGGTCAGATAAATTAAAAAAAAAAAGAACATGGCCAAAAGTTCAGATCTGGAGATCTTGTTATGAGTAAGGAAGGAACTGCTATTAAACTATTTCTAAGCATTTTGAAAAGGGGGAGTTTTGATGGATTAGAAGGAATAAACAACAAAATCAATGAACAAACACACACTTTTATTGTAGGTAAGCCTTTGAATCTAGAGATATCCACACTCTTCCCATAATAGCCTTAGAAGGTCCTAACTTTTTGTTAAATTGAGGTCCTAATCACCTCAAGATATCCCACAGTGGAGATCCCTCATGGCTGTGTAGGACTAATGCATTCGAAGATTAGAGGATGATGAGAAAATATAGATCAATAGAAAGATCTGACTTTATTATGATCAAACAAACCATGATACATAAATAGATTACATGAAGAACATGCAGTTGAATAAGTTGATAGGTAGTTAAAAGTTGTTAAAAACTTATGAGATAAAATTTAAATAAACAATTAGGAGCAAATCCATATTACTATTTCTACAACCTAACGATGTTTAGAGGTAGGTGGTGTCAGCAAAAGGGTCCTTTGATAATGAGTAATGTCAAAAGTAAATGGGAGAGATAGTTAATCCTTTGACTTCAAGAGATTTGAAAGGGGATCATCATACAGTTGATATGGGTATGGAATTCTAAAAAGAATCTTATGAAAAATATGGCACATCATGCCAATGCTCCTAGCATGTGTAGCATGCGGAGTTAGGCAATTTGCCACATTTCATTAGTAGATTTCTCCAATCCATTGGGTGGTCCAGGGGAGATGAAGCTTATTTTCTAGATTTCCAACTATTTCAGGAATGTTTTGGGAAAAACCCGGTAGATTCACAAATACTAAAAAGATTGAGTAAAATATTGTAGGACGTAGAGTTCACGATTAACCTTCTCTATTATCAAACAAAAAGGAAACTGAATATCCCTTTGAGATAAGGAAATTTGATTTAGTAACTTAACTCTGTAGTTTATGAAAAAGTCTTACAAAAAGAAGAATTGACTAAAAGATTGCACCTAAGTTTAAAACGATAGTTCCATTCCAAAATCCGTTGTTTGGGATAAAGTGGATGAAAAAAAGATTGGATGTGTGGGAAATATGGAAATATGGAAAAGTGGCATAAGTGTTAGAAAATAAGGAAAAGGTGAATGGAATCTATCATTATCTAGAGAATTCACATTGAACATGCATTTGTATCCATTGTGAATAAATGGGGTGCCAATAGTTTGTCCATCTTAAGGAAACATTTGGCATAAGGATGAGAGATACATTCTTGACCCAATATTGCCCCCAGGTTTGGTCACAAAAAGCTAAGAAGGCGAGACTCATCAAAAGAGTTCTGATAAACCATGTTGAGGGTGGAAAGAATAGGTGATATATTTTCCTTCTAGGAATATATTATTGAAATAGTCAATTCATAAACAAAAATATGACTATTTGTAAATAATTTCTCTAAGGTAAGGATAGCTCTTGTACCATCCTTTTACATATTGCTGACCAATCATTCATTTCAAAAGAATGGTGATGAACCATCCAAATTTCATTGATGGTGAGATCTTCTCATATCATCATCACAATTCCTACATCTACACTTCTAATTCTCTCACTAAGTCATTCCTTAGTAAGTAAAGTTGGATGTGAAAAGATGATAAGATAAAGCTTTGTTGTAGCTAATTAAAATTTGGAGTTTGTAACAATAAAAAGTCATGGCAACAACTTGAATGTGAAAGATGTTGAAAAATCATCATCTCTCTCTTTTTCTTCCTCCTACTTGTTATATATATATATATATATATATATATATATATATATATACCCACGCTAGTAGCTACCCGCCCCCTATTTTGGTTACCTTTTTTCAGGTTTCTTACTTTCAACATGTACAGGGTTACTTTACCTTGCAAACTGTTACTTTTCATGCATCAACATATTTCAAAATACAATTACATATATATATATATATATATATATATATATATATATATATATCTGTGTGTGTGTGTGTGTGTTTCCTGTGTATTCTGCCTGGTTTTACTTTTTGAGTCATATACTTACTTTGTTATCAACATAGTTACTTTTTGATCCTTCCAGTTACTTTGTTTTCCATATGGTTACATTCGGAATGGACGGGTAGTGAAAATCCAAGCTACCTGTACAAGTATTCAATGAACACCCTATATATATATATATATATATATATATATAGCATGACCCTAAAAAGGTAAAATATGGCCAAAGAGGTGGCACCCAGATGGTAAAAGTACTGATGTAAGACCGAGATGTCACTGGTTCAAAATCCCCCGGCCACGGGATGAATGAATGGCCAATTTTTTTAAATAAAAGGTAAAATATGATGAGTCTGCATATACGGTATATGTTTTGATTGTTTAAGATTTGGAAATTAGGCATCACATAATGTTCCAGTTATTAGGTGACCTTTGTGGCCAGTGATTGTACTGATCAATCATCTTCTCCCGCTGGCATGTATGAAAAAAGTGTATCAAAAGGAGTTGAGATCGGGTATTAGGTGATCCTCCAACAATGAGGTGGTATCCATGATGTGTTCCTCTAGATGTTTCCCATCCATTCTCCTAGATTGTGGATGAGAAATTATCCTTGACTTTCTACTTCTCACTTTATTTGAGAATATGTGATTATTAAAAACTATTATCTAGATATTTCAAATGCAAAATTTTAGTTGTGAGATACAATTTACAAATTTTGGGGATTGTACTAGGACAAGGGAAAAGAGTCTTGTTGAGAATAGGTCTTGTGGTTTGATGAACCTAGTTTAGATGATGGATCTTGGTGTTGAAAAGAAAAGTTGGTTCAGAACCACCCATAAATGATTTTTTTTAAAATAGAGGCCACTCATAGTTTTAGTTTTTAGGTCACAATCTAGGACCATAGTTATGAACACAAAAGTCTAAAATTGGTCCAATTTTAGGGCTTAGTCTGGGACCTTGAAATAGAGTTTGACTCATAAATAGTCAAAGAGTTATTTATTATGGTAAATAAGAAAATTTTTATCTTTCAAGGAAAATATTTGAAATCTTTAAACTTTTAAAATCTTTTAGATACTTTATATATGCTAATTGTCTAATTTTATGATTTTTAGGAGCATCTAGAAATTCTACTAAAAACCCAAGGACTTGTTTATAATATTCGCAAGAACTTCATATTTTATGGATTGGGGAAAGAGAGAAGGTCGAGCACATATATCATTTCCATCATCTTTGAGCATCGAGAATGACTAAGGAGATTAGCTCGAGAAAATAACATCAGTCATGAAGTGAGGAAGGAAAAAGTCAGAGTTGCATCGTGTTGATCTACCAGAGTTGGCCTATCTATGGTGGTGTTCCCCTAGTTAGTCCTCTCAGTGTGGCAAGCAACAACTTTTCAATGGTGACATATCTTTGAGTTGCCCATTTTGTTAGTGCTTTTGGGTGGTTTTTGGCTCCCTTCATCTCTAGAGAGGTATAGCCTATATTTTTGAGCTCTAGTTTTGTCATTTTGATCGTTGGTAAAAAATCTCAATTTTGGATTTCACAACATTCTACACAATATGGAGATTGAAGATGACCAAATGTGCATCTCAATTTATGATTCAACTACTTTTTAGTATTGTTTCAATTGATGAGATGACGTCATTGTGGTTGTGAATGTGCAGATGGAAGTTTGCAACATGCATGATGAGGTTGAGGTTCCTTAGGAGGACCCTGTCATGGATGAATAGGATGTTGGTGATGACATCAAGACTTAGGGATACCCATGGTGTATTTTTTTGGTTTTATTTGTTAATTTCATATTCAAATATGAAACACGTGATCATAATTTTCTCTAGGAAGGAATCATGGTGGTGTAATCCGTATTGTGGGAAAGCTTCTCCTGGTTGAAATGTTTGTGTCTCTTCCTACGGTGTCATGGATGAACATGAATCACTACAGTTGTCAAGCAGACGATGAGGTACAACTTGGGGACTTTTCCCCTTTTATACCAATGTGTTTTTCAAGCTTGAATTGGGTGTTTATCCACATAAATGACTTTGACTTCATCATGCTCGATATTTTAGGGTTTTGGATTGTTGAACATATATTTGAGGATATGTTAGAATGAGATGTCACTGATGTATTCCAGATTGGTAGCATATGAATTAAAGTTACTTGATGGAGCTGGTTTTAGAAGTATTTTTCGTTGTGGGATAATTGAAAGGAGTTATATCATACCTTTTACTGAGCAATTGCAATTGGAGATTAGTAATTTCAACTTTTCTTTTGGATATTTGGCCATTACCCCTAGTGATTTTGTTGGAATCACATGGTTAGGTTTAGGTAGGATTCCCCTTCATAGTTTTCCAAATATAGAGGACTGGGTGAAATATTTCCTAGTTGGGATACTAGGATTGAACTGTAACAACATTGACATGGCCTCCAGATATGAAGTCAAGTTCATGTGGATGTGTGCGACGTTGTTTCACAAGTGGGAGAGGTAGGGTGTCCATGACCCTTTATATGTTGTCTTGAGGATTAGAGTGTTCCTTTTTGAGTTGATCACTATTTTCCTTTTTGGTGACAATGATGGCAATAGAGGAGAGATTGGATGGTTCTCCATCCTCATGGATATGGATGCAATTCCTTCTTTTGACTGGGGTGGAGGTATGTATGCCCATCCACATATGAGATAGAGGAGGTATCTTGTAGGTGAATTCTCTAAGAAGGAAAGTGTCAGGACTACAAGAGTTATAGAGACTTTAGAGGCTAGTTGAAGTATGTATTTTAAATTTTATTTCCTATGTTACTTGAAGAATTTATGTGACTAATTCCATTTATCTTTTATTTTCCATATTTGGTGTCATGATCACTTTCGGCTCAATAGAATTGTTAATCTGAGTGGTCCTAAGGTTTATCTGCATGCTTCCCTCCCTACATACAACCACCAGGACATGTGCAATAGTAGGGTGAAGTATAAGAAATGTAGAGGTGAACTTGAGAAGATAACTTTTGAAAAGTTATGCATATAATTTTACTATTGTATGATCTTACATATATGTAGTATAGTTGGCTTTATATTTTTCTATTATTTCTGAGGTCTAATTCAAGATCTTCTTCAGGTTCCAACATGTCGAGGAGGATACATTGTATGTCGTACGTTGAAGCCTTGTCTTTGGATGATTGTTGGATTGAGTTCAAATCACCCTCTAGGATTGTCTTGTACATGGGTGAGCGTGCTTTTTATTAGTTGGTTGGCATATGGCATGTTCCCTTTGATCCTCATCCTAGATTGGTTCTTCATGGCTTGGGGACCCGCCAGACTACAATGGAGTTGATGTATGGTTAGGTGAAGTATGTTGAGTACCTTGAAAGGTACTATGTGCATGGTCTACTGACCTTATTTTCATTGGAAGACTATAATCATTTAAGACATCCTCGTCCAATTTGTTTATTTGATTGTCGTGACTTAGCATGTACATTTCATAGGTGATGAATTATGACTTCATTGAGGAACATGATGATTGTGGATACAATCCATATAGTCCACTTCCTCTTGAGATAGCTTCTTCTCTAGAGATTCTACCTTCTCCTCCATTATTCCTTGGGAGCTTCAATGACATCCCTGGGCTAAGGTCACACTAAGACTTCAACTTTGGAATTTTGTGTCACTTTTGGGGTGACTTTGGCTTGACTTTGTATTCTAGGAGGTGATGCAAGTACAAGTGTGGAGGGTAAACTCATTGGTTTGAGCATCCCACTAGGGTAAGGACATAGTGAGTGCTTTGAGGGGATCCACACACATGGGTGATTATTCCATGGAGGTTCTAGTTTAGTCTGTAGATCCATCTTCATTAGGTGTTAGGGTATGTTACTGTTGTCGTAGCGATGTTGGTCTAGTTGTGCAGGTGAATCCTAATAGCTCTTCTTTGGGCCACTGGTGGTCTACCAACAACATTCGTTCGACTGTAAGTAGGGAGAACCAATCTTCTGGGTCTTGTTATTCTAATCATAGGTCTTTTGGCAAGCATCTTACCAGATGGATGAAGAAGAAAATGAAGTAGTAGATGTATTTAACACTTTATGCTAAATTATCTACAAGTCATATTTCTTTTATTGCAAGAACATCATGTATTATCATTTTTTATGCATTTTAAGACATTTTGAATTTTTGTAATTAAATAGAAATATGGATTTGAGTCATATATTATTGTGAATATTTGTGATATTATATAATATTTGATTTGGAATTAGATTTTGGAAACTAAATTCTAGATAATTTGTGCCTGACACACAAAATGTTTTATGAGGTGGACTTTAGTAGTAGATTATCACATTATATGAGAGAGAAGGATAAAATGAGTATTTGTTGACTTTGAGAATCAAATCCACATTTTTGGTTGTTGATGATGTGGTAGATTTTGCAAATCTTGGATTTGGAGATTTTGAGTTATGGGAGAATGAGTGATAAGTGAGATTCCACTCCTGAGACATTCTTCCCAAAACATATCCCTTGTGCATTGTTGGATCACAGATCTTCCTGAGATGAAGGAAGTTGAACTAGCAAGATTCAGAGTGACCCATCACCTATGTAATTTGGCCTATGTCCCTATTGGAAGGGAATTAATGTCAATGGTGATCTAGTTGTGATAACCTTTCAGACACTCCTTCCATTTTGGGGATGTCATTTTGAATCCTACCCTAGAATATGTGCCAAAGATCACTTGACTTCCTTTGCATGGGTGATGGCTTGTATTACTGAAGAAGTCGAGTTGGGTTGTAGAGTTGGCTAGTCTTTTGGGTGTGAAGGGGTTTGAAGCTACTCAATAGTTGACCAAAGATGGACACTTAATTCAGATTCCCTCGTTATAGGATTTTTTCAAGAGTGAAGTGTGGAGATATTCTTTGAAGAGACTGTTGACCAAATAAATGATTCTATTTCTAGAGTCATGGTTGTGGTTTTGCAAAAAGAAACCACAGTTCCTTTAATATTAGTTGATCACTATGAATGCTTTGATGAATCATCATCAAGTGCATATATGATAGGAACCTTCAAGGTCTTTCATATATATTTGGTAATGTGCATCTTCCCTACTATATTTATGGATTCTTCATACCCTCTCTACATTATTGCAATGGAAAATGGCAAAGCACATTCAAGTTGGTGAGCCACTCCAACTGTGTGGATATTTGGCTCAATGGACTAAATGCAACTAGACATTGGTTGGGGTGGATGGAGTTTTTCCCTAATAACTCAAATTGAAGAATTTCCATGCATGGATTTTAGTGGTTGGTCATCTTTCCAGGCTAGGAGTAATGTGTTTCATACTACCCAATGTCACTGTTGAGGTAGTTCAATTGTTGCCACTCTACGTACCAGATTAAAGTAATTCCCTCCTTTAAGAATTTGATGACCAACTCTTGACAGGTTCAAGAGGTGGTGGCCAAGATGTGGTTGAACTAGAAGAAGATGAAGCCCAACTTATTCATAGTTGGAAGAGAAAGTTGTCCTGAGTATCTGGAATAGTTTACATTGGGACCTTCAGTGGTTGTATAATATGGTCATTCAAAAGGAATTGGCTTGATTTCTACCTTTAGAGTGTTTATGTTTTGGGTTTTTTTGTGTGTTGGAAGGAGATGATGAGTTCTGTGAGGGATTTCTCTAAAAATAATAAACAAGTTTCTTTTTAGTTCATGGCATGTGTCATCAGTTTTGGGTATTCCCTCCATGATGTTTTGTTTATGCTCATGGACATAAGTCCCTATATCTTTGAAGTTCTTGGCTCTATGAGGCCCTTGGTGAATTAGGTGATACAGAACAATCTAGATATCCTTCCTATGTGTTTGGTGCATCAAGGATGGTTATGAACTTAGATTCTTAGGAAGAAAACAACATATTTTTATGGCCACCTTCCTTCCATCCTCTTCACTTAGAAAGGTGAAAATTTTAAACCCCCAAGCATTTTAAGTCATTACCCACCTTAATATCCACCTAACAGATGATTCTTTACTTTGAATGTTCATGGCATGTTTTGCTATGAGAGGGACCTTCATTCTAGAGGAGGAGACGGATTGGGCCTCAATTGAACATTGATGCCATACTAGGGGCTAAAATCATGCCATGTAATGAGTGTTTAACTGACAATTCCCTACCCAGTTGGGACAAGATGCTAGGTGTTAGAGACACACCAATCAACTTTACTCTTCACATGCTTTAGTGTAGTGATCCATTACAAGCATGTGTCTGCCTAGCTAAAGGGCTATTTTGTGATATTTGAGGGATGTCCATTTGTCATAAATATTTTTAGTTGAAACTTTAATTGGACATTGATGATCATGGCCTTATTGAGTGAAAGTTTTCCACCTTTTCTCTATCAGGTTCGTTCATGTGGAGGATAGTCTTATTGGATCTAGGGCTCTAGAGAGGGTGTGAATAGAGCTTCAAAAATTCTCACAAGATAGATTATACCTTCAAACTATATTAAATTAAAACCAATTACTTAAGTGCAATTTGAAGTCCTATCTAACAAGCATGTAAGTATGAGAGGAATTGATAGAAAGCACTTGACAAGGTCATGTGGAGTGGTTCCACTTTCCAAACTAGGAGAGAGTCAGTCCACTACCTAGAGAGGTCAGCCTCTAGGACTTTGTAAGTGATTTTCTCTATATTCACCAATAAGAGTTACAACACAAGACCACTAAAGGACTTACCCATCCAAGCACTAAGAGTCTTGCACCTTACCAAGGACCTACCCACTTTTCCAAGCGTCTTCATCCTTCTCTAAGGTCTTACCCATTCTTTCATAAGTCTTTTACCTTCAAGGACTTTTCTACTGTTCTTGGATCTTCAAGCTTTGCCTTCTCCTCCACTTGGAGAAGATCTTGACCACTTCTTCAATATTGAAGAAGAACAACAACATCTCCACCTTCACTCGAAGTAGCTTGCTTCACCTTGGCTTCATGGAGGAAATGGGTAGGGAAGATGGAGTAGATGAGAGCTTTATAGGAACAAGGAAGTAGCTCTCTTACAACAAGCCTATCTCACTCATAATCATGAAATGAAGTGTAAACTAGAGAGAGAAAGGGGCTCAAGGAGTTGCAACACACTCAACTATAGCAAGGACTTAGAATATCATGAATGAGAAAACTTGGAATGAACTCCAAGGGGTCCTATTTATAGTTGGGGGTGTTCACTTGAGTGTGGGATCACTTAGGGTCAAAATATAGCCATTTTCCAAGATGCAACAAATCTATTTTCGCCCAAAATAACTCACCAATGGTTATAATTATTTTTTCTACGTTTTCCATATAGTACATTCGGTTGAGTTTCAATAAAGGTAACTCAACCGATCTACTAAAAGACAAAGCCAATTTTCCAACTATCGATTGAGTTTGTTCTGGGAAATGAGCTAAAATTAGCTTTTCTCAATGAGTCAGTCGTTTGATTTCTGTGAGTGTGTAACTCAACCGATGGGTCATCTTCAAAAAATCCATCATAGGATCGGTTGAGTTTACAACTCGATCGATGAATGGCCTGTGACAAATTTTCTAAATCGACATTTGAGTAATTAAACCTTGGAATTAAGTGTCCCTGATTTGTTTTCATCTTAGTTACAAGTCATATCATCAATACAAGTGATTACAAAAATCATCTAAGGTCATTTGGAATGATTACCCAAAATGCACACTTGCATTGCATTTGACCTGAACTTGAACATGCTAGGGCTTATGTAATTTGATCCTTTTCATGTACCTAAATCCTGATATCAATCTTGAACAAACATATTAGATACATAGGAATGGAATGGTAAGTAATTATCAAAATATGGGCAATGTATAACCCTCAAATTAACATTCTCCCCCGTTTTGACATTGACAAATCAATCATATTGAAAAGGATATTGAAGTTATTCCTTTGCCTTATGAATTGTAAGGGGATTCAAGATTTGAAAAATGTGAATTGCTCCCCCTCAATCTATGCTTACTTTTACCTACATAGTTAGTCTATCTACACAAACCAACATGACATATATATACTATATTCTCCTTTAGCAAGTCACATGATAAAGCATATAATGAACAAGAAAAGGATCACATAGGCAATAAAAGCAATATGGTTGAGCTTCAAAACATTGAACTTCTCTCCCCCTTTTGATATTAACAAAAAGGAAGGGGTAGAAGAGCACAGAAACATGCCTTCTCTAGGCACAAGCAAGCATACATGCACAACATGCAATCTCAAAGCATACACCAAACAGAGATGAGAGAAACAAACAATCTAAGTCATAATCAAAATATGGTAAAACATGGCACCAACTCATGAGATATAGTAAATCAAAGAGTAAGTGTACATAGGATTAAGATTACAACCCAGAAAGAAAGTTCTCAGAAAATAGATACAAGCTAAAATGATGAAAGCTAGATGATAAAATAATATAGCTCAGAACATGTGCCTCGATGTTTTTAATACAAAATAGCATCGAAAGATATATATGACCAACATCTAAACTAAAAACAAAGACAACTAAACATATAAGCTATCTATGTCCACAACATCATCATTCTCATCATTAGAAGCATCAGGCTCGTAGTCACTATCTCCGTCTGAAGGTGCAATAGAGAGAACAACATTGCCTTCATAATCAGAGGCACCAACAAAACCATTAAAGCCATCATCATCAGATGCCTCACCATCATCCTCATCATCACCAGCAACCTCCTCATCACCAGCAACCTCCTCATCATCCTGGTCTGGCATCTCCTCATCAACAAAAGAACTAAAATCTTGACCGGGCCAATGTGCATTCTACTCATCCCAAGACATACCACGAGCATAAATCTCATTGGCTGGTGGGAAGGAAGGAGAAGAACTACCGAGGCTGGCAAGTAGAGTGGCCAAGGGGCCATAAGTCAGAGGCAACACACCAAGGGTAGATCCACCAGAAGGATAAGGTGTAGCAGTGGAAGATGCAGGTGGAGGGGCAGGGTAAAAGTGATCATATGCATAGAATGCATAATCACCTCCTGGGTAGGACTGGTAGGCAGGGTAGGGTGTGTATAGGAGATGTTCATGTTGGAGATGATGGAACAAAGGTCTGATGTAGGTGCTCCTGAACCTGAAGGTTGTATGCCTGTTGATGCATCATTTAGCCCATAAGGGTTTCATTTGACACATGGAATGAGGAACGAGTAGGTCGGGAATGTTGAGGTGGTGGAGGTGCACGGGTAGAGGCAGAGGTAGAGACACTAGGTGTGGTAGAGGCTAAAATAGGCACATAGTGGTCTCAATGATACAAACTCCTTTTCAGGCAGGTTTATAATGGAAGTTGTGGAAAAGAGATTTGTCAGTGGTAAACTAGAATAGACTACAAATCAGGGTTGGGTAGGGTTAGGGTTGAGAACTTAGAGGAGCTGGAGGTCAGATCGGTCAACTTTTCTCTAGTTGAGAAGGAGAATCGTCGGCCAAACCCATCTTAAGTTTGTTCTAGCCCAACCATTGATCGAGTTCTGTGAACTTGGAAACTCGACCGATAGGCTCTTCAAAAAAGCTCTCGGCCTCCGATCGGTCGAGTTGGAAACTCGATCGATGGTCAACATTGACCTAAACATACAGAACCTAGTTTCTAGCCATTAGAGTGTTAATTAAATTTATTTTTCAAATCCATTATGCATTTTGAACATACTTGCACATATCACTTATCATTGGGTACTATTTTGTGGTAAAACACATGTTTGTGAAAAATACCCAAAAAAAGAGAAAAATAAGGCAAAATGAACATGAAAAATGGATTTTTAGCATGTTAGCAAGCAATGGTGATCAAAATAGAGGTAAAACATATAGGATAGATGACCACTAGCTAGAAGGCATAATAGATTCATTCAAAGTAGTTATGAGCAGTTTAAATGTAATAAAGTTAAATTGCTCTCTAGCTAGAGGTTTTGTGAAAATGTTCACCAGCTGATTTTCTATATCCACATGCGTGATATAGATGTCCTTCTTGGCAAGGTGATCATAGAGGAAATGATGGCAAACCTCTATATGTTTAGCTCTACTATGCAAGATAGGGTTATATGACAAGTTAATTACACTAGTCTTATCACAATAGATAGGAGAAGCATCAAAATGAATGTTAATAGGAGGAGCATCAAAATGAATGTTAAAGTCTTGGAGCATTTGCTTCATCCATAGGACCTGGGCACAATAACTCCCAATTACAATGTATTCAGTCTTAGTACTTGATGATGCCACTGTGATCTGTTTCTTGGAGAACCAAGACACCAAGCATGGTCCTACGAGGAAACAAGTGCCACTTGTACACTTTCTATCAATCAAGCACCCTACATAATCTGCATCACTATAAGCAGTAAGAGTAAAGTCCCTTGACCTAGGATACCATAGTCCAAAATTTTGGGTTTTGGCTAAGTAACTTAAAATCCTCTTAACCGCTATAAGATGTGATTTCTTAGGATTTGATTGAAAGTGATCACACAAGCCAACACTAAACATTATATCAGGTCTAGAGGTAGTGAAGTAAAGTAAACTTCCAATCATACCTCTATAGAGCTTCTCATCTATCTTCTCAACTTCTTCATCTTTGTCAAGTTTGGCAGTGTTTGACATGGGTGTGTCCATCGGCTTGGTATTCTCCATCCCAAAGCATTTGAGTAGTTCACTTGTATACTTGCCTTGGTTGATGAAGTTCCCATGTTTTTTTTGCTTGATTTGAAAATCGAGGAAGAACATGAGCTCACCCATCATACTCATTTCAAATTCACTCAGCATAAAATCACTAAATTCTTTGCAAAGATCAAGTTTAGTTTCTCCAAAAAGGGTATCATCAATATATATTTGTATGATAAGAAAATTGTTAGAAGTGTGCTTTAGAAATAAGGTAACATCCACTTTGCCCATGATATACCCATGATCTAACAAAAAGTTCTTTAATTTCTCATACCAAGCTCTAGGTTCTTGTTTGAGTCCATAGATAGCTTTTTGAAACAAATTAACATGATTAGGTAGACTATCATGTTCAAAGCGCAAAGGTTGTGCTACATACACATCCTCCTCAATTGTACCATTCAAAAACATACTTATAACATCCATTTGAAACAGAAGAAAGTTTAATAACTACCAAAGGCAAGCAACATATGAATGGACTCAAGTCTAGATACAGGTGCATATGTTTCATCAAAATCTATACCTTCTTGTTGATTGTAGCCTTGAGCCACTAACCTTGCTTTATTCCTTACCACTTTGTCACTTTCATCAAGCTTATTGTGGTAGACCCATTTGGTGCCAATGATCTTTCTATCACTTGGTCTTGGCACTAGGGTCCAAACTTTGTTCTTTTCAAATTGCTCCAACTCTTCTTGCATAGCTAAGATCCACTCATCATCCCCAGGAGCTTCCTTGACGTTCTTTGGCTTGAGTTGTGAGATGAAGGTGTTTTTGCCTTGTTCTTTGTTGAATGCAGCACGCATCTTCTTTCTTTCAAATGGATCAGCTAAAATCAGCTCATTTGGATGATTCTTTGCAAAATGGGGGGGGGGGGGGTTGGATCCTTCTTCTCTTCATCTTTCTCTTCTTCTTAAGTGACCACCTCTTTTCCCTTTTGGGTGATGTTGAGCTATTTTAGGATAGGAATTACTTCACCAATGACATCATCATTTGGAAAAACATCTTTGGGAGTAGAGGGGTTAGTCTCAATAAACTTAACATTTATGTATTCTTCTACTTTAGTAAGATCAACATTAAATACTCTATAAGGCTTGCTAGTAGTGCTATAGCCAAGAAAGTAAGCCTTGTAAGATTTTGGATCAAACTTTTCAAGAGAATATTTCGTGTTCAAAACAAAACAAGGACATCCAAAAACATGAAAGTACTCGATAGAAGGCTTCCTACCACGCCATAGCTCATAGGTTTTGTTCAAAGAAGGATGAGTAAAGACCCAATTTTGTACAAAACATGAGGTATTGATAGCTTCAGCCCAAAACTTCTTTGGAGTATCATACTATAGAAGTATGGTCCTAGCCATCTCCTATAAAGACCTATTATTCCTCTCTATAACCCCATTTTGTTGAGGTATTCGAGTGAAGAGACGTTGTGTGCATAACCAGATTCTTGACAAAAATGTTCAAAAAGCTCATTTTCAAATTCTCCCCCATGATCACTATGGATGGAAACAATGCAACAAGAAGATTCATTTCAACTCATTTATAAAATCTTGAGAAAACATCAAGCGTATCACTCTTGGAAACGAGAAAGAATGTCCAATTATATCTAGAGAAATCATCGACAATAACAAGGCAATACTTGGAACCATGAAGCGATTGAGTTCTCATTGGTCCAAATAGATCAATGTGAAAAAGCTCAAGATCTGTCTTGGTACTAAGGACTCCTTTGGATTTAAAGGAGGACTTGGTTTTCTTTCTTTGGGTACAGGGTTGGCATTCCTCATCCTTTTCAAAATCCAATTTGGGAAGTCCCTTAACAAAGTCCTTTTTGCTCAACTTCTTCAAATGATGGATATTTACATGACCAAGTCGACGGTGACAAAGAGAAATATCATTTGAGTGGACTACAAGGCATCTACCAACAACATGCTTAATAGAGTCAAGAACCATAACATAAAAATTACCACTTCTAGTTCCCTTATATATAACTTGGTAGGTGAGGGAATCTAGAATCAAGGATTCAAAGGAAGTAAATAACACAAGGTTTCCATTATCACATAATTGACTAAGCTAATTAAATTATGATGTAGGCCATCCACAAAGAGAACATTCTTTATACACAAGGATTCGCCTACATCACCCTCACCTTTGAATTTACTTTTCTTATTGACCCCAAAGGTGACTGGACCTCCTTTGTTTTTGGTGAAGTTGTTGAAATGGCTTATATCACCTGTCATATGCTTAGTGCAACCACTATCAACTTTGGGATCCAAAATTAGCTTGGGGACCCATTTCATCTTCAGGTTGGTCCCCTTAGGCTTGTAAGGACAATAAGTAGAGTAATGATCATCACATTTGCAATAAGAACAAACCATAGGATTCTTAGTATCGGAAGACTCTCCTACAAAGAAAGAGGTATCCTTGCTCTTTTTCTTACCTTTGAATTTGCTCTTGCCCTTTGGTTCTCCCACTACAAATCCCAAACCAGTATTACCACTTTGTTTGGTAGAATGGTCAAGGATTTCATTTAGGGAGTTCTTCCCTTTGAGGAATTTCTGTAGAGATGCTCTAAATTTATGGAAATCATCATTTAGAGAAATAATTGTAGAAGATAAGCTAGCATTTTCATCCCTAGTATGATCAAGATCGGCTTCAAGATAGAGGGCTTATGTTACCTATGAATCCTTCTCAAGTGAAATGGAAGCAACATTACCACTAGGCAATATAAGTCTAGAAGATAAATCACTAACTTGACCAACCAACCTAGCATTTTAAGATTTAAGCATTTGAATTTATTTAAGATAGACGTCTCTTTCATCTCTACGAGCATCAATAAGAAGCTTAAATTCAACATTTTTAGTTTTAATCATTCCAAGCTCCCTTAGGCAATTTTGGTGTTCTTCCTTAAAATTTTCAATGTTCTTAAGGTAGATACCATTCTCAACTTTAACTCCATTGTATTAGATCTCAAGATCAAGGTATTAACCTTGCAAATTATCAATACTCTCAAGATTAGTTTTCTCATTCAGCTCAATGATTTCAAGTTTAGCATATAGATCATCAATGATTTTTCCTAACTATTTTCTTATTGATTTACATTAAGCAAAAAATGAACAGGTAGAGATAAGCATGTCAATAATAGCTTCCTTGGATAACTCATGCAAACTTACCTCACTTACCTCACTAATTTCTTCACTAGTAGAGGCCATGAGTGCAAGGTGGCACTCTCCATCTTCTTCAGAGCTTGATCTGCTTGAAGATGAGGCTTTCCAAGCTGCATGAGCTGCATTCTTGTGTCTCTTCTCCTTCTTATCCTTCCTCTTATACTTTCTCTCCTTCTTGTACTCCTCTTCCTTCTTTGAGCTTCCCTTGTGGTGTTACTTTCTTGACTTGGGACATTCTCACGCTTGTAGTGTCCCTTTTGTCCACACTTGTAGCATCTTGGAGTATAGGAGGAGGAGGCTTGCTTTCCCTTGAAGATTTTTACTCCTTGATGTAGTTGGCTTCCTGCTCACTTGGGTCATCATCTTCACTAGATGAGGAAGGAGAAGTCCAGAAAGCAAGTTGTTGTTGAAGGATGACTACCCCCACTTTTCTTTGAAAGCACTATCTTTGATCTTCTTGCTTTCTTATCTTCTTACTTGGCTTCTTCATTTTGTTTGTTAAGCCTTGGCTCATGGGATTGGAGGTTTCCAATGAGCTCTTCAGTTGGGATGTCACCAAGGTTCCTCACTTCTTCAATAGAGGTGACCTTTGACTCTCATCTCTTTGGTAGAGTCCTCAAGATCTTGGAGTTGATTACACCTCTATTCAAGGTGTTGCCCAGTGCAGTCAGCCCATTGATGATAACATTGAGTCTTGAGTATATCTCCGCAATCCCTTCTTTTTTGCCCATCTTGATGTTCTCTAGAAGGTTGTTCAACATGTAGATCTTGGCCTTCTTGACTTACTTGACTTCATAGGTGTTATATCCCCAATTTTGATAAAAATTGAACGATATAAATATAAAGCATGTTCTGATAAATAATTTTCCTGGATGATATTATTTATGGAATAATATTATCCTTGTGACAAGTTAAAGAAATAAAAGGATTTTTGTTTGCAATAATACATTAAAATGTTGAATAAGAGGAAGAATGGAAAATTCTAGAAAAAGGACGTATCGTGGGATAATGGTATTAGTGTGTAAAAGGAACAAGCTTTGTATAGGAAAGGTATCACATTAGACCCCAAAAGAAATAAATATACTTTGGAAAGGAGTTTAATTAATTCCTATTTTGGGTTTAATGGATATATCAAATAGAGAGAGAAAAGGGATTATCTTGATCACAATTATAAGATTTCCTTGAAAGATTGCTAACCAAATTGGTGGAATATGTTTATATGCTCTCCTGATGGCTTTTGATGTGCCAAATAAGTAAAATTAGTAGCCAGTATTGAATATAAGCAATTCCATTATGGAAAAGAAAGATAAGGAGAGAATATATTTTTCCTAGTTTGTATGGAATTATAGAATAAAAGGGATACCTTGGGCTTGATAAGTTATCATGCGGGAGGATTGTTGTTAAAAGGAAAATACCGTGGGCCTTATCTAATCCCTTCGTGCCTACGTTTCCTAACTAGGAGTATATACATGTACATATACATGATTTCCACGCTACTTGATAAACCCTCATCCTTCCTCGTAATCTCTTGATGATCAACCATCCCTGACCCCTCCGCGCAACCGAGAACTTGCTCTGCAATTTTGATCTGCAATTATCGGCCTGGTAAGCAACATCACAACCACCACGGAAGCCACAGATTTAGCGGCGACGACGACGGCTATACGACGACAGCTGTTGTGGGTGTCTCTGAAGTGCTGGTGCATCGCCCCATCGCGGAAAGGTCCCCGCCTGGACAAGCCAGGGCGGTGGACGAAACTGGGTCTGCCGCAGGAGAAGATCTGAGGAAGGAGAATCTTTCCTTGTGGTTGTAGCGAGGGTGGGCGAAGGTGGAGAGAGAGCCAGCAGAAGGATCTGGGAGGTGACACAGACAGACATCCAGGAGGGGCACCGATGATCACTTAGAAGGACAGCAACGGCCGTCTGCCAGCACACCAACTCTGGTGTAGGGTGGATGGAAGAGGAGAGAGGGGTAGGAAGAGGATCGGAGAGGAACTGACCTGTTATGACCAAAGCAATGTTTCTTTTTAGTCGAGGAATCAAGGACCATCAGAGGTAGCTCAGAAGTGCCTCTATGGGGAGCCGTCGGGCAGGAAAAGCCCTGAACGAGGAGGAAGAAAAGAAAAGAGTCAAAAGACTCTTCTACCCCAGCCTATGTGTTCAAGCCCCAAGGGCGGAGAAGAATTTTTCCCTTAATAAGGAGCCAAGCTGGTAAGTTAGCTGACGTGACACCTTTTAATTGGTCCAAAAATGTTAATCTTGCAAAAATTATAGTAAATGATAGGTAACTCAGATTGCAACATATAGTATATGAAACTTGATCAGGAAAACGAGAGGAATGTAAATAAAATGTTATCATAACCTGATCATGCTTCCTGTTCTAAAAGTATATGCAATTCATGTGTTGATGAGATTAGTATAAAGGGAAAACCTAGATTTTGCTTAATCTGATGCTTAATTGGACATATTATAGGATAATACCTGATCTAAACCTACATAATGAAGAAATCCTTGATAATGATGGATAATGGATGATTCCAAATTAGTAATCTTATTCATGTTATTTAGGGTGTTAAAATCAATGTTAACATCTTGCTATGATTTAATGTTGATACTAATCTAGATGTCATGAATAGTTTAATATGCTTAAGTTGACGATTAGGGTTTAACCTAATATGCATAAGTGAGATTGTAATCTTAGAAACCATAACGTGAGGAGTTAGGGTTTGTGACCCTAATCTCGGATCCAAACATGAGATAATCCTAAACCCTAGTTTAGGAGTGAATCTAGATGTAAATAATGTAATGTGAATACATGGTGACACACACGTAGTATGCTTTGTTTCAGATACTTGTTGATTACGTGCTTGGTTGATTGGATGTTTGGATTGCATTCCTAAAGTACATACGATGTTATGCATGGTTTCTGTGATGGCATAAGGTACATGGTTACGCTTATGAATACATGTATCGAATTCTAAGATTGCCGATGTTTCTCGATGAGATTGAACGACAAATAAATTGCTTGCTTGTTTATTTAGTTCTTGCAAATCATAAAGTTCCTATGAGTATCATGTAAACTAAATAATAGTATTCTGAACCCTGGGTTTGACTGATCTTAAGGGTAATGCACACGAGCCCCAGAGGGACAGTGATTACACCTGAGGTAGTTGACCATATATAGGTTAGAGTATGAAACCAAGTTTATTTTCTTATATGCAAGATAAAGATGTTTGCTTATATCTATACTTGTGATTATTGTTTGAACCCACGTACCAGTATAGAAATATACTGATCGCGTATTTGTTTGTCGGCATTTTAGGTATCAGATATACTTGATTCGTGGACATGATGGTACAGATAAAGATGTTGAAGACACTACATCTTAATCATGAAGGTTTAGTTTTAATGTTTTATCTTCACACATGTATAATTAATTCTGTTAAAAGTTATGTAACTACTTAGAGGAGATTTTCATGTAAACATGTGAATATTTGATCATTAATGGAAATTATTTACTATTTTGTATTATTTCATGAATCTGATCCTGGAAGTTATGATTAATGATCTACGACTTTAAGGTCTTTTACACACTCAAAAGTGCAGGTTGTTACATTTGGTATCAGAGCACAGATTCATCAACTAATACTTAATAGTTTATAATTTTCAAGAAAAATTAATAAAGCATAAAGTATCTTTAGGTTTCTCATCTCACATTTTCATCTACTTCTCATCTCTTTCTTAAAAATCTTTGAAAATAAAATCTTAATAAGAGAAGTAAAATGTGAAACTTAAAATCGGTAATAAACGTGGTATGGTGGTATGGGACACTACCCATGTGAAACTTAAAGTCAATAATCAACATGGTGTGGTGGTATGGGACACTGTCCATGTGAAACTTGAAATCATGAATAAGAAAGACAAGGGATGGCTTAGGTAACCCAGTCTCCCATGAATTTGTGCATGAGGAACATAAAACTTATGTGATAAGTCTTAAGAGATATAAAAACCCAGTAGATGTATATATAACAAAATGAAAAGTTGGAATATAACTTGCTCAAACTCCTCATGTTGTCTCTAGAAGTTTAGTGATGGTGGCCAAGCCCCTGGAGGGGAAGGTCGAGGTAGCACCAAGCCCTAGAGGGTAGGTGACCCAAGTTCATTGAATGAACAGAGACCATGAGGGGGTATTCCAGAGATTGAGAAAACATGGGTTGATATGTTATAATGATAAAAGTTATACTCAATGAAATAAAAGAGATATCTATAAAACGTTTAGGGTTAGTAAGATAACCTGGGGTGGGTCAACCTGAGAGTGGGAAGATGACCTATCAGGGAGGCAAAACCTAGATCTTGGGATCATGTTGTGGCTAGAGAGCTTAACCCCCTCCTATGAGCCAAGAAGGCACCCTAGGCTAGGACTTTCCCTTAAAAGGTAAGTGAATAAATGTAATTAAGTATTGAGATAACCTTAATCCTCACCTAGAGTAGTGAAGAGTTAAAGATATAAAAAAAATGAAAGCACCTAAATTCTTTGAACCCAAGGATGCCAACTCTGAGTGACACAATTGGTCAAACCTAGGAGGGAAGACCAGTAAGGCACCAAGCCCAGGAGGGAAGGTGGCCTAAGTGGATGACCAAGCCCAAGAGGGAAGGTCATGAAATGGTCAAGCCCAGGAGGGAAGACCAGGCAGGCACCAAGCCCAGGAGGGAAGGTGGCCTAAGTCCACAATGCAGTTGTTTACGATCAAGCTCCTGGAGGGGAATATCACAGAGGTCAAGCCCAGGAGGGAAGACCGACATGGAACCAAGCCCTGGAGGGAAGGTGGCCCGAGCCCAATGATGGGACGACACTGCATTATGTGTACTCAAAAGAGAGAGATGAAGGCAATCTGGGTTAAATAACTAAATAAGAGAATAATGTTCTTAAAAGATGTGACATCTCAAAAGAAACCCTTAGGGAGGGTAGAGTCCTAATACAATCCTAGGGTCAAGTAGGATGTATTAGAGGTACATAGGACTGATGGGTTGGGAGTTGATTGTGCCCTGAATGCACACGACCATGTGGTCGGGAGGTAACAGCTGAGTTTGCCCAAGGTCCATGTCTTAGGAGATTAGCTACCTCCATGATGATCATGTAGCCTAATGGGCGAATGTGAAAGGCACTCCCTTGATGCATAAGGATGAGATCACTCCAAAAGAGTACTATACCCCTAGAGACCCTAAGGGTTTGTCTAAGGCTCATAATGATACATGAGATGTAAATATAAAAGAAGTCATGAAAACTTGAGAGAAGTTGTGCCCTAACTTAAGAGTAAGAAAAAGGAACACTTGACTTCATGGAACATAAGAATGCTATAAAATTAAGAACAAGTAAGTTTAGAGTCATATCGGGTATGATTCAACTTAATGCGGGAAATTGAAACGTAATGTGTGGATGTACTATCTCCGCTCTTGGAATGGATTGAACTCTGTATTTGGGCTGCAATCAAATGCTTATTTCATTTCATTATAAGGTAGGGAGATTGGATAGACACACGTTATGTTTAAAAATTGAGATAACGAGGATGAATATCCTACATTTAATGTGTGAGCACTTGACCTAGGGTTAGAGGTGTTACCTCACCCTTATGTGAAAATAATGTGTAATAGGTTGGAAACCTAGGTGAAAAGAGAAATCACCAAGTACTAATGAAATCACAAAACAAGAATGAAATCATCAAGTGATGATAAGATGTGTAAACTAAAGATGTAGATATACATTGAATTGAATTCAAGTACCAATCTTAGTCTTAATGTGTGGAATTTGCATAATAACATATGTAAAGATGTCTAAGTAGGTTCTAACCCTAACACTTAAAACTAAGATGAGTTATAATTCACCTTTTTCTTTTGGGTGTGAATTTTGAGGACAAAATTCCTTTTAAGGAGGGGTGAGTGTTATATCCCCAATTTTGATAAAAATTGAATGAAATAAATATAAAGCATGTTCTGATAAATAATTTTCCTGGATGATATTATTCATGGAATAATATTATCCTTGTGACAAGTTAAAGAAATAAAAGGATTTTTGTTTGCAATAATCCATTAAAATGTTGAATAAGAGGAAGAATGGAAAGTTCTAAAAAAAGGACGTATCGTGGGATAATGGTACTAATGTATAAAAGGAACAAGCTTTGTATGGGAAGGTATCACATTAGACCCCAAAAGAAATAAATATACTTTGGAAAGGAGTTTAATTAATTCCTATTTTGGGTTTAATGGATATATCAAATAGAGAGAGAAAAGGGATTATCTTGATCACAATTATAAGATTACCTTGAAAGATTGCTAACCAAATTGGTGGAATATGTTTATATGCTCTCCCGATGGCTTTTGATGTGCCAAATAAGTAAAATTAGTAGCCAATATTGAATATAAGCAATTCCATTATGGAAAAGAAAGATAAGGAGAGAATATATTTTTCCTAGTTCGTATGGAATTATAGAGTAAAAGGGACACCTTTGGGATGGACTTGATAAGTTATCGTGCGGGGAGGATTGTTGTTAAAAGGAAAATACCGTGGGCGTTATCTAATCCCTTCGTGCCTACGTTTCATACACTAGGAGTATATACGTGTATATATACATGATTTCCCCGCTACTTGATAAACCCTCATCCTTCCTTGTAATCTCGTGATGATCAACCATCCCTGACCCCTCCACGCAACTGAGAACTTGCTCTGCAATTATCGGCCTGGTAAGCAACATCGCAACCACCACGGAAGCCACAGATTTGGCGCGACGGTTGTTGTGGGTGTCTCTGAAGTGCTGGTGCATCACCCCATCACGGAAAGGTCCCCGCCTGGACAAGCCAGGGCGGTGGACGGAACCGGGTCTGCCGCAGGAGAAGATCTGAGGAAGGATAATCTTTCCTTGTAGCTGTAGCGAGGGTGAGCGAAGGTGGAGAGAGAGCCAGCAGAAGGATCTGGGAGGTGACACAGACATACATCCAAGAGGGGCGCCGATGATCACTTAGAAGGACAGCAGCGGCCATCTGCCACCACACCAACTCTGGTGTAGGGTGGACGGAAGAGGAGAGAGGGGTAGGAAGAGGATTGGAGAGGAACCGACCTATTATGACCAAAGCAATGATTCTTAGCAGTCGAGGAATCAAGGACCATCACAGGTAGCTCAAAAGCGCCTCTATGGGAAGCCCTGCACGAGGAGGAAGAAAAGAAAAGAGTCAAAAGACTCTTCTTCCCTAGCCTATGTGTTCAAGCCCCAAGGGCGGAGAAGACTTTTTCCCTTAATAAGGAGCCAAGCTGGTAAGTTAGCTGATGTGGCACCTTTTAATTGGTCCAAAAATGTTAATCTTACAAAAATTATAGTAAATGATAGGTAACTCAGATTGCAACATATAGTATATGAAACTTGATCAGGAAAACGAGAGGAATGTAAATAAAATGTTATCATAACCTGATCATGCTTCCTGTTCTAAAAGTATATGCAATTCATGTGTTAATGAGATTAGTATAAAGGGAAAACCTAGATTTTGCTTAATCTGATGCTTAATTGGACATATTCGTTCGTGATAGGCTAATACCTGATCTAAACCTACATAATGAAGAAATCCTTGATAATGATGGATAATGGATGATTCTAAATTAGTAATCTTATTTATGTTATTTAGGGTGTTAAAATCAATGTTAACATCTTGCTATGATCTAATGCTGATACTAATCTAGATGTCATGAATAGTTTAATATGCTTAAGTTGACGATTAGGGTTTAACCTAATATGCATAAGTGAGATTGTAATCTTAGAAACCATAACGTGAGGAGTTAGGGTTTGTGACCCTAATCCCGGATCCAAACATGAGATAATCCTAAACCCTAGTTTAGGAGCGAATCTAGATGTAAATAATGTAATGTGAATACATGGTGACACACACGTAGTATGCTTTGTTTCAGATACTTGTTGATTACGTGTTTGGTTGATTGGATGTTTGGATTGCATTCCTAAAGTACATAAGATGTTTTGCATGGTTTCTGCGATGGCATAAGGTACGTGGTTACGCTTATGAATACATGTATCGAATTTCGAGATTGCCGATGTTTCTCGGTGAGATTGAACGACAAATAAACTGCTTGCTTGTTTATTTATTTCTTTCAAATTATAAAGTTCCTATGAGTATCATGTAAACTAAATAATAGTATTATGAACCCTGGGTTACACTTATCTTAAGGGTAATGCACACGAGCCCCGGAGGGACAGTGATTACACCTGAGGTAGTTGACCATATATGGGTTAGAATATGAAAACAAGTTTATTTTCTTATATGCAAGATAAAGATGTTTGCTTATATCTGTACTTGTGATTATTGTTTGAACCCACGTACCAGTATAGAAATATACTGATTGCGTATTTGTTTGTCGGCGTTTTAGGTATCAGATATACTTGATTCGTGGACATGAGGGTATAGATAAAGATGTTGAAGACACTACATCTTAATCATGAAGGTTTAGTTTTAATGGTTTATCTTCACACATGTATAATTAATTCTGTTAAAAGTTATGTAACTCCTTAGAGGAGCTTTTCATGTAAACATGTAAATATTTGATCATTAATGGAAATTATTTACTATTTTGTATTATTTCATGAATCTGATCCTGGAAGTTATGATTAATGATCTGCGACTTTAAGGTCTTTTAGACACTCAAAAGTGCATATCATTACAATAGGTGATGCAAAATTTGTCCCAAATCTCATAGGTGGTGTCCCAAGATGAGATCCATTTGAACTCCATTGGGGTAAGGGCTGCATAGAGGATGCTTATGGCTTTTACATTGAGTTGGGATTTTTTGAATGCAGCTTCACTTCATGTTGCAACAGCTCCGATTGGCTCGTTGTAAGGTGTGACCATCACCTTCCTCATGTCAAAGTTCATGCCTTGAATGTAGAATTTCATACGCCTCTTCCAATAGAGGAAGTTAGTTCCATCAAAGACTGGAGGATGCATGGAGAAGCTTCCCTCTAGGTTTAGGAACCAAGTAGGTTGTTGCCCATCTTCTTGTCTCGTGGGAGATTGTTGGAGAAGATACCCAGCTCTGATACCACTTGTTGGACCTAGGGATCTAGAGGGGGGTAAATAGAGATTCATAAATTCTCACAAGATAGATTAGACCTTAAAATTATATCAAATTAAAACCAATAGCTTAAGTGCAATTTGAAGTCCTAACTAACAAGCATAGCAAGGATGAAAGGAATTGATAGCAAGCACTTGACAAGGTCATGTGGAGTGGTTCCACTCTCCAAACTAGGATAGTATCAGTCCACTACCTAGAGAGGCCAACCTCTAGGACTTTGCAGTGCTTTTCTCTATATATTCACCAATAAGAGTTACAACACAAGAACACCAAAGGACTTGCCCATCCAAGCACCAATAGTCTTCCACCTTACCAATGACTTACCCATTTTCTAAGAGTCTAAAGCCTTCTCCAATGTCTTACCCACTCTTGCACAAGTCTTCCGCCTTCATGGACTTTTCTACTCTTCTTGGATCTTCAACCTTTGCCTTCTCTTTCACTTGGAGAAGATCTTCACCTCTTGTTTAATCTTGAAGAAAAATAGCAACAACTCCACCTTCACTCAGAGTAGCTTGCTTCACCTTTCATTCGTGGAGGAAAGGGGTAGGGAAGATGGAGTACATGAGAGATTTACAAGAACAAAGAAGTAGTCCTCTTACAACAGGCCTATCTCACTCATAATCATAAAATGAAGTGTAAACTAGAGAGAGAAACGAGCTCAAGAAGTTGCAACACACTCAACTATAGAAAGGACATAGAATAGCATGAATGAGAAAACCTTGAACGAACTCCCAAGGGGTCCTATTTATAGTTGGGGTGTTCCCTTGAGTGTGGGATCACTTAGGGTCGAAATATAGCCATTTTCCAAGATGCAAAAAATCTATTTTCACCCAAAAAAACTCACCAACAGTTATAATCACTTTTTTCTATGTTTTCTGTATAATACATTTGGTCGAGTTTTAATAAAGGTAACTCGACTGATCCACTAAAAGATAAAGCCAATTTTCAAACTACCAGTTTAGTTTTTTCTGGGTAACTCGACCGATGAGCTAAAATCAAATTTTCTCAGTGAGTTGGTCGGTTGAGTTTTGTTAGTGTGAAACTGGAACGATGGGTCATCTTCAGAAAATCCATCATAGGATTGGTCGAGTTTCCAACTCGACTGATGAACAGCCTGTGACAGATTTTCTAAATCGACATTTGAGTGATTAAACCTTGGAATTAAGTATCCCTAATTTTTTGTCATCTTAGTTACAAGTCATATTGTAAGGACCCTAACCTTCATTTAGGGTTTACCCTATTTGTTTTGCTTAACCTTGGTGGTTTGATGCTTGCTAATCGCCTTTAGTGGTGATTAGGGTTTGGTTGTGCTTTGTTGAGAGTTCGAGGGGCTACTTACAAATAACCCAAGTTTAAGGTTTTGTGTGCAAGTTTGCCATCTTGTGAGGTGTTTTCCTCTCTTTGCTTCCTCTAGGGTTGCGAAGAGGGCTTGGGCTTGTTGTTTGAGTTTCTTGGGCCTTGCTTGAGCTTGTTTGGGCCTTGAGGTGCCTTGTTTGGGCTTGGTTGAGCCTTGTGTCGGCCAAGACTTGCCTTGTGTCGCCCAAAGTGAAGTGTGTGTCGCCCAGATACCTTGGTGTGTCGCCCAGTGGATCAAGAGGTTGTGTCGCCCATGATGCTTGACCATGTTTGGTGGACACTTGGTGCATGTCTTGGACAAGTGTCTTATGGCTTGCTAGAGTGGTGGCTTGAGCTCTAGGACAAGTGTCCCTTGGGTGGACGACACATAGCATGGATCTACCTTGTTTTCTCCTCCCTTTCCTTCTATATAGGTGGTTCTTTCCCTTGCCTTAGCTTCCTTTGATCTTTTGGTCTCTCCTCCACCTTGAGTGCACGACACTCCTTCCTTGTTTGCTTGTGTTGGCCGATACACTTCCTTGGAGAAGCAGTGGTGGCCGATACACCCCCTTGGAGGAGCTTTGGTGGACGATATCCCTTAGAGCTTGGAGTTCTTCTTCTTCCTTGGAGCTTGGAGCTTAAGGCGGGTTTCATAGCTTCTATCCCTAACTCCATTATCTCTTATTATGTTCTTGTTCATATGTTAGTAGTAGTACCTTGCTTTGATAGCTTTGGTGGCCGATCCTCCTTAGGGTTTAGGGTTTCCTTGTGATCTAGAGTACCTTGCTCTCTAGGGTTTGAGTTTCCTTGTGCTGGAGGTAGATGGTGTCCCCTGTTGGGCAATACCCTCCTTTGTCTTGGTGTGTTGGACGACATGGGTATCTTTGTGTTGGACAACATGAGTGTTCTTGGTGTTGGGCGAGATCCTTGCCCTTGAGATGGATGATAGGTCAAGCTAAGAGAAGTGTTGGCCGATATGGTGGTGTTGGATGACATGATGGTCCTTCTTGTGATGAGTGACACCCTTGTTTTTATAATGGACGATAGACCAAGAAGTGGCATGAAGGTTGGCTTGATTTGGACGATAGGATCACATATGGCATGCTTGTTTGGGTTGGACGATAGGCTAGAGTGGTGAGTTGGCCGATAGGCGTTGGAGTGTAACAGGCGATGCATCTTGGGTTGTGACGGCCGATAGGGTGGCTCTTGTGATGGGCGTCACACCTCTCCCTTGGAGTGTGTCGACCGTTAGGGATGGTCTTGTTGGTGGCACATTTTGTGGCGTGTTTCTTCTCTCTCTCCCTCTCTCTCTTGGTGGTTGGGATGGCTGTGACCTAGCCGTTTTGGTAGGAGTATTGGGCGTTGCAGTTGGGCGCTGTGACGGGCGTCACACTCCCTGGTGTGTCGACCGGTAGGAGGTGTGACGGGCGTTGCCCGATAGTCTTGGGATGCCCGACACCCCGGACTCGTGTTACCCCTTTGAAACGCTGTGTCGTGCAGCGTTGCTGCTTTGTGAACCAGCCGATGTTGTTGGTGTTTGGGTGAAGGGTGTGAGGAGTAATAGTGAGGGTTGTGATGGGTTTTAGTGAGGGTCTTGTGGTCTGTTAGTGACGGTTCCTTGCGTTATGTAAGTGAATAACTATGCACAAACAAACGATGGTGATGCCTTGCTAGTAGTATCAATAACAATGATAATAGTAGTAATAATGATAATGAGGAAGGTAATGGTAATGATATGCATGAAGTGATCCTTATGCTTAACTTTAGTTACACTAGTAGTTTGCATAATGATAATAGTGATGATAGTGAATGGTGACAGTAATGATAGTGGTAATAATAGTGTTGTTCCTAACATGACTACTTGCATTAAGTGAACACCTTGATTATTCGTATAATCCTTAGATGAGGATAAGCATGGATATGGTTTGTTAATGATGTGCTTTATACACTTGATCACCAAATAGTATAAGATGGATAAGTATAGTATCTTGAGTGTCTTCTTGTGATAGTAAGTATAGTCCTTATGTTGAAACTATGATTATTGTGTATTCTAACCATACAGGTGATGCTTAGCCATGAAAAGGCTATAACATATATTAACATCACTTTGATAATTACTCTGGTTAATGAGATTGTATATATGGTATGTTTGTCCCATGATGTTGATGTGAGCCTTGAAGAGACATTGGCAGTGCATGATGAGGGATTGAGATCCCATGGTATGTGATGATCCTTGAGATGGATCTGGATGGTTGGAAAGAGGCCAAGTGGTAACATGTGATGTTGGATCCTTGAGATGGATCAGGTGGATGTAACTTACAATAATGGTATAATGATGAGTTTATGTTATTTCCTTTCTGTTATATCTTGCATGTTATACAACTTGGTTGAATCTTGCAATCCATCTAAAACATACTAAATAATTACAGTGAAATATATCATGTAGTTTGCCCTGGCCATAGATCCATCATCGTCAGGATTTGGTGATGGTGAAACGGGTTCTCCTACGGGTTAACCTGGAAGCGCATATTGTTGAATATGTGTAGGTTTCTCCTAGCCTAAAAAAATGAGGAGGTAAGAGTGTAACTTCGGTTGCAGACTCAGATATGTATATAGAGCATGGTGAACAGGCACATGGCTAAGGATGTGTGATATGAGGAGCATGAATGCATTCATGGCTCAAAGCACGGTGAACAGGCCCGTGGCTCAGTTTTACTAGCGCCGAGACATGTACCAAGGCGGGATAGAGTGAGGGTAGCCTATGGAGCAGACCCTGTGGCTAAGACCACTTCAGCATGAGATTGTGGTCCTGCTTGTGTTGTACTCGTGTACTGACTACGAGGTGGGAGGTTGTGGAGTCCGACTCTTCCATTGACCTTGTATGGCACCGGCTTGGGTTTCGTAACCGAAGGTTGGATTTGAACGATACAGTTCAAATCCTCAGGGCATAATAATATGTAATACAGTCGTTTAGTACTTACTGCTTAAGATAAACACGAAACATTGGTTGAGGCCTTGTTTGTGTAATATCTCTGTTAGGTTAAGTGACAATATATCTTATTCTGATAATCATGTTACATAGTGATATATCTTATCTTGTTAATTATGTTCCATTGAGAGATGTCTTGTATATGCTTTTGTATAGCTGGTAAGCTTGTCGGTAAGAATAGCTTTGCTTAATTTATATAGACTGCTCTTGTTATACATGTTATCAGTTATCTGCTATTATCGTTTATCTTGCTGAGGTCATGTAGTTGCGGTGGGGAGTTATGTTTCCCGTTGGGACAATTGTTCAATTGTATCACCCCGCTGGTTTATACCCTTTTTAGGTGGTCGAGCTAGGCGTGGTCGTGGTCGTGGTGTTGCTGCCGAGCAGCCTGACGAGCAGTAGAAGGCAAGCGATGGATATGTTGTTGTTTTGGATGTTTTGTAGTAGAGTCTAGAGTCATCCCTGTACTCTCAGGTCCTTGGCATGTTTTGATGTTGATTCATGATGAACGATCGATAATGTTTTGTATATCCTGCTGTTGGTCAGATGTGGGCCTTTATGTATATGAACAGGTGGTGAACTCATGTGATGGATGAACAACTGTTCCTGAGCTGTAGACACGTATCAGATCTCGTGTATGTATATATATGACATGTTTCTGTGCAGGATGAGAACTGGAAAGTAATAGTTTCACAGTTTATCTGTTTTCCGCAATCGGTTTTAATTAACCTGTATTTTGATAATCTGTGGTTATGGTGATTTCTGCACGTTTTCGCATAACACCTCGTTATCTGTATGATAACGGGATGTGTTGCCATAAGTTTTGGTATCAGAGCTATGGGTTCACTGAGTCTACATGGATTTAGGACTAGGTGAGTCTGTTCTTATGAGTTTTCCAAGTTTTCTTACAAAATCTTCTGCCCTCAGCGGAAGACAAGCCAAGATGTCTGGAAACCATGAAGAACATGCTCCTGAGCATAGTGAGGCTGCATCGGTTGATGGAGCAGATGGACATGCACATGAAGATCGGGTGCCTGAGGGTCCCCAATTTAACCCAGCCATGCTTGAACATCCTGCTTACCAACAACTTATGGGGCAGTTAATGGCTACGATGAATCTCATGGTTGAGCGATTACCAGTGCCTCCTCCGCGAGCACAGGTTCCCCATGGAGAAGCATCGGGTATTGGGAAGACCTTCGAGCAGCTTCGCCGAGTTGGAGCTTCGGAGTATGCTGGAACGGTTGATCCAGCGGATGCAGATATGTGGCTGACAAGTCTCGAGAAGGATTTCTGGATCCTTGACATCCCCAAAGCAGACAAGGTAAAGCATGTTGTCTACCTTCTAAAAGGTAGTGCTGGTTACTGGTGGACCATCGAAGAAGAGAAGCGGCTCAGTGAGGTGATCTGTTGGGAAGTGTTTCAACGCGAGTTCGTCCCAGATACTTCCTGAAAACGTATCTGGATGAGAAGGTTAGTCAGTTCAAGAACCTGAGACAAGGAACGATGAACATCACCGAGTACGAATCCAAGTTTATGGATCTGTTGAGGTTCTGTCCTTACATGGCAGCAACAAATGAGGAACGGATCAGACGTTTCGAGAAGGGTTTGAGTGCCGAGTTGACAACCCCGGTGTCTGCGTTAGAGAACTGAGAGAGGTTTGCTACGTTTGTGGAATCTGTTCGATGGATTGAGAGGACAGTAAGGGAGAAAAGAGAGTCTATGTCCCATAAGAGACCTGCTCAGTTTCAAGGACGGAGGTTTGGTGGCTTTAAGAAGCCCAGGTTTTTAGCACCGTCAGCGATGAGAAGTTCTGGTGTACCATCTCAGTGGTCTCCGAGTAAGGGGAGAGGTTATGTTTCTTCACTGTCTAAGGCGCACAGTTCAGCTTCTGTGGTAGTGACAGGGCCAGCTAGGCCACGGTTTGAGGACATGTCATGTCATCTATGTGGACAAGTCGGGCATTGGAAGTTCAATTGCCCAAATAGAGATGTTGAAGTGACGCAGCAGCCGAGGCAGAGTTTTCAGAGGTCAGAGAGGCCACAACCCAGTGGTAGCAGAGGATGAGGACGCGGTCAAGCATCTCAAGCTGGATCATCTGCTCAAGGAAGCAGAGGTCGTGGACAGCAAGCAACGACTCGATTCTATGTCATGAGTTAGCCGGAGGTGATAGTTAACCCGCGAGTGGTGACAGGTCAGATGGAGTTATTTCATTTTGATATGTCTTCTTCTTGCTTTATATCTGTTCTGGTTGACCCGGGTGCTACACACTCTTTTATCACCTATAGTATGCTTAAAAACTGTCATTTACCTGTTAGCTATAAGAAGGATAGCTTATTGTTAGAAACCCCTCTTGATGGTTCCTCTTTGCTTCGAGAAGAGTGTCCATCTTGTGTCTTGTCTTTCTCGGGACATCGCATCCAAGTGGATCTTATACCACTTGATATGCATGGTTTCGATGTTATCCTTGGGATGGATACCTTGGAGAGGTATAAGGTTGTTTTGGACTGTGGTTCCAAGCAGGCAGTGTTCGATGTTGCTAGAGAGAAGTGGATCTTCCAGGGAGATAGGAAGATTCTTCCGACGTGTTTGGTATCAGCTATGGTGGCAGATAAGTTGTTACGACAAGTATGTGAGGCATTCTTAGCTCACGTAGGGGATACCATTGTGGTTACCAAGGCGAAAGGTCCGAGTCTTGAGGAGGTGTCAGTTGTTCGAGAGTTTGCAGACGTATTTCCTGAGGAGTTTCCTGGTGTTCCTCCACCCCAAGAGATTGATTTCGAGATCAATCTGGTTTCCGAAACACAGCCAATTGCACAGTCACCATACAGGATGGCTCCAGTAGAGATGGCAGAGTTGAAGAAGCAGTTGCAAGAGTTGTTGGAGAAAGGTTCCGAGTACGTCGCCGTGGGGTGCTCCCATGTTGTTCGTTAAGAAGAAGGATGGTTCGATGCGGTTGTGTATAGACTACCAGCAGTTGAACAAAGTCACGATCAAGAATAAGTACCTGTTGCTGAGGATAGATGATCTATTTGATCAGTTGTGTGGTGCTACAGTATTTTCGAAGATCGATCTACGGTCCGGATATCATCAGTTGAGGATAAAGGCGGATGACATACCAAAGTCAGCTTTCAGGACGAGGTATGTTCATTTTGAGTTCGTGGTTATGTTGTTTGGGTTAACCAATGCACCTGCTGCTTTCATGGATCTAATGAACAGAGTGTTCTGTCTGTTCTTAGATCAGTTTGTTGTAGTCTTTATAGATGACATCTTGATATATAGTCGGGACATGCAAGAGCATGAGCAACATCTTCTTCGAGTGTTGACTCTTCTTCGTCAACATCAGTTGTATGCCAAGTTTAGTAAGTGTGAGTTCTGGTTGGAGGAAGTGACTTTCTTGGGTCATGTGATATCTGTTGAAGGAGTCAAAGTAGATCCGAAGAAGGTGGAATCCGTTGCAGATTGGGAACAACCGAAGACGCCAACAGAGGTTCATAGTTTCCTTGGTTTGGCAGGATACTACCGGAGGTTTATCAAGGACTTCAGTGTGATTGCGTTTCTGATGACGAAATTGACCAGGAAGGATGTACCTTTTGTCTGGGATGATCGATGTCAGCAAGCTTTCCAGAGTTTGAAGGAGAAGCTGACTAGTGCTCCAGTGTTGATTTTACCAGAGCCTGGGAAAGGCTATGTTGTTTTCTGTGATGCTTCCAAGAAAGGTTTAGGTTGTGTGCTGATGTAGGAAGATCATGTCGTTTCTTTTGCCTCGCGACAGCTCAAGAAGCATGAGGAGAACTATCCGACTCATGACTTGGAATTGGCAGCAGTGGTTCATGTGTTAAAGATTTGGAGACACTATCTGTATGGGTAAGTGTGTCAGATCTTTACGGATCATAAGAATATGAAGTATATCTTTACACAGCAAGAGTTGAACATGCGACAGCGACGATGGATGGAGTTGATCAATGATTACGACTGTACTATCGAGTATCATCCTGGTAGGGCGAACGTAGTAGTTGATGCGCTTAGCAGAAAGTCTTCTTCTCTTTCTTCAAAGAAGGCACAGTTGAGTTCTCTGGTATGCCCTAAGCGAGATATGTTTGTTTCTCTACGACAGATGAATGTACATGTGGAAGTTTCTTTGTTGTCTGGTCTTTTCGCACAGATGCAAGTTAAGCCTACGTTGAGACAACAAATCAAGGATGCACAATAGACAGATGATGTGGTACAGTTGATCAGATCAGAGTTCGGCAGCGACAAGCGTGATGGGTTTCATGAGTCCGAGGATGGACTAGTTTGTTATCGTGATAGGATGTTGGTTCCAGATGTTGATGATCTGAGGAAGTTGGTGCTCAAAGAAGCACATACGTCGATGTATGCTATACACCCAGGTGTCACCAAGATGTATCATAGTCTGAAGGACTTGTATTGGTGGCCCGGTTTGAAGAAATATGTAGCTGAGTTCGTAGCGAGATGTGCAGTGTGTCAGCAAGTGAAGGTTGAACATCAGAAGCCGGCAGGTACGTTGCAACCTTTGTCGATACCGTAATGGAAATGGGATCATATAACCATGGATTTCGTAGTTGGTCTACCCCGGACACTAGGAATCACGATTCCATTTGGGTGATAGTGGACAGATTGGCGAAGTCTGCCCATTTTCTACCAGTGAAGATGACACATACAGCTGAGAAACTCGCTCGAGTATATGTGGATGAGATAGTACATTTGCATGGTGTGCCAGCAACGACAGTTTCTGACATAGGTCCTCAGTTTACGAGTTGTTTTTGGGAACAACTACACAGAGCGTTGGGAACGCAATTGAGGTTCAGTACAGTGTTTCACCCACAGACAGATGGAAAGTCTGAGAGGACTATTCAGATTTTAGAAGATCTCCTTCGAGCTTGAGTTTTGCAGTTTCTAGGGAACTGGGATGTACATCTGAGTTTGATAGAGTTTGCCTACAACAACAGTTATCAGCGGAGCATCGACATGGCTCCTTATGAGGCTTTGTATGGAAGGAAGTGCAGATCTCCTTTGTGTTGGTATGAGTCTGGTGAGTATCAGCTTTTCGGTCCTGAGTTAGTTCAGCAGACAACAGATAAGATCAAAGTGATACAGCAACAGTTGAAAGTGGCACATGATAGGCAGATGTCTTATGCGGACAATCGCCGACGACCTTTGGAGTTCCAGGTAGGAGACAAAGTGTATCTTAAAGTCTCTCTGTGGAAGGGTGTACTAAGGTTTGGTCGGAAGGGTAAGTTAGCTCCCAGGTATATGGGGCCTTACCCAGTCATAGCACGTGTTGGCAAAGTAGCTTACGAGTTGGAGTTGCCTCCAGAGTTGCACCGGTTGCATCCAGTGTTCCATGTCAGTATGCTGAAGAAAAGTCATATGGATTCAGGTACAATGATACAACCAGTTGAGGTTGAACTTGATGTAGATGTGACCTACGAGGAAGGTCATGTGGTGATCCTAGACAGAAGGATCAAGAAGCTGAAGAGGAAGGACCTGGTTCTTGTGAAGGTTCTTTGGCAGCGTCGTGGCATTGAGGAAGCCACGTGGGAGCTTGAGGAAGAGATGAGGAGGAAGTATCCCTCACTTTTCTCTTCAGATTTCGGGGACGAAATCCCTTAAAGGGGGTTAGCTTGTAAGGACCCTGACCTTCGTTTAGGGTTTACCCTATTTGTTTTGCTTAACCTTGGTGGTTTGATGCTTGCTAATCGCCTTTAGTGGTGATTAGGGTTTGGCTGTGCTTTGTTGAGAGTTCGAGGGGCTACTTGCAAATAACCCAAGTTTAGGGTTTGTGTGCAAGTTTTCCATCTTGTGAGGTGTTTTCCTCTCTTTGCTTCCTCTAGGGTTGAGAGGAGGGTTTGGGCTTGTTGTTTGAGTTTCTTGGGCCTTGCTTGAGCTTGTTTGGGCCTTGAGGTGCCTTGTTTGGGCTTGGTTGAGCCTTGTGTCGGCCAAGACTTGCCTTGTGTCGCCCAAAGTGAAGTGTGTGTCGCCCAGATACCTTGGTGTGTCGCCCAGTGGAGCAATAGGTTGTGTTGCCCATGATGCTTGACCATGTTTGGTGGACACTTGGTGCATGTCTTGGACAAGTGTCTTATAGCTTGCTAGAGTGGTGGCTTGAGCACTAGGACAAGTGTCCCTTGGGTGGACGACACATAGCATGGATCTACCTTGTTTTCTCCTCCCTTTCCTTCTATATAGGTGGTTCTTTCCCTTGACTTAGCTTCCTTTGATCTTTTGGTCTCTCCTCCACCTTGAGTGCACGACACTCCTTCCTTGTTTGCTTGTGTTGGCCGATACACTTCCTTGGAGAAGCAGTGGTGGCCGATACACCCCCTTAGAGGAGCTGTGGTGGACGATATCCCTTAGAGCTTGGAGTTCTTCTTCTTCCTTGGAGCTTGGAGCTTAAGGCGGGTTGCATAGATTCTAACCCTAACTCCATTATCTCTTATTATGTTCTTGTTCATATGTTAGTAGTAGTACCTTGCTTTGATAGCTTTGGTGGCCGATCCTCCTTAGGGTTTAGGGTTTCCTTGTGATCTAGAGTACCTTGCTCTCTAGGGTTTGAGTTTCCTTGTGTTGGAGGTAGATGGTGTCCCCTGTTGGGCAATACCCTCCTTTGTCTTGGTGTGTTGGACGACATGGGTATCTTTGTGTTGGAGAACATGAGTGTTCTTGGTGTTGGGCGACATCCTTGCCCTTGAGATGGATGATAGGTCAAGCTAAGAGAAGTGTTGGCCGATATGGTGGTGTTGGACGACATGATGGTCCTTCTTGTGATGAGTGACACCCTTGTTCTTATAATGGACGATAGACCAAGAAGTGGCATGAAGGTTGGCTTCAGTTGGACGATAGGATCATGTATGACATGCTTGTTTGGGTTGGACGATAGGCTAGAGTGGTGAGTTGGCCGATAGGCGTTGGAGTGTAACGGGCGATACATCTTGGGTTGCGATGGCCGATAGGGTGGCTCTTGTGACGAGCGTCACTTCTCTCCCTTGGAGTGTGTCGGACGTTAGGGATGGTCTTGTTGGTGGCACGTTTTGTGGAGTGTTTCTTTTCTCTCTCCCTCTCTCTCTTGGTGGTTAGGATGGCTGTGACCTGGCCGTTTTGGTAGGAGTATCGGGCGTTGCAGTTGGGCGATGTGACGGGTGTCACACTCCCTGGTGTGTCGGCCGGAAGGAGGTGTGACGGGCGTTGCCCGATAGTCTTGGGATGCCCGAAACCCCTGACGCGTGTTACCCCTTTGTAACGTTGTGTCGCGTAGCGTTGCTGCTTTGTGAACCAGCCGATGTTGTTGGTGTTTGGGTGAAGGGTGTGAGGAGTAATAGTGAGGGTTGTGACGGGTTTTAGTGAGGGTCTTGTGGTCTGTTAGTGATGGTTCCTTGTGTTATCTAAGTGAATAACTATGCACAAACAAACGATGGTGATGCCTTGCTAGTAGTATCAATAACAATGATAATAGTAGTAATAATGATAATGAGGAAGGTAATGGTAATGATATGCATGAAGTGATCCTTATGCTTAACTTTAGTGATAAGGAGAATGGTGATAGTTACACTAGTAGTTTGCATAATGATAATAGTGATGATAGTGAATGGTGACAGTAATGATAGTGGTAATAATAGTGTTGTTCTTAACATGACTACTTGCATTAAGTGAACACCTTGATTATTCGTATAATCCTTAGATGAGGATAAGCATGGATATGGTTTGTTAATGATGTGCTTTATACACTTGATCACCAAATAGTATAAGATGGATATGTATAGTATCTTGAGTGTCTTCTTGTGATAGTAAGTATAGTCCTTATGTTGAAACTATGATTATTGTATATCCTAACCATGCAGGTGATGCTTAGCCATGAAAAGGCTATAACATATATTAACATCACTTTGATAATTACTCTGGTTAATGAGATTGTATATATGGTATGTTTGTCCCATGATGTTGATGTGAGCCTTGAAGAGACATTGGCAGTGCATGATGAGGGATTGAGATCCCATGGTATGTGATGATCCTTGAGATGGATCTGGATGGTTGGAAAGAGGCCAAGTGGTAACATGTGATGTTGGATCCTTGAGATGGATCAGGTGGATGTAACTTACAATAATGGTATAATGATGAGTTTATGTTATTTCCTTTCTGTTATATCTTGTATGTTATACAACTTGGTTGAATCTTGCAATCCATCTAAAAGATACTAAATAATTACAGTGAAATATATCATGTAGTTTGCTCTGGCCATAGATCCATCATTGTCAGGATTTGGTGATGGTGAAATGGGTTCTCCTACGGGTTAACCTGGAAGCGCATATTGTTGAATATGTGTAGGTTGCTCCTAGCCTTAATTTATATAGACTGCTCTTGTTATACCTGTTATCAGTTATCTGCTGTTATCGTTTATCTTGCTGAGGTCCTGTAGTTGCGGTGGGAAGTTATGTTTCCCGCAGGGACAATTGTTCAATTGTCTCACCCCGCTAGTTTATACCCATTTTAGGTGGTCGAGCTAGGCGTGGTCGTGGTCGTGGTGTTGCGGCCAAGCATCTTGACGGGCAGTTGAAGGCAAGCGATGGATATGCTGCTATTTTGGATGTTTTATAGTAGAGTCTAGAGTCATCCCTGTACTCTCAGGTCCTTGGCATGTTTTGACGTTGATTCACGATGAACGATCGATAATGTTTTGTATATCCTGCTGTTGGCCAGATGTGGGCCTTTATGTATATGAACAGGTGGTGAACTCATGTGATGGATGAACAATTGTTCCTGAGCTATGGACACATATCAGATCTCGTGTATGTATATATATGACATGTTTCTGTGCAGGATGAGAACTGGAAAGTAATAATTTCACAGTTTATCTATTTTCCGCAATCAGTTTTAATTAACCCTTATTTTGATAATCTGTGGTTATGGTGATTTCCGCACGTTTTCGCGTAACACCTCGTTATCCGTATGATAACGGGATGTGTTGCCACAAGTTTCCCCACTCAAGCACATCACCTTTGATACCTCGTCTTATTCACCTTGCCCACCCACCTACTCTCACTCTATATCCTCACACACCCTCTCTCTTTCCTATTGCCCAAAACCCAACCACTCCCCCCATCACCCACATTCCCACCCCTATTCATCCTCTCGTTAATTGCTTTGGTTATAAAAATGATCATTCACTCACATGTTTTTTCTTCACGTCACTTTTTCCCACCCGATGATTCTATATGTGATCGTAACCATACTCCCTCTTCATCGCAAACCCCTCCACGTTTCTCTCTCAACCAACCAACAAACAATCGCAGCGATAAAATAACAGTTGTAATCTTTTCTCTCTGTTCCCGATACAACCCATCACAGGTCTGTTCAGTTCTGTCTCTCTCCACGTTTATTTCTTTCCAGCCAACGAATAAGTGCTCATGGGACCCACTTATGAAAGCATTGTTGTATTTTTCTCCTCTCTCTTCGCAACGATAGCCAGCCTTTGTCTCCGACGAATAGCTTCGCAGACAGCTACGTTAATGCGGTGCAGTTCAGATTGCAACGTCAATGGTGCACCGAAATCAATGAGATAAGGTGCGTTGGAATCGTACGCAGACGGTGGACGCAACAGGACCATTCTCCACCGCCCATGCTAACATCTCAGCATTTTCCACCATTGCACCTCCCACACCGCCGGAGATGACGGGAAACGTCTCGGTGAGCTCCCCCGCCCTGGCACTATAGTCTGCCACCGCCAAAACATATAATCAACTCCTACATACTGTTATTAAGTCTTCAGGACCGCCAAAAACAGCCAATACGAAGTTCCACACCACCCACGACCTCGCCGGACATGGTCGCCGGAAAAGACGTGTTGACTTCGACAACACTAAACACAACCTTCATGACTACGGAAATACATCCGATTTGCTCCTCTTGAGTACATGAAACTAGAAACACATACGAACTAGCCCTTAGCCTCCCCATTCCCCATGAAATGACTCCTAGCACATCCATGGATAAGGAGGAGATCTAGATGAGGTCTTATCCTTCTTTGGCCGACCTCAGGTGTTATAACCGACCTCCATCGCGATAAATAGCTACCTGATGTTCCTGGACGTCCTATGCTCAAGAAAGAATCCACAACACTAGGTGAACAAACACCTTGACCACTTATTCACTTCCCTAAAGGTTCACCTTGACAAAAATCCACCTCCACACTCCCTTCCCTACCAATCACAACACATATCCACAGTCCATAGACCCAAAGGTCTCAATTGTAGCTTTCCCACTCATTAGATACATCAAATACACCATCAACAATACCTTCATTTCTACTACCACCAAAGGAGATCAAGGCAAAGAATTAACTAGGCTCAAGGCCATCATTCAAATGTGCCAACATTCGTACCTTGTCAAGGTAGGGAGTAAAACCTCTTCTCCTGAGTCCACACTCAAATCACATTCTAAATGTTGAGTTTTCATTCAAAGTAATTATGGATTTTATCGATATAATGTCCCTAACAAAGAGATATTTTATCGCATTACATTGACAAATCTCGTTCCCTTCATCAACTACACCTTTTATGAAATAGATGTCCATCTGTGTTGCTCTCTTTTTTTATGAAAATTAGTATCACAGTGAAGTTTGGTATAACTTACGCTTACACCATACAAATCGCAGTATTGTGAATATCGATGGTTTTCCTCATGTTTTGTCAAAAATTTGAATATCT
Organism: Alisma plantago-aquatica; assembly: GCA_963693085.1. Taxonomy (NCBI): domain Eukaryota; kingdom Viridiplantae; phylum Streptophyta; class Magnoliopsida; order Alismatales; family Alismataceae; genus Alisma; species Alisma plantago-aquatica. The sequence continues at coordinate 433,381,524 of OY856415.1, forward strand.
ATAGTTCAGAAAATTGATAAAAAAGTTTAATTGTTGATATTCTTATCATGACATGTAACACTCTTGGTAAAGCTATGATTAAAATAAATTATTGTTGAGATTCAACCACTGAAGAATTGGTTTTACAGTCCTAGAGCCGGTAAGGACCGGAAGATCGAGATTGATATGTTATGTTATGTTTGGATCCGGATTGTATCCTTGGGATGGTGAAGGGAGGAGGGATAGCCTTTCCCTTACAACTACCCCACCTTGAGGGCAGCCGAAGTGTTGCTGGTCTGTGAGATAAATCATCAAAGGTTGTGTATAACGACCGTTGAGGTGACGACACCTGCACTAGGCCGCCATACCATGGAGAGATATGGTTGTAGACCGACCCCACCTCGAGGGCAGACTGAGGGATGCAGGACTACCCTTCGAGTAGGCATCGAATTCGGGGCGTACAAACCACACCAGCTATGTGCGGTGGGACAGAGGAAACTATGAGGGTAGAATTGGCACACGTGAGACCGATGTCTTTGTGATAGGGCAGTGTGCAAAGTGATATTGTTGATTTGTTACTTATGGTCTATGTGACCTTAGCTGTGGTTGCAGGACACAAGCTGGATCTAGGGTTGGCTAACAATCCCTCTGGACTGAGTGGGGAATGATACAATAAAATAAATTAAATGATAATTGCTAGATTTATTAAGTGTCTTATTTCACTATCACCTGCTTCAACTTCCATACTACCTGACCAGTTTTTATGTATTTTTTCCATTCATAATTTTATACATGTTATCAATGTTTTGGTATCCTTTCGACTCCGTTCAAAATATTGTGCCTCTCTGTACTTAGACATTTGTCTAACTCCTCTTGCTACGGTTCTTTTTCCCCTCCCACCGTAGATTGATTGCAGGTTGAAGTTTACATCGCCGCGTGGATTCTCCTAACTAAGTCCTGGAGGGAGAAGCATCAAGTTTTTTCGTTTATGCTCTTGTTATCTTATGCTAGTAGTTTGTAGTAGGACTTCTTACAAAGATGTAACTTTTTTTTTAGTTGGAACATATGTAACTCGAACTTAAATGTTGCTTTAAATTAAAGTGTGCGGTTGTTATCTATTGCTTGATGCTTCTTCCATAATGTTCTCGGGTTTTAATCTCCATGATTAAGAGTTAATTGTGGAGGCAAAAATTTGGGACGTTACAAGTGGTACCAGAGCATGGTTAGGAATCCACACGAGTAAATCACTTAAAAGACGTAAAATATACTTTAATATGGATATGTCATTAACAATACTTCTCTTTCAGATGAATACTTACAAGGGGAAGGAGCTTATAGTAGTGGATAGCTCATCTGAGGAGTCTAATCATGGGATTACCATGACCAACAAATCTTGAGAGAAAGGAAGGCCTTCTTGCATTCACTATAACCCTGGAAACCAGCCTAGAGTACATGTAAAAGAGCATGCACTGCCACAAGAGTATAATGTCGACCTGATCCCTAATCCCTATCCTCCATACTCACCACCTCAGCCCCTTACTCAACTAGATGAGCAATACTATGCCAAGAAGAAATACCCTGCCCCTAAAGAAACAAAAATCATATTTGAAACCCTTGAAAGTGAACATTCCACCCACTCAGAGGAAACTGTAGAATCACCAATCACCTATATGTATGGGATACCTTTAACTTGTCCAAAAGGATGTGAGTGCTTTTTATCTCGACTACTTCCAATCCATGGGTCACCAGAGAGAACATTACCCCCCACATTACCTTATGAAAATCGTATATCTGAAATTGAAATGGACTACCCCTTTCATACACTTATGTATGGAGAACAAGTGGAAGACAACATATCAATGCGAAAAAGACCAACCTCTGTAGGAAAAAGCATTCGTGGATTTGCTACAGGAACCCTGCCTAGCAAGCATCAAGGTCGAGGTGTAGGGTGGATTGAAGAATAGGGATTATAAGATGGGAAATAGTGTAATATATGTGGTTGATGAGTCTATATGTCAAACTATGTAGTGTGTAATCTAGTCATGATAGGGACTTTATGTAATAGTCTATAATGTTTTGTTTACCTTGTAATTATATGAACTATGTAGTTGGATTAAGATGAATCAAAACTTACTTATCTTTGTGGATATTTCTAGATGTCGCAAGGACAATCTGAGTCGGGAAATGCCCCAGAGGCAATGGAAATAATGAAGCGGTTAACTATGATCACTGAAGAAATGTGGAAAATAGATCCAGTGAGGCAGAATCTTCTCAATTCGTAGTTCCCACACAGAGCATGTCGATGAAAAAAATTCTTGGAACTCCATCCACCCAGCTTTGCCAGAAGGGATAATCCTGACCTGGCAGAAGAATGGATCTTAAAGATGGAAGAAATTTTTCGATGCTTAGACTGTCCTGAGGAAGCAAAAACCAATTATGCCACTTTTCAGTTGGAAGGAGATGCAAAAATATGGTGGTATAACCTCCGGACGATCTCTTTCCATGACACCCCAATTATCTCATGGGAGAAATTCAAGGAAGAATTTAATGATCAATATTTCCCTAAACAAGTCCGAGGTCACTAATTTGAGGAATTTCTAAATCTACAACAAGGGAGACAGTCTATAGATGAATATACAACTCATTTTCAAAGACTTGAAAGGTATGCTACACAACTAGTACGGGATGAAAGGACCCGTATCTCGAGGTATGAACATGGATTAGCCCCATATCTTGCAAAGAAGATTGTTTGTTTTGCACATTACCTCTTTTGATGACATAGTAAAAAGAGCTGCTGCGTTGGAGACAAAACTCCAGCACATACAAGATAAAAGGGTTGAACTACCTCGAGCCCCTCCACCAAAAAGGAGGATTTCTTCACATGGGCAACAATATTTCCCCTCTCCAAAGAGGAATGGGAATGCATGCTTACGTTGTGGGAAGCCTCACTTTGGGTATTGCCCATATGACACTCGGTCCCGTTGCTATTGTTGCCACATGACATGACATATAATGAGAGATTGTCCTATATACCCCCTCCCAACAATAATTTCATCGCTCACTCAGGATTTTATCAACAAAACCCAATAATACTGGTGACGAGGCTAAGGTTCCATCAGCATTCATCTACTACAAGACCTCAATTACTTTGTGAACCGGTACAACCTCAACAACGCCCTCATCAACGCCCTCAACAGGGACATCAGAATCCAAATCAACCGAAGAGGACTGGAAGAGTATTCACCTTGAGCTCGGAGGAGGTTCAGAATGATGATCGCCTAATGGAAGGTAACGGTCTTATCAATAATAAAACCTTCAAGGTGCTATTTGATTCTGGTGCAACACATTCTTGTCTATCATCTATATGCTTAAAAAAAATAAACCTAGAAGTTGAGAACCTACATTATACAATAGAAATAACTACACCTCTAGGGAAGCAAGATGTGGCACACAAGATAATAAACAATGTTCCCCTAAAGATAGAAGGGCATACCCTACCTGTCAACCTTATTATTCTCAACTTAACAGGCCTAGATGTTATCCTTGGAATGGATTGGCTAGAAAAATATGGAGCACTTATTGATTGTCAAAGAAAAATGGTAACCATAAATATGCCTGGCATGCCTCCTTGGATTGTCCATAGTAAAGGGATTTCAAAAGGAAGTCTAGTTATCTCTGCAATCCAAGCCAAAAAATTTCTAAAGGAAGGATGTGAAGGTTTTATTGCAATATTACAGGAAGAGAACACGAATGAGAAGCTACTAGAGGAAGTGAATGTAGTTCGGGACTTTCCTGATGTTTTTCCAGAAGGATTGCCTGGATTGCCCCCACATCGAGAGGTGGAATTTGAGATTGAACTCTTACCAGGGAGTACTCCTATATCTCGACAACCTTATAGAATGGCCCCCGCAGAGTTGGCAGAATTAAAGAAGCAACTTGAAGAACTACTGGAAAAAGGTTCTCCTTGGGGAGCACATGTCCTTTTTGTGAAAAGAAAAATGGGACGTTGAGGATGTGCATTGATTATCATAGACTCAATGATGCCACTGTTAAAAATAGATACCCCATGCCCTGGATTGATGATTTATTTGGCCAACTAAAGTCTGCTCGAGTTTTCTCAAAGATAGATCTGAGATCTGGGTATAATCAAATAAGGGTTAAAGAAGAAGATATGCCAAAAACTTCCTTTCAAACACGATACGGTTCATATGAATTTTTAGTTATGCCTTTTGGGATAACTAATGCCCCTGCAACATTCATGGACCTAATGAATCGTGTGTTTCCCAGGCATCTTGATAAATTTGTCATTGTCTTTATTGATGACATTCTTATATATTCTGCAACTGAAGAGGATCATCAGGTCCATCTGAGAATTGTGTTACAAACTCTAAGAGACCAACAACTTTATGCCAAATACTCAAAATGTGAGTTCTGGCTAACTAAAGTAGGCTTTTTGGGGCATGTAACATCTGCTGGAGGAATATCAGTAGATCCAATCAAAGTTGAAGCTGTGCTTAAATGGGAAGCACCCAGTACAGTAACAGAAATTCGAAGTTTCCTGGGAATGGTGGGATATTACCAAAAAATTATCAAATATTTCTCAAAGCTTGTAGGCCCTCTAACACATTTGACGAAAAAGGGAGTATCTTTTGTGTGGAGTCGAAAGTGTGAAGATTGCTTCCAGGAACTTAAAAAGAGGCCAACTACTGCCCCAATATTAACGCTACGACATGATGGCAAGACATATACCTTGTTTACCGATGCTTCCAAAGCAGGTCTGGGTTGTGTCTTAATGCAAGAAGTTAAGGAATAAGCCTATGCCTCACGCCAGTTGAAGAAGCACGAAGAAAATTACCCTACCCACGATCTGGAGTTGGCTGCAGTTATACATGCTTTAAAAATTTGGAGGCACTTACTATATGGGGTAAAGACTGAGATCCTAACCGATCACAAGAGTCTCAAATATATTATGACTCAAAAGGATCTCAATCTAAGGCAAAGGAGATGGTTGGAATATCTCAAGGATTATGATTTTATTATTTCTTATCATCTTGGTAAGGCAAACATGGTGGCTGATGCACTTAGTCGAAAAAGAGTAATGAGTATATCACTGATTAGCATACAAGAGAAGAAAATGGCTAGAATTGTGCTCAATCCTTTGACTATTACTGCAAATTTAAAGGCGAAGGTCATGGCTGCTCAAAAACAAGACACCGACTATAATTATTGGAAAGGAGTAGCTCAAAACCCGAAATCACAACTACAACTAAAGGAGGAGGACACCATCTGGTTTGCAGAACGGTTGTGGTACCTTCTAGCACCCCAATTAAACAAAAGATCCTAGAAGAAGCAAATGCATCAAGATACAACATACACCCAGGAACCACCAAAATGTTCAAAGACTTACAGAAGAATTTTTGGTAGCCTAATATGAAGAAGGAAATTGCTGAATATGTACTCAAATGCCTCACGTGTCAACAAGTGAAGGCAGAACATCAACGACCTGAAGGACTTCTCAAATCCTTAGAAATCCCAGAGTGGAAATGGGAACATATAACAATATATTTTGATATGTTATGTTATGTTTGGATCCGGATCGTATCCTTGGGATGGTGAAGGGAGGAGGGATATCCTTTCCCTTGCAACTACCCCACCTTGAGGGCAACCAAAGTGTTTCTGGTCTGTGAGATAAACCATCAAAGGTTGTGTATAACGACCGCTGAGGTGATGACACCTGCACTAGGCCGCCAAACCATGGAGAGATATGGTTGTAGACCGACCCCACCTCGCAGGCAGACTGAGGGCTGCAGGACTACCCATCGAGTAGGCATCGAATTCGGGGCCTACAAACCACACCAACTATGTGCGGTGGGACAGAGGAAACTGTGAGGGTAGAATTGGCACACGTGAGACCGATGTCTTTGTGATAGGGCAGTGTGCAAAGTGATATTGTTGATTTGTTAGTTATGGTCTATGTGACCTTAGCTGTGGTTGCAGGCCACGAGCTGGATCTAGGGTTGGCTAACAATCCCTCTGGACTGACTGGGGAATGATACAATAAAACAAATTAAATGATAATTTCTAGATTCATTAAGTGTCTTATTTCACTATCACCTGCTTCAACTTCCATACTACCTGACCAGTTTTTATGTATTTTTTTCATTCATAATTTTATACATGTTATCAATATTTTTGTATCCTTTCAACTCTGTTTAAAATATTGTGACTCTCCGTACTTAGACATTTGTCTAACTTCTCTTGCTACGGTTCTTGTTCCCTCCCACCGTAGATTGATTGCAGGTTGAAGTTTACATCACCGCGTGGATTCTCCTAACTAGGTCCTGGAGGGAGAAGCATCGAGTTTTTCGTTTATGCTTTTGTTATCTTATGCTAGTAGTTTGTAGTAGGACTTCTTACAAAGATGTAACTTTTTTTTTAGTTGGAACATATGTAACTCGAACTTAAATGTTGCTTTAAATTAAAGTGTGTGGTTGCTATCTATTGCTTGATGCTTCTTCCATAACGTTCTCGGGTTTTAATCTCCATGATTAAGAGTTAATTGTGGAGGCAAAAATCTGGGACGTTACAATCACTGCCACTAACAACGTTATTGCTGCTTATTCTTCTAGCCTCCCCTGCTGCATGTGTCAACCTCCACCATCACTAGCAACACTGCTTCTGCTTGTTCTTCCAACCTCCGATGCTGCCTCCTCCAGCCTATACTTTTGCTACTACTCCCGACGCAACTGTCTGAGCTACTGTCTGAGCGACTATTGGAATTCTATTGCTGAAACTACTACTCGAGCTACTGCCAAAGATACTGATGGAGCTCCTTTGCTTCTTCTATTAAGGCCAATTTTGAAAATCCTTGGGTCAAATTATTATCATATCCTACATGTGATGCCTACCTCTGATTATGCTTTATTATGACATAATTATGTGATTATGACACATTTAAGGAAAATTATGTCATGCTTAGATGTGACAGTGACATATAGTTATGTTAATATTTTTATTTGTTTTGGAAATACCGGGTCAACTTATTATCATGCCATACAATCTTTTCTCATCCTTATACTAGTCAACTCTTGTTAGGTCAAATTATGTTCATCTCATCATATATCATCACATCTTATGATTATCACACACTACACATATTTGGTAACATTATGCATGTATATTTGGTAACATTATGCATATTTGGTATGTAAATTATATAGTTTTTAAATTGCATGTAAAGTTATATGTTTATTTTTTGTATGTAAAATTTGATAAATGACCAATAGATTGTTGGCATAAAAAATTACCTTAATTTATAAATTTTAATTTCCAATTAATGGTGTTGGCCTAGGAACTCATATGAGATTTACTCATTAGGAGTAAATCTTGGATAGTCTCTGGTTTGGGACTATTCTTCAACACTTAATCTCACTTAGGATGTAAGTGTATAATATGTTGGGAAATATGGGAACAGAGTAAGACAACAAAAACAAGATTTTATCTATTTGGTATTCTCCATAACACCAGGATCGTGTCAACAACTAAAAAATTGGAAGGGTGGTTTAATGAGTTTATACCTGGTCCTGGAGCAAGTCCAGTGACAACAACTGGTTGAGATGCAATTGTCTTCTAGTTTCTCTTGGATGGTGGCTCTGTAACTCCTTGTCTTCACCACAAACATAAGATAGGACGGATTCTACACGTCTCCTGCGGTCTCGTTAAGGATTGTAGATTGACTCTATCCTCTTACGAACAGCCAAAGGACTCCTGCCTCTAGATTAGTTCATACAGACCAACTAGAACTCCTATCGTTCAACTAAAACAAACAAGAAGGAGTTGTCCCTTCTGTTGGCGTACTATTCACCAACTTGCTCTCCCACAACAATGATCCTTAATTATTTTCTCCTATCGCTATCCCTCCCTAGTCAGGAAGACTTCCTTGGAATCTTTTAGTTATCACAACCAAAGACGATAAAAATTGTTAGAGCAACTGATTCTCAACTGTCCATATTATTGTTGTATTCTAGGAAGCCCCCAGTACCCCTCTACTTATAGGCGGGGTCAGGGCCATCATTCCCAATCTGTCAGGATCGATGTGGGAGTGGAAGGGACAGAAAGATCTTGAATTTTCTCAACATGCAAACTACGAGACGGTCATATGACAACCCATACTGTCGTATGACACTACGAGACATTCATCTTGTACTACGAGATGGTTGTTTTATGATTTTCCAATACCATTCAAAATTGGCAATTCATTTCCAATTAATGCTAAATATTAATTTCTTGAATCACAAGATTTGTGCAGTCGAAATGATCAAGATTTCTCACAAATCCAAAAAGTTACTAGAACCTTGCTTCAATCCAACAGAGCCAATTGGTTCACGAGATTAATTGGTCGTCTCTCTCAATCGAGTTGATCCATTCACCCAGTAAGACGATCAGTTGGGTTGAATTAATACAAAACTCTAGCCAATTCAGTTCCAATCCTTTTGACTCTCCAAACACCCATATCAACCCTTAAAATAGTCAATTGCCACTCCACTGACTATCTCACACCATGAGACGATTTGTTGGTAGTACAATCGACTGATCTTGTTTCATGAATTGAGTACCTAAACACTTAAGTAATCAATCCAATCATAATTTAAGATTAAAGTCCTCTTCTAGATACCTATGTGTGTGTTCCATATCAAGGCATTGGTGAACGTCTATAACTAACAATTAATTTGTCTCTAATATTCAGAGTGAACTCGAGGCATGGATTTGTCATCCTCTCATTTTTCATCTCATGTTTCTTGAACTAAGAGCAGATCGTCTGTTTAAATGTGGCCTCAATATCATATATTGATTCACATGTGCATGCACATGCATTTCTCAGTCACACTTATCAAGTGGCCAGGATATTGTACTCCAGTAGGAGGGACAAATCCCATCTCTATCACTCAATAGTCTATCCCCATGAGTCAAAGTCACCCAATCATCACCTTTATGACAACCCATGTTTCAGGACTGTGTTTGATGATGTTGTTGGTATGTATGTCCTGAGAGCCAATCATGGGATGATTGGTGGAATACATTAAGATTGATTTGATAAACATCAAAGGCAAGCTTCCAATTCTTTCTGGTTCAGTCATATTAGATAATGATAGAACAAATTGAATGTATAGAGAATGACAGTACTCAATGATGTATACTTTCAGGTTAAGGACCTGAACGATGAGATCATACGGATGCTAAGAGTTGTACATTCTCATTATGTCCCTAGTCGGATGTCATTGTAGAAGGTAGATAGACAACAATGACACACAAGACTATATTGTGGTGTTGGTTGATGACAAAATCGCATTAGTCATGATATGGAGATATCAAACCAAACACATAGGCACTTGTTAGAGAATAAGTGTACCGGACAGACCCACTGTGAGTTTGACACATGGAACCATGACATGGTAGTCACAGTCAGTTCTCACAGTGATGGTGGTGAGTGTGATTCTTTGACCTAAAATAACTACACTCAACACATGTCGTTGGGTATACTTTGACATCATCAAACACAGTCCTGAAACATGGGTTGTTATATAGGTGATGATTGGGTGGCTTTGACACATGGGGCTTTTGAGGGGTGAGTGATAGATATGGGATTTGTCCCTCCCGAGGGAGTTTGATATCCATGGCCACTTGATGAGTAGGATTGAGATAGGTGTGCACACATGTGTGAATCATGTGATATTGATGTCATACATATCTCCTTCAATCTACTCTGAGATCAAGAAAGTGAATGAATGTTGACAGGATGACTGTTCCATGCCTCGAGTTCATTCAGGATATTAGTGACAAAGGAATTATACATTCACTGTAACACCATTCACATATTGTAGGATTGAAAGTTGTTCTCCAACTTTCCTTTTCACTTGGGTAGCACTGATGTGTGACTAGGCATCACTCTTTGCTTGTGAAGTCATAAGTGTTATAGATTTTCACTGCCAATGTGAAATGGACCTGTAGGGTCACACACATAGGATTTAACCTGGAAGAGGAGTTTATCCACAAATGATGTTTAGATTGATTACTAAAGGAGTTTGGTAGTTCAATTAATCACTCAATCAATTAATAGCTCAGTATCATAGCGTTCGAGGTGTTGAATCGATTGATTAGAGTATCAGATTGATTGAAACTGCAATTGATTGATTTGCATAGTCTACTGTCCCAACCGATCGGCTCATAGGGATGAACTGATCAGCTCAGGTTGGTGAACCGGTCGGCTCAAAGTGGTGAGACGTTTGGCTCATGTGTCATGAAATGATCGGCTCAATTGTTGAATCGGTCAATTCATGGACCAACCGAGATCGTTTGGAAAGTCAGAAGACTATTTTGCAAATACAATTTGTTTCACTTGTACAAATTCGATTTGGACAAGGATTAATATTTGATTAGTTGGAAACAAATATGAAAGTCAATTTGAGTTGGACCAGGACCACGAACTGATCGGTTGGGAAGTGAACTGATCAGCTCAGGTGTCCCAACCAATCGGTTCAGGTGTGAACCGATCAGCTCAGGTCCCCAACTGACCGTTTCATGCTTGAAATGGTCGGTTCAGCTGGCGTAGTTGGTTTTTTTGTGGAAAATCTCAAACCCTTCTAATCCTACTTTAATCCCGCATTGCCCAGGGTAGAGAACCTTGTCCCATGACCCTCTGATATATAGGGGTAATGAGGGCTTCTCAGGTACAACAACTCAGAAACCAGTTGCTCTACAAAGTTGTCGTTCTCTCTGGTTGTGGTAACCGAGAGAGCCCGAGAAAGTGCTACTCGATAAGGGAGGCACAGCAAGGGAAAGACAACTGCAGAAAAGCGACTGGTTGCAGGAGAGTATGTCGATGACTAATACACCGACAAGAGGGTGTGACTCCTTCCGATTCCTTGTGAGACAAGGATATCAGAGTTCCAGGTGGTCTGTGTGGACTACTTCAAAGGTGGGAAACTTTTGCTGCTCGGAGGACAACTGTCAATCCTGACAGTCCCGGTGAGACCAGGAGTTGCACAGACACCGTCTAAGACCGGAGGTGAAGACTGCGCAAGCCGTGAGGTAACGTCTCCGAGCAAGCCTCGGGACAAGGTATGTCTCTACAAACCATCCTTCCTATTGTATATACGTTGATGCAATTCCTTTATTCTTGGTTTGGGAGAAGAAAATTTTTGTTTCCGCTACCTTCTCTATCTCCCCTAAAACCCAACAGTGGTATCAGAGCCACCTCAACTACTCTATACTTTAGGATTGTTGATATGATCGATTTTGGTTTGTCGCATTTATTTATTACATACGATGCGAATAAAACTAGTTTTGTGCATGTCCAATCCTAAATGCACAAATCCCAATAAACATATATGATATGTAATGCACTCGATATGTGTCACCCTTAAACGAGTTTTGTGGTGGATGTATAGTGTGGTTATGGCCAATAAACCCTATATATGTGTGCTTGGTTGAGTGTGGTTGCTTGCATCTCAGTCTGCACACCGATTCCCTATCTCCTATTCCTGATGTAACTCGAGATAACTCAAGATATCTTTCCTACCTTTGCTCCTCACGAATGTAACTCAGGGTTTCCCTATTTAAATGTAAATAGGATAGATCTTTTTATATTTCCTGTTATGTCAAAGAATGGAGGACAATCTGACGACGACTGAGACGATCGGTTCAAGGCGTGAACCGATCGGTTGGCAATCCAGATGATCAGCTCGAGAAGCAAGATGAGTGGGTGGCGACCTGAGGAGATGCACGACGATCAGGCAAATAGATCAGATGGAGGAGCCAACCAATCGGCTGGTGGCACCCAGACGACCGGCCAGGGCAAGCAGGCCATTCATGTGATGAGTTGATCAAACCCAGAACGGCAAAGAGCATATTTCATCTTGTACAATTTGCATGTAATTTAAACCTAGATGACCGTGATTCCTCTTGGCTCGAGGAATCACATTAGGATGGCCATAATCATCACTTTTATCATTTCACATGTTTTCTGTGGGATATAGCATGTATATGATACGTACTATATATTGTGGTGATTGGATATGTATATGTACCTATAAAACCAAATCCCTCATCTAAATATTAAGTCTTTTACGCCTTCCATTAGCGGAACACATGAAAAACTTGATTGACCAAGCGTAGGTTATGCCAAAGCATGGTGCACCGTCTATCTCGTGGAAGTGTTAATGGTAAACATGTAGGCTCTGCCAAAGTAGGGTGCATGTTTACCGTGTCGGCATTTGGGTTAGACTTAACTGGTGATTCTTAGAGCGTCTAAGCCCAGAAGGCACGGAATGTTCATGGCAAGGTGTTGCACATGTTCATTCATCAAGAGTTGCAAATGATGCAATTGGCATGATGGCCTACCTAAATAGTCAATATTGTGGGCGATCAACCAAAGCTGACTCATGACTTGATGAAATATGGATCTTGACCCACTAGAAGATTGTATGCTACAATCTTCCAAATTGATGGTGAGGGCTATCAATTTGAATAAAAATAGTGGGAGCAATAATTAATTAAAGTCCTAATTATATAGTCAACCTTTCAAATCAATCAAATAAGTCAAAATTGAGTTTTGGACTAAATTGCATATGTTTCCTTTTGTAGTACAAATGACAACAAACAATAATCATTTTTCATTGTGATAGGTCCTTGAGAAGGACAAATTGAATGGGACTAACTTCCATGACTAGTTTAGGACATTGAGAATTATTCTCACTCAAGAGCGAAAGCTCTATGTCCTGGATACTCCAGCTCCAGAGCAACCTGCTCCTACTGCACCAAAGGTAGAAAGGGATTCTTATAAGAAGCATTCTGAAGATGCCATTGATGTAAAGTGCTTGATGTTGTGCCCCATGAACCACGAGTTGCAGAGACAACATGAGAACATGGATGTCATTATGATGATTCAACATCTCAAGAACATGTATGAGATCAAGCACGACAAGAGAGATATGATGTCTCCAGGGCGATGTTCAAGTGTGTCATGATAGAAGGAGATCTAGTTGGTCCACACACGCTCAAAATGATTGGGTATCTGGAGAACCTGACAAGACTGGGATTTATCCTGAGCCAAGAGTTGGCTACTAACGTGATATTGCAATCATTTTCAGAATCCTACAGTCAGTTTGTGATGAACTACAACATGAACAACTTTGACATGCCATTGACAGAGTTGTTGGGCATGTTGAGGACAGCTGAGGCACAAATGAAGAAGGACAAGCCTAAATTTGTGATGATGATCAGTAGCAAGAAAGGCAAGTCCAAGCGCAAGCGCAAGGGCAAGGCTAAGAAAGAAACTGATGCTAGCCAGCATCCCAAGTCGTCTTCAACTCTCAAGGCTAAGGGAGGCGTGACCAAGAGAGGCAATTTAGACAATTGTCAAAAGCCAGGACATTAGAAAAGGAATTACCCACTCTATCTGGAAGAACTAAAGAAGAAGGAGGCGACAGACGTTTCCACCTGAAGGTGTCATGAAATAAACTTATAACACTTTTGAGGTATATGATACCAAGATATAAAGTGTAAAGCACCCAATACATGGGGCAAGTGTTGCCGCCATAGATAGGAGTATTTTAGTTTATTTTCAGCTTAGAAGGCATGTAATAGAGTTATGAACTGCTATTTCATATTTGCCAATGGATAGAAACACATTATTTTTTACATATTGTATGACAACGATAGAAATTAATAAAGTTGATCATGTTTCAATCTATGTGGCAATGCCTTGTTTATCTTGTGGTACTTGGTATGCATAAGATAAAATGATACCTAAAAGTTATTGATAACTCAAACAATCTAATTAGCATAAATCTTGAGAAGTTCATTTCTAGTTTCCATATGATGGATAAGCTAGACTCTTTTGGTTAGAGAACCAATAAGAAACATGAATCTCTTAGACATGATGAATCAATCTTCACTAGTGATAGTGGGAGAATGATTATCCTATTAGGTATAATACATGTGATGTATTTACATACCTATTGGAGCAAATGCTAATAATTCAAGTGGTGTTTAGAGATATACCAAATATGAATATCTTGAAGTGTTCAAGAATATCATAGATGAAGTACGAATTTGGTAAAGTGTTAATTCTTGATGAGATCAATGAATGAAATACTTGGACCAAATGTTTGAGATCCTTATGAGTGATTATGATAGTGTATCATAGTGAGCTCGTGATTAAGGCATGGTGATGTCTAAATCAAAAAGAGACATACTCTAAGGAGTTAGAGGATGATTATCAAATAACTAATTTCTTCTTAAATAAAGAATACCCCATACTAATAAAGGACATTAAGAATCAAAGAGTTGTAAGTTCTTGTATCCTTGACAGATACACCTCAATTATCTATGAGATGAGTTGGTCATGTGATGAGTCAACTATCTATATGAATATGAGGAACCGAATTTTGAGTTATGGTTTATGACCATTACATCCTAAATGACTTCCATGTGAACCATAAGGCATGACATTGATGGTAGCACCCATTGGGATGAAATCCATAAGTGCGAATGAGTCTTAAGCGTTAAGACACATGGATAACATTTTGAGAAGGATGATGCTTGTTAATTGCAACTTAATGACTAAGAGATTTGGCATATGGATACAAAAACCGCATTCCTATGAGGAATAAGACAAGGATGTATATGTGACACAACCTATAAGGTTTATGAATCCATTAATGCAAATGAAGTCTATAAGTTACAATGGACTAATCAATGTGATTGATTAAGTATATGCAACTCAGAGCGAGATCTTTACTTTGATGGTATAGTCAAAGGGTTTGACTTATATGTCAAAGATAAAGAAGGGATCTATGATTTAGAGGGAGTGTATTTGCATTCCACATGTTGATGAGGAATGAGATGTTATAAGAATGGAATTCTTTGTGGAAATTATCTTTAAGGAAGATAGAGACGTTTCCTATGTGACAGGAATAGAGATCTATAAAGATAGTTCTCGAAACACCTCTTAACCTGAAAAGATAAAGCATACATTGGCAATCTGTACTGAAGGGTTCAGTATACACAGATTCAGTAGGAGAAAACTTGTACATATTACATGGAGTTAGTATCCTAAGGCCAAATGTCCAATTCTTATGAAGAATGGGAACACTAAGAATAAATATGGATCTATCATGTATGTAATCATCCCATCATCTTGCATGTATGGACATAGCAAGAATAAAATGTATTTATCATCTTGTATGTAGGACATGACGATATGATATGCTCATCCTGATAACTTGTATGTGGGACATGACGAGTGGATGTCTGTCTAGTTCCAGTAAGGGTTAGTGGAATACCATGAGAACTTGATAAGTACTAGTTCTATGAAAATAAGAAAGGAGTCACTGTAAAGAGTTACACTGATGTGAACTTCCAAAAAGGATAGAGAATTAATCGCAAAATATATGTGGGATATATAAAAATGTTTGTTGATAAATGGAAATGTTCCAATAAAGCTATTTTAAATGGAAATGTCGAGAATCTGTGTGTTATAGAACAACAGTGGATACTATATGGATCTCGGAGTTCATAGAGATGAACTTATAGTTATTCCGGTCATTTATGACAAGTTAGGAGTGCTTGGTCATGCAATGTGGCTAAAGGTTAGCAAAGGAATACTAGATTGCATATTATGACAACTCCATCTCATACGTGTGACGTACATCGAAGAAATGAGAGACATGCAGTTAATACTGACTTTGGCAAGGTGTTGCCATAACTCACTATGTTAGCACTAGAGCACAGTAACACGTGGGGCATGTTTGAAGATCACTAAGAATATGATTCAAGGGTGATTGGTTCGCAGTGCAAGTGGGAGTCTATTGGTATGTATGCCCTGAGAGACAATCATGGGATTATTGGTGGGATACATTAAGATTGATTTGATAAACATCAAACGAAAGCTTCCAATTCTTTCTTGTTCAGTCATATGAGATAATGATAGAATAGATTGAATGTCTAGAGAATGACAATACTCAATGACATATACTTTCAGGTTAAGGACCTAAACAATGAGATCATACATATGCTAAGTGTTTGTACATTCTCATTATGTCCCTAGTAGGATGTCATTGTGGAAGGTAGATAGACACCAATGACACACAAGACTAGATTGTGGTGTTGGTTGATGATAGAATCTCATTAGTCATGATATGGAGATATCAAACCAAACACATAGGTAGTTGTTAGAGAACAAGCATACCAGACAGACCCACCATGAGTTTGACACATGGAACCATGACATGGTTGAGACGATCCGATCCATAAACCACGATATAAATTCAGTGGAAGCATTCGATTAATTGCGGAATATGAAAAATCACCGGAAATTTAAAACTTTTTAAGACAAGATCTTGAAATCATAAAACTTATTTTATAAGAAACAAAATAAACAGTTTACATCTCTATTAAACCACTTCTTGAGTAGTTATATACAACATGATACAAAAATCTCAAGAGTAAAAATCAAAATCTCAGACCACTAACTCCAAGACCTGAGAGTAAAGAGACGGCATAGGACTAACTAACTACATGACTCAGCAGTCAGTATCTCCACCTGAGATTCACTGCTGCCCCTGGTACTGTTGTTGCTATTGTTGCTCATCCTTAAATGGATTCCTTCGTCCTCGACGACCACCTAAAAAGTTTAAATCTACGGGGTGAGACAATTTTAAATAATTGTCCCAGCGAGAGTTATAACTCTCCACTAGAAGATTTATAATAACATTAAGGAATATCATAAGTGAAGTAACTTAATTCATGCAACAGCAGGTTTAATAACAAGTAAAGTAACTTCTACTTAAGCAATCATTTCTTTAAAGCATATAACGAACATGTATACTAAATATTTGAGCAGATCATTAATGTAAACAATGTAACACCAATCATTGTTTCTCGTAGTTCAACCTAAGCAGATATGCTACGCGGTTGATTATGTTTTACAAACATTATTATGCCCTGTGGAGATGAGGTATACCTCTCATACTCCAACCGATCACTAGTAAGTCGCATCGGTGTCATACCTAGGGCATCAAAAGAGTCGGATTCTTATGACCTCATCTTCCTCAGTCAGTAAGAGGATTTATTTGTAGGTCATCTTGTGTCTCTGTTGTAGTAGCTATCCATGGTATTCTAGAAACTTCTCTATAGAGTTACAGTGGCATTCTGTACTCTCTTCGTCATCGAAAGATTTCTTGTTTATCTCTCATCGATGCGGTATTTGTGATTTCTTTGGGAGATTTGTGGTACATTACCTGGTATGAATTTATAGTGAAGGATTGATAGATTAAAGTACATCTATATCAATTCCTACACTAAGACGTAAGGATATTTGCGTCCATATTCCCCCATATACTCAAAAGTATATGTTCCAGGAGTTCTCTTAGGAAAACCTGTTTCACCATCATTTGCTCTCTGACAATGATGGATCTATGATCAGGGCTCTACATGGTATGATTGTACTTGATTAGTTAGGTACATTTCAGTGTTCTTTTATCATAATACACGTTCTCAAACATTAATCATTAGCATAGCAACTATGAAAGTAGAATACTAAATGTAACAAGACTAATTCACATCAATTATCATTTCTTAATCATTTCATCACAAATCTTCTAATTAGCATGACCTTGATGATACTTATGGCTCTCACAACCTATCAATCTCATAAGATGCCACTTACTAGGCAACAAGGTATTTCACTATTCATAAAGCTAATAACATACTTTCAATGATTATGGTATCATAATCCTTACCTGGACATGATCGTCCTCATATAAGAACCTGCATGGTTAATTCAACCAATAATAGTAAACAATTCATTTCAAGTTTTGTACTTTCATATTCTTACAAAAGTTAGGTTCCCTGATTCTCATCAATTAGGGTTATTCATTTCCTTTGCTTTAAGATTAGGAATATTGATCCCTTATCTCATACTTCAATATGAAGATCTATGCTTAAAAGCATAACTGGAAATAGGGTTTACCCTATTCAATTAAGGTTATTGAATCTCTTTGTCTTATAAGGCATCATATTTTGTAATTTGTTCACAGAGTTTCATACCTAAAAGCATAACACAGGACTAAGGTTAACATACCCCATCCTTCATTAATTAGGGTTTCCTATTAATGTTATGAGTCCAACTCTAGTGTGCAACTTTACCATTCTTGGAAGCATACCATGATATGATGAGTGTTTACTTTTGATTACAACATTTATTGAACATCATAATGATTATCAATTCTAAGTATCAACCCATTTCTCTTTCATATTATATTCTACACTTATTAAGTACATGAATTCATTGTGCCCCTATCATAGCTAATTCCCTCTTATATCTTTTAAAAGATACAAAGGTGTAAACATTGTTGATGTAGGATAACTCATCTTGTATGATTGATTTGGCTATACCTCACTTTAATGCAATACTTAGTAGATCATCTCCAGGATTTCATAATTGTCAAGTCATAAACTAGGTTCATCAGTCATCCTACTAGGGTTTCTCATATTTTCAATTTCAATTAGGGTTTCTCATATTACAACTTGTAATTAGGGTTTCTAATCACACTACATGTTATTACCCTAGAACTAGGGTTTACTATACACTCCTTGGTGAATTAAACTCATAACATCATCATGAATGAGAACTATCACCATTGATGCCCTCAGATTAGATTAAGATTCATCAATTGTCATAATTAGGGTTTCCATGATCTCACATAGGTGGATCATACCTTAATCATGCACATTCATATGTATTGAAGGTACTTTACTTGAGTTTTAACCATAAATGGTACTTTCTCTCTCCTCTTGCTGATAGATGGTGGTTACACCACTCTAGATTAGGTTGGGTCAAGTCCTTATTGACTATCATAAGCCAAAACATCACTATCATGTGATTAGGGTTTGATTATAACAATGTATTATTCAATTGAACCCTTCAAGGGCATTTTGGTAAAGTGCACCATTGATCACCATCATGGGTCAATTCATTAGTCACTTAGTCCCTTAATGTCCTAGGGTACCATTAGGGTTTAGATTAGACCACCATTGGACCAATTACACCTTCAATTGATTAAGCAAAAACAACCTTAAAAACCTCCAAACGGTTTCAACCTTCAACCTCCAAACGGTCTTGAGACTGTTTGGGGGCATTGACCGTTTGGATGGTTTGACCTTCAAGACCGCATGGATCACCAAGACCGCATGGGTGTGAAGACCGTTTGGGATAGTTGACCTCCAAACCATTTGAAGCTATGCGGTTTGAAACCGTTTGATCTTAAACGATCTTGAGATCGATTTGGGCTCAAACGATCTCAAGGTCGTTTGGACCAAATCGATCTCAAGATCGTTTATGATCAAACGGTTTCAAATTGCATAGCTTCAAACGGTTTGGAGGTCAACTATCCCAAACGGTCTTCACACCCATGCGGTCTTGGTGACCCATGTGGTCTTGGTGATCCATGCGGTCTTGAAGGTCAAACCATCCAAACGGTCAACGCCCCCAAACGGTCTCAAGACCGTTTGGAGGTTGAAGGTTGAAACCGTTTGGAGGTTTTTAAGGTTGTTTTTGCTTAATCAATTGAAGGTGTAATTGGTCCAATGGTGGTCTAATCTAAACGCTAATGGTACCCTAGGACATTAAGGGACTAAGTGACTAATGAATTGACCCATGACGGTGATCAATGGTGCACTTTACCAAAATTCCCTTGAAGGGTTCAATTGAATAATACCTTGTTTTAATCAAACCCTAATCACATGATAGTGATGTTTTGGCTTATGATAGTCAATAAGGACTTGACCCAACCTAATCTAGAGTGGTGTAACCACCATCTATCAGTAAGAGGAGAGAGAAAGTACCATTTATGGTTAAAACTCAAGTAAAGTACCTTCAATACATATGAATGTGCATGATTAAGGTATGATCCACCTATGTGAGATCATTGAAACCCTAATTATGACAATTGATGAATATTAATCTAATCTGAGGGCATCAATGGTGATGTTTCTCATTCATGAGGATGTTATGAGTTTAATTCACCAAGGAGTGTATAGTAAACCCTAGTTCTAGGGTAATAACATGTAGTGTGATTAGAAACCCTAATTACAAGTTGTAATATGAGAAACCCTAATTGAAATTGAAAATATGAGAAACCCTAGTAGGATGACTGATGAACCTAGTTTATGACTTGACAATTATGAAACCCTGGAGATGATCTACTAAGTAATGCATTAAAGTGAGGTATAGCCAAATCAATCATACAAGATGAGTTATCCTACATCACAATGTTTACACCTTTGTATCTTTTAAAAGATATAAGAGGGAATTAGCTATGATAGGGGCACAATGAATTCATGTACTTAATAAGTGTAGAATATAATATGAAAGAGAAATGGGTTGATACTTAGAATTTATAATCATTATGATGTTCAATAAATGATGTATTTAAAAGTAAACACTCATCATATCATGGTATGCTTCCAAGAATGGTAAAGTTGCACACTAGAGTTGGACTGATAACATGAATAGGAAACCCTAATTAATGAAGGATGGGGTATGTTAACCTTAGTCCTGTGTTATGCTTTTAGGTATGAAACTTTGTGAACAAATTACAAAATATGATGCCTTATAAGACAAAGAGATTCAATAACCTTAATTAAATAGGGTAAACCCTATTTCCAGTTATGCTTTTAAGCATGAATCTTCATGATTGAAGTATGAGATAAGGGATCAATATTCCTAATCTTAAAGCAAAGGAAATGAATAATTCTAATTGATGATAATTAGGGAACCTAACTTTTGTAAGAATATGAAAGTACAAAACTTGAAATGAATTGTTTACTATTATTGGTTGAATTAACCATGCAGGTTCTTATATGAGGATGATCATGTCCAGGTAAGGATTATGATACCATAATCATTGAAAGTATGTTATTAGCTTTATGAATAGTGAAATACCCTATTGCCTAGTAAGTGGCATCTTATGAGATTGATAGGCTGTGAGAGCCATGAGTATCATCAAGGTCATGATAATTAGAAGATTTGTGATGAAATGATTAAGAAATGATAATTGACGTGAATTAGTCTTGTTACATTTAGTATTCTACTTTCATAGCTGCTATGCTAATGATTAATGTTTGAGAACATGTATGATGATAAAAGAATACTGAAATGTACCTAACTAATCAAGTACAATCATACCATGTAGAGCCCTGATCATAGATTCATCATTGTCAGAGACCAAATGATGGTGAAACAGGTTTTCCTAAGGGAACTCCTCGAACATATACTTTTGAGTATATGGGGGAATATGGATGCAAATATCCTTACGTCCTAGTGTAGGAATTGATATAGATGTACTTTAACCTATCAATCCTTCACTATAAATTCATACCAGGTAATGTACCACAAATCTCCCAAAGAAATCACAAATACCACATCGATGAGAGATAAACAAGAAATATTTCGATGATGAAGAGAGTACAGAATGCCACTGTAACTCTATAACGAAGTTTCTAGAATACCCTGGATAGCTACTACAGTAGAGACACAAGATGTCCTGCAAATAAATCCTCTTACTGACTGAGGAAGATGAGGTCATAAGAATCTGACTCTTTTGATGACCTAGGTATGATACCGATGCGACTTACTAGTGATCTGTTGGAGTATGAGCGGTATACTTCATCTCCACAGGGCATAATAATGTTTGTAAAACATAATCAACCGCGTAGCATATATGCTTAGGTTGAACTACGAGAAACAATGATTGGTGTTACATTGTTTACATTAATGATCTGCTCAAATAGTTAGTATACATGTTCTTTATATGCTTTAAAGAAATGATTGCTTAAGTAGAAGTTACTTTACTTGTTATTAAACCTGCTGTTGCATGAATTAAGTTACTTCACTTATGATATTCCTTAATGTTATTATAAAGCTTCTAGTGGAGAGTTATAACTCTCGCTGGGACAATTATTTAAAATTGTCTCACCCCGTAGATTTCAACTTTTTAGGTGGTCGTCGAGGATGAAGGAATCCATTTAAGGATGAGCAACAACAACAACAACAGTACCAGGGGCAGCAGTGAATCTCAGGTGGAGATACTGACTGCTGAGTCATGTAGTTAGTTAGTCCTATGCCGTCTCTGTACTCTCAGGTCTTGGAGTTAGTGGTCTGAGATTTTGATTTTGACTCTTGAGATTTTTGTATCATGTTGTATATAACTACTCAAGAAGTGGTTTAACAGAGATGTTAACTGTTTATTTTGTTTCTTATAAAAGAAGTTTTATGATTTCAAGATCTTGTCTTAAAAAGTTTTAAATTTCCGGTGATTTTTCGTATTCCGCAATTAATCGAATGCTTCCGCTGAATTTATATCGTGGTTTATGGATCAGATCGTCTCAATTTATTGGTATCAGAGCTTTAGGTTCGCTGAGTCTACAGAGACATAGGACTTAGGTAGTAGAGTCTGTTCTAAGTGTCATCCAGTGTATCTTATGGTATCTTCTTCTCACATAGGAGAAGGAGAACTTGAAGATGACTAGATCGGATGAAGAGTTTGTTGCAGAAAGCAACAATGCTACACCTAGAAGAAGTGCAGAGGAGCAAGCAGTGGAGGGACACTTACCTGAGGTTCCCCTAGTTAATCCAACCATAATAACGAATCCTTCCTTAGGAATCACTGTTGGAGAATTTAGGGCAACTATGATGTATCTAGTGGATCAAGCACTAGAAATACAACCCAGATTACCAGCTCCTAATGATGATGTTTTGGATATCCATAGAATATGTAGCCCTCAACAGCAGGTTGAAACAGAAGTAAATGATGAAGCTTTGAATTTAGAGCAAGCCTATGCTCAATCTCAGTCTGATGAATCAGTACACAGTAATGTAGGGATTAGAATACATCCAGAAACCAGGACCTGCCATAAGTGTAGGAGGCCTAGACATATCAGGCCTAATTGTCCAGAAAGGAGATATAAAGGAAGAATTGAGAAAAGGCCTATCCAAACCCAGAAGCAGAGGCCTGGTAGTTCCAGAAGGAAGAAGTTTCTGGTGTCACCAACACAACCAGGACCTAAACACCAAGGCAATGGTTATCCAGAAAGGGTAAGGAACCCTTTAAACCACACAAGAAACTCAGAGCTTGCTATCAATGTGGACAGGTAGGGCATCTGATGAGGGATTGCCCAACCAGAAATGTTATGGCAAATCAACCTCTGAGGCAGAATCAGCCTGAGATAATGAATAATCCTCGAGCCATGATAGGTTAGACAAGATAAATGGTATTTCTTATAAGACTCTTTATGATCTTTTGGATAAAAATTTAAATTGATTGAACCTTCCTTGATTGGTCTCATAAAGACTTATAATGTTGCATCAGATAGATGTTTCATGTTGCATGCTTACTTCTATAAGAAGATAAGGTATTAAAGAGTTGATTTGGATATAAAATTCAGTAAAGTTAATATTTATACTTGTAAGGATGAGAAAGGAGAAGGAACATGGTAGTATACAATTGCATATTTTCTTACCTCAGTAATTATATACCCTGGCCATGTATACAATTACTGATGATAAAGTAAATATGGAAACTCTTAGATTGTTATCTTTTGATTACTCTGATCAAGTAGTCATTCTGAAACAACCTAAAGAGTATCATAAAATAATAAATATGAGAATAAGGAAGATCAACCCTGATTAGTAAAGTTTGAAAGAATATTAATAAAGATGTTAAAGTGATAAATACTTATAAAGGTATCAATTTAATCTAGAGTTTGGTTCTAAAGTATGAATATATGTAATAAGTAATGTCCCATGATAAAAGGAAGAAAAAGATATAAGGTATTGATAACACAGGTGA
This sequence comes from Alisma plantago-aquatica, assembly GCA_963693085.1. Taxonomy (NCBI): domain Eukaryota; kingdom Viridiplantae; phylum Streptophyta; class Magnoliopsida; order Alismatales; family Alismataceae; genus Alisma; species Alisma plantago-aquatica. Next base: position 433,405,412 of record OY856415.1, read on the forward strand.
TCAATACCAAAGTAAGAATGTAAAGGCATACCAAACGATTATATTAATTATCTGGATTGATCACCTATGAGATTAAATTAGACATATAGAATGTTATGAACATCCCTTGTTAGGGGTTTATGTTTTTAAATAAACATATCCTTCTCCAGAATGTCTGTTAAATAAATCCTTGATTGAAAAGAAACTTTTCTCTATGAAAAGAATGTACAACTGATGAGATAGTTAATGCATATAATAAAGGAAGTTAGTATGGTGATTATTGGATGTGATGACACACTCAGGGTGCGAAGGCACTTATATGGTCTCAAATAAATATCAGAGCTTGAATTTGATCTTAAGAAATGCTGATCAAAATTCTATAACATGTCCCTAAAAAAATGGAATGTTACCTAAGGATGTAATAATATAATGTTGGAATAATATCTGCTTTCCCCTTTTCTTCCTGGGATTTCGGGGACGAAATCCTTGTTAGGGGTTTATAATTTGTAACATCCCTGACCTGGGTTATGAGATAACCCTAGGTGTTTTGCCTAATTATGAAATTAGATGTTTGTAATTATCCTTTAGTATGTAATTAAAGCTCCTAAGGAACATATTTTTCCATTTCTGTCCCTTATGAACAATGTTGTAGTATTGTTTTGCAATACAGGGACCTATGTGAAATTTACCCAATCAGAGGGGTTAACTTGCAAATTTCACATGTTTATATGTTCCTTTAATGTTGATACATCATAAGAATGAATATGATAAGGTAGGATGGATTTCCCAAGCTTGGGCATCAAGATGCATCTTGTGGAATGATCCTTGTGCTTAAAAACCCTAATTTGGAGTAAAGTGCAATTTACCCAAATTGTGGGGTGCAACTTGTAAAATACACATTCTAGAACATCTTTTATGACTCTTGACATCATTTAGAGTAGAAATGATGAAAGGGGCACATCAATGAATTATTAGATAAGAAGAATGATCTTTGTGGTAAAATTCACCAAGTATGAGTAAGGAGACCCTTCATATATGTACCTTAGTTGCATGTTAGATTTACTTACCCTTAGATCTTAAGTTTTGATGGGATTTGCTTAAGTTTTGATGGCTTGGACGTGCCTTAGGAAGAAGGAGGGACTTAGAAGAGAAATCTATGTTTTAGAGGTCCTTATGGTGAAAAATAGCCTAAACTATATAAGCTTAAACCCTTGCAAACCAAGTGAATGTATCCTTTATCCTCTTCACTTCTCATCTTTCTCAAATGACCAAGGCATAGCTCTGAAACTCAGGGAGACGACCAACTAGTGCTAAGGTGAGTAGGAACCATCTTCTAGCTCAGATTCTTGGATGAATTCCATATATAAGGTTGGTTCTATGATTAACTCACTTAGGTTCTTTGTTCTAGCCGACCATCCCCATCTTTTCCTTGGAGAATCATCTTTGGCCGACTTGTGGAGCTCAAGATGCCATTAAAATCTTGAAGCTTGGAAGCTTGGAGCTCTAGGAACAATGTTTGAGGCGGGTTTTATAACTCTAAACTCCTTGCTTTATTATGCATATTTATGCTCTTGCAATTTAAGCTTAGTTCTTCTTCTACCTCCTTTCTTCCTTGCACTTTTGCAAGCAAATCCGTGGTATAACCGACCTGAAGAGAGGTTGAAGATGATGGGCATGAATTCCTAGGCAACTTTATCAAACGACCTTGGACCCTTTTGGTCCAAACGGTTGCACACCATTTGAAATCAAATGGTCTCAAACCGTTTGATCTCATGCGGTCTCAAACGACATGTGTTGTGGGACAAGGAATCGCGTCGACATCTATATGATAGGAAATAAGGTTTGTGAATCATACCTTGTCCCAAGGCTTGCTCGGCAACAATACCACGTGCCTTGCGCGGTCTTCACCTCCGGTCTTGGACGGTGTCTGAGCAGCTCCTGGTCGCACCGGGACTGACGACTCCTCCTACCGGACTGTCGGATGACAGTTGTCCTCCTGAGCGGCAGTGACCTCCTGCCTCTGAAGTAGTCCACACGGACCACCCGGAACTCCACTCTCCTTGTCCCACAATGAAGTGGAAGGAGTCGCACCCTCTTGTTGACGTACTAGTCACCAACACACTCTCCTGCTATCGACTGCAACTGCAGTTGTCCTTCCCTTGCTGCACCTCCCTTTGCGGGAAGCACTTGCTCGGGCTCTCTCTCGGTTACCAAAACCAGAGAGAACGACAACTTTGCAGAGCAATCAACTTGCACTGAGTTGTACTCTGAGAAGCCCCCAATACCCCTATATATATAGGCGGGTCATGGGACAGGGTTCTCTGTGCCCGACAATACGGGACTAAAAGCAGGAGTAGAAGGGTTCGGGATTTTCCACAAAAAGCAAACATCTCGCAACCTGAACCGATCGGTTCACAAGTGAACTGGTCGGTTGGGGACCTGAACCGATCGGTTCACCTCTGAACCGATCGTTTGGGACCCTTGAACCGATCGGTTCACTCATGAACCGGTCGGTTGGGGTTCCAGGTTGGTTCCCGATTGACTTTCCTTGTTTCTTTCCCAATTGGTATCGAATACCAATATTATTCCCAATCGAATTGGGCAATTGAAACGAAAAGAAAATTCTCACCAATCCTACTTTCCCAAGTTGCTCGATTGCACCAGTTGAACCGATTGGTTCAACACTTGAACCGGTCATTTCACTCTATGCATGAGCCGATCGGTTCAACAATTGAACCGACCGGTTCAGCAACCTCAGCCGACCGGTTCATCACATGAACCGATCGGTTGGGAGTGCAGATTGTGCAGAATCAGTCAAATGCGATTTCAATCAATATGATACTCCAATCAATGCGTCCAACACCTTGAACCATATGATATTGAGCTATCGATTAATTGAGTGTTTAATTGAACTACTAAACCCCTTTAGTAATCAATCTAAACATTGCTTGTGGACAAAACTCCTCTTCCAGGTTAAATCCTATGTGTGTGACCCTGCAGGTCCATTTCACGTTGGCAGTGAAAGTCCATAACACTTATGACTTCACAAGCAATGAGCGGTGCCTAGTCACACATCATTGCTACCCAAGTGAAAGTAGAAAGTTGGAGAACAACTTTCATCCTACAATCCGTGAATGGTGTTATAGTGAATGTATAATTCCTTTGTCACTGATATCCAGAATGAACTCAAGGCATGGAATAGTCATCTTGTCAATGTTCATTCATTGCCTTGATCTCAGAATAGACCGAGTGAGATGTGTATGACATCAGTATCACATATTGATTCACACGTGCATGCGCATGCCTTTCTCAATCCTACTCATCAAGTGGCCAAGGATATCAAACTCCCTCAGGAGGGACAAATCCCATATCTATCACTCGCCCCTCAAAAGACCCATGTGTCAAAGCCACCCAATCATCACCTTTATAACAACCCATGTTTCAGGATTGCGTTTGATGATGTCAAAGTGTACCCAACGACATGATGTCTAGGAATACAGCTTCCCTGGCAACAAACACTTTGTTGTCAGTTGGGTGGTATAAATAATATCCCTTGGTTTCCTTGGGATATCCAACAAAATAACATTTATCAGATTTGGGTCCAAGCTTATCAGGAAACATTTTCTTGACGTAAGCCTCACAACCCCAAATCTTCATAAAAGACAAATTGGGACGCTTCCCAGTCCATATCTCATATGGTGTCTTTTGAACCGATTTAGATGGTACACGGTTAATTGTAAATGCGGCGGTTTCAAGAGCATGACCCCAGAAAGAAATTGGAAGATCAGCAAAACTCATCATTGATCGCACCATATCTAACAATGTGCGATTCCTTCTTTCATACACACCATTATGCTGTGGTGTTCCAGGCGGAGTCCATTGTGATACAATACCACGGGCTCTCAGAAGGTCCTCAAACTCCTGGCTCAAGTATTCTCCACCTCGATCGGAATGAAGTGCCTTAATACTCTTACCAAGCTGGTTCTGTACTTCATTCATGAAATCCTTGAACCTTTCAAGGGTTTCTGACTTATGTTTCATCAGGTACACATAGCCATACCTACTGAAATCATCAGTGAAGGTAATGAAGTACTGACACCCATTTGTGGCATTAGTTCTAAAAGGCCCACATACATCAGTATGTATGAGTCCTAATAGATCACTAGCTCTCTCACCTTTACTTGAAAAGGGAGTCTTGGTCATCTTGCCCAACAAACAAGATTCACATGTCTCTATTGATTCATAATCAAAAGAGTCTAGATAACCATCTTTCTGGAGTCTAGAAATGCGCTTCTCATTTATGTGCCCTAGACGACAATGCCAGAGATATGTTTTGTTTGAGTCGTTGAGTTTTTGCTTTTTGGTGTTTACGTTGTATACACTTGTCTCCAAGTCCATCAAGTATAGACCATAAGACATAGGGGCACTGCCATAAAAGATCCCATCTTTAGAAATGGAACACTTTCCATTCTTAATAAGAAATTCAAATTCATCTTTGTCCAAACAAGAGACGGAAATGATATTCCTATTTATGGCAGGTACATAATAGCAGTTCTTTAACTCTATTATTAGCCCACTAGGTAGAGTTAACTCATAGGTTCCTACGGCATTGGCGGCAACTCTTGCCCCATTAGCAACACGTAGTTCAACCTCGCCTTTCCCCAAAGGCCTACTTCTCTTAAGATCCTTCACATTTGAACAAATGTGAGATCCGAATCCGGTATCAAGTACCCATGACGAAGAAGTAGTAAAGTTAATCTCTATCACGTATACACCAGAAGTAGAGATCTCTATCTCCGACTTCTTCTTCCATTGTTCCTTCCATCCTATCCATGTAGAAGAAATCGGTTTGGCGAGAGAACACTTCTCTCCCTTACCTACCTTCTTCTTCACCAACGCATTAAGTGTACATAGAGTGGATTCTAAGGCTCCTGGTATATCTGGATTGTGAAGAACACTTCTCACATTCCTCAACCAGTTACGGAATTTATTCTTAATTAATTTTCCCATTTTAAAAGATGATTCTTTTGCCATTCTACAAGAGAAAATTTGCATTTGTCAAAACCTTTTTGATTTGATTTGAATAAAATTTGACGATAGTTAATTAGGCCTTTAATTAATTACCGCTCCCACTATTTTGACTCAAATTGATAGCCCTCACCATCAATTCGGAAGATTGCAGCGTACAATCTTCTAGTGAGTCAAGATCTTGAAATCCTCTGAGCCATGGACCAACTTTGGCTGTCACCCACAACTCAGATCTTCCAGGTAGGCAACTCTTGCCAATTGCATCATATGCAACTCTTGATGAATGAACATGCACAACACCTTGCCATGAACATTCCTTGCCTCTAGGCTTAGACACTCTAAGAATCACCAGTTAAGTCTAACCCAAAAGCCGACACGGTAAACATGCACCCTACTTTGGCAGAACCTACATGTCGACCCTTCACACTTCCACAAGATAGACGGCGCACCACGCTTTGGCGTAACCTACGCTTGGTCGATCAAGTTTGCCATGTGTGTCACTAATGGAAGGCATACAAGACTTAATATTTTAATGAGGGATTTGGTTTTTATATACATATACATATCCAATCACCACAATATATAGTACATATCATATACATGCTATATCCCACAGAAAACATGCATAAACGATAAAAAGCAATGATTATGGCCATCCTATTTGTGATTCCTCGAGCCAAGAGGAATCACGGTCATCTAGGTCTACATCACATGCAACCTGTACAAGATGAAATCTGTGTCTGCCTTTATTGGTTTGATCAGCTCATCTCCATGACTGATCGGCTCGCCATCAGGTTGGTTGCTCGGGTGCCACCAGCCGATCGACTGGCGCCTCCAGCCGATCGGTTCACCGGTCATCGTGCATCTCCTCAGGTTGCCACCCGCTCATCACGTTCCTCGAACTGGCCTTCTGGATCACCAACTGATTGGTTCACTCCTTGAACCGATCGTCTTCAGGTTGTCCGCCGTTCTTTGACATAACATGAAATAAAATCTATCCTATTTACATTTGAATTGTGAAACCCTGAGTTACATTCGGGGGGGAGCAAAGGTAGGAAAAGAGTTCTCGAATTATTTCGAGTTACATCAGGAATATGAGAAAGGGAATCGGTGCGCAGACCGAGATGCAAGCAACCACACAAACAACCACACACAGATATAGGGGTTTATAGGCCATAATCATGCTACACATCCACCACAAAACTCGTTTAAGGGCGACGCGTATCGAGTGCATTAATATTACATATCATATATGTATATTAGGGATTTGTGGATTGGACATGTATAAAGCCGATATTATTCACATCGCATGCAATAAATAAAGGCGACAAACCAAAATCGATCACATCGATAATCCTAAAATATAGAGAGGTTGACGTGGCTCTGATACCACTGTTGGGTTTTAGAGGAGGTAGAGAAGCAGCGGAAACAAAACATTTTTCTCCCCAAACCCAAAACAAAAGGAATCACGTCGACATCTATATGATAGGAAATAAGGTTTGTGAATCATACCTTGTCCCGAGGCTTGCTCGGCGACAATACCACGCGCCTTGCGCGGTCTTCACCTCCGGTCTTGGACGGTGTCTGAGCAGCTCCTGGTCGCACCGGGACTGACGACTCCTCCTCCTACCGGACTGTCGGATGACAGTTGTCCTCCTGAGCGGCAGTGACCTCCCGCCTCTGAAGTAGTCCACACGGACCACCCGGAACTCCACTCTCCTTGTCCCACAAGGAAGTGGAAGGAGTCGCACCCTCCTTTTGACATACTAGTCGCCAACACACTCTCCTGCTGTCGACTGCAACTGCAGTTGTCCTTCCCTTGCTGCACCTCCCTTTGTGGGAAGCACTTGCTCGGGCTCTCTCTCGGTTACCAAAACCAGAGAGAAAGACAACTTTGCAGAGCAATCAACTTGCATTGAGTTGTACTCTGAGAAGCCCCCAATACCCCTATATATATAGGCGGGTCATGGGACAGGGTTCTCTATGCCCGACAATACGGGACTAAAAGCAGGAGTAGAAGGGTTCGAGATTTTCCACAAAAAGCAACCATCTCGCAACCTGAACCGATCAGTTCACAAGTGAACCGGTCGTTTGGGGACCTGAACCGATCGGTTCACCTCTGAACCGATCGTTTGGGACCCTTGAACCGATCGGTTCACTCATGAACCGGTCGGTTGGGGTTCCAGGTTGGTTCCCGATTGACTTTCCTTGTTTCTTTCCCAATTGGTATCGAATACCAATATTATTCCCAATCGAATTGGGCAATTGAAATGAAAAGAAAATTCTCACCAATCCTACTTTCCCAAGTTGCTCGATTGCACCAGTTGAACCGATCGGTTCAACACTTGAACCGGTCGTTTCACTCTGTGCATGAGCTGATCGGTTCAACAATTGAACCGATCGGTTCAGCAACCTCAGTCGATCGGTTCATCACATGAACCGATCGGTTGGGAGTGCAGATTGTGCAGAATCAGTCAAATGCGATTTCAATGAATCTGATACTCCAATCAATGCGTCCAACACCTTGAACCATATGATATTGAGCTATCGATTAATTGAGTGTTTAATTGAACTACTAAACCCCTTTAGTAATCAATCTAAACATTGCTTGTGGACAAAACTCCTCTTCCAGGTTAAATCCTATGTGTGTGACCCTGCAAGTCCATTTCACGTTGGCAGTGAAAGTCCATAACACTTATGACTTCACAAGCAATGAGCGGTGCCTAGTCACACATCATTGCTACCCAAGTGAAAGTAGAAAGTTGGAGAACAACTTTCATCCTACAATCCGTGAATGGTGTTACAGTGAATGTATAATTCCTTTGTCACTGATATCCAGAATGAACTCGAGGCATGGAACAGTCATCCTGTCAATGTTCATTCATTTCCTTGATCTCAGAGTAGACCGAGTGAGATGTGTATGACATCAATATCACATATTGATTCACACGTGCATGCACATGCCTTTCTCAATCCTACTCATCAAGTGGCCAAGGATATCAAACTCCCTTAGGAGGGACAAATCCCATATCTATCACTCGCCCCTCAAAAGACCCATGTGTCAAAGCCACCCAATCATCACCTTTATAACAACCCATGTTTCAGGATTGCGTTTGATGATGTCAAAGTGTACCCAACGACATGTGTTGAGTGCATTGATTTCAGGTCTAAGAATCACACTCACCACCATCACTGTGAGAGATGACTGTGACTACCAAGTCATGGTTCCATGTGTCACTCTCACGGTGGGTCTGTCCAGTACCTTGTTCTCCAACAAGTACCTATGTGCTTGGTTTGATATCACTATATCATGACTAATGAGATTCTGTCATCAACCAACACACAATCTAGTCTTTAGTGTTATTGATGTCTATGGTTATTTCCACAATAACAACCGACTAGGGACTAAACAAGAATGTATACTCTTAACATTCATATGATCTCATCGTTTAGGTCATGAACCTAAAAGCATATGTCATTGAGTAATACAATCTTTAGACATCTATCATGTTACACCATCATCTCAGAAACAGTTTAAACATATAGATTGGAAATTGCCTTTATTATTATTCAAATCAATTACAAAGTATCCCATTACAATCATCATATGACTTGCTCTATGGGCATACATACCAACAGACTCCCACTTTCACTTAGAGCCAGTCACCAAGGAAACGGAGTCCTTGTGACCTAGCATGACCATCATGCTTCTGCTGAGAACGGGCCTTAGTCAGTGGATCAGCTATGTTGTCTTCAGTTGGTACTTTGCAAATCTTCACATCTCCTCGCTGTACGATCTCTCGTATGAGATGGAAGCGCCGCAGTATGTGCTTGGACCGCTGATGTGATCTGGGCTCCTTAGCTTGTGCAATAGCTCCATTATTGTCACAATAAAGCTCAATTGCATCACAGCTACTGGGAACTACACCAAGTTCAGAGATGAACTTCCTGATCCACACAGCCTCCTTTGCTGCATGCGAAGCAGCAATATACTCGGCCTCTGTAGTAGAATCGGCAACTGTTTCTTTCTTGGAACTCTTCCAGCTCACAGCTCCATTATTAAGGCAAAACACAAATCCTGACTGCGATCTGTAATCATCTTTATCGGTTTGGAAGCTTGCATCGGTGTAACCCTTTACAACCAACTCTTCCTCGCCGTTGTACACAAGAAACTGATCCTTAGTCCTTCGCAAGTACTTGAGGATGTTCTTCACAGCTGTCCAGTGAGCATCCCCGGGATCTGACTGGTACCTTCTCATCATACTGAGAGCATACGAGACATCTGGGCGTGTGCACAACATAGCGTACATGATGGATCCAATGGCTGATGCATATGGGATCCCATTCATACGCTCCCTCTCTTCACAAGATTGGAGACATTGAGCTCTAGAGACGGTAACTCCATGTAGCATAGGGACGTTGCCTCTCTTTGAGTTCTCCATGTTGAACCGCTTCAGCACCTTGTCAATGTACGTGCTCTGACTTAGTCCGAGAAGCCTTCTAGATCTATCTCTATAGATCTTAATTCCTAGAATATAGGATGCTTCTCCTAAGTCCTTCATTGAGAAAGTTTTCCCAAGCCAAGTCTTTACCTTCTCCAAGGCTAAGACATCATTCCCCATCAAAAGTATGTCATCCACATACAATATGAGGAATGTGGTCGAGCTCCCACTAACCTTCTTGTACACACAAGGTTCATCTTCATTTTGAATAAAGCCAAACACTTTGACTTCTTCATCAAATCAAAGATTCCAACTCCGAGATGCTTGCTTCAATCCATAGATTGACCTTTGCAGTTTACAGACTTTATTGGCATTCTTTGGATCTACAAAACCTCCAGGCTGTGTCATATACACATCCTCATGAATATTCTCGTTAAGGAATGCGGTTTTAACATCCATCTGCCAAATCTCATAGTCATAGTAAGCTGCAATAGCAATCATGATCCTGATGGACTTAATCATGGCAACTGGAGAAAAGGTTTCGTCATAATCAACACCTTGAATTTGTCGAAAACCCTTTGCAACCAATCTGCCTTTATAAGTTTGCACATTGCCATCCATGTCGGTCTTTTTCTTGAAGACCCACTTGCACCCTATGGGTTTTACCCCTTCGGGTGGTTCCACCAAAGTCCATACTTTGTTGGAGTACATGGATTCCATCTCGGATCTCATGGCTTCAAGCCATTTCTCAGAATCTGGTCCCTCCATAGCCTCTATATAGGTAGTTGGATCATCATCTATGATCAACTCTCCACCTTCCTGAGTCACAAGGTATCCAAACCTCTCAGGTTCAAGGCGAGTCCTACTAGATCTACGAGGTCCTTGTGTTACTTGAGGAGACTGAGATTCCACAACACCTTGTGAATCTCCATTTTCCTCTCGTACATCCACTGGTTCAATGTTTTCTTGTTGGGCTTGAACCTCTTCAAGCTCTATATTCCTCCCACTGCTTCCTTTGGAAATAAATTCCTTTTCTAGGAATACAACTTCCCTGGCAACAAACACTTTGTTGTCAGTTGGGTGGTATAAATAATATCCCTTGGTTTCCTTGGGATATCCAACAAAATAACATTTATCAGATTTGGGTCCAAGCTTATCAGGAAACATTTTCTTGACGTAAGCCTCACAACCCCAAATCTTCATAAAAGACAAATTGGGACGCTTCCCAGTCCATATCTCATATGGTGTCTTTTGAACCGATTTAGATGGTACACGGTTAATTGTAAACGCGGCGGTTTCAAGAGCATGACCCCAGAAAGAAATTGGAAGATCAGCAAAACTCATCATTGATCGCACCATATCTAACAATGTGCGATTCCTTCTTTCAGACACACCATTATGCTGTGGTGTTCCAGGCGGAGTCCATTGTGATACAATACCACGGGCTCTCAGAAGGTCCTCAAACTCCTGGCTCAAGTATTCCCCACCTCAATCGGAACGAAGTGCCTTAATACTCTTACCAAGCTGGTTCTGTACTTCATTCATGAAATCCTTGAACCTTTCAAGGGTTTCTAACTTATGTTTCATCAGGTACACATAGCCATACCTACTGAAATCATCAGTGAAGGTAATGAAGTACTGACACCCATTTGTGGCATTAGTTCTAAAAGGCCCACATACATCAGTATGTATGAGTCCTAATAGATCACTAGCTCTCTCACCTTTACCTAAAAAGGGAGTCTTGGTCATCTTGCCCAACAAACAAGATTCACATGTCTCTATTGATTCATAATCAAAAGAGTCTAGATAACCATCTTTATGGAGTCTAGAAATGCGCTTCTCATTTATGTGCCCTAGACGACAATGCCAGAGATATGTTTTGTTTGAGTCGTTGAGTTTTTGCTTTTTGGTGTTTACGTTGTATATACTTGTCTCCAAGTCCATCAAGTATAGACCATAAGACATAGGGGCACTGCCATAAAAGATCCCATCTTTAGAAATGGAACACTTTCCATTCTTAATAAGAAATTCAAATCCATCTTTGTCCAAACAAGAGACGAAAATGATATTCCTATTTATGGAAGGTACATAATAGCAGTTCTTTAACTATATTATTAGCCCACTAGGTAGAGTTAACTCATAGGTTCCTACGGCATTGGCGGCAACTCTTGCCCCATTAGCAACACGTAGTTCAACCTCGCCTTTCCCCAAAGGCCTACTTCTCTTAAGATCCTTCACATTTGAACAAATGTGAGATCCGCATCCGGTATCAAGTACCCATGACGAAGAAGTAGTAAAGTTAATCTCTATCACGTATACACCAGAAGTAGAGATCTCTATCTCCAACTTCTTCTTCCATTGTTCCTTCCATCCTCTCCATGTAGAAGAAATCGGTTTGGCGAGAGAACACTTCTCTCCCTTATCTACCTTCTTCTTCACCAACGCATTAAGCGTACATAGAGTGGATTCTAAGGCTCCTGGTATATCTGGATTGTGCAGAACACTTCTCACATTCCTCAACCAGTTACGGAATTTATTCTTAATTAATTTGCCCATTTTAAAAGATGATTCTTTTGCCATTCTACAAGAGAAAATTTGCATTTGTCAAAACCTTTTTGATTTGATTTGAATAAAATTTGACGATAGTTAATTAAGCCTTTAATTAATTACTGCTCCCACTATTTTGACTCAAATTGATAGCCCTCACCATCAATTTGGAAGATTGCAGCGTACAATCTTCTAGTGGGTCAAGATCCTGAAATCCTCTGAGCCATGGACCGGCTTTGGCTGTCACCCACAACTCAGATCTTCCAGGTAGGCAACTCTTGCCAATTGCATCATATGCAACTCTTGATGAATGAACATGCACAACACCTTGCCATGAACATTCCTTGCCTCTGGGCTTAGACGCTCTAAGAATCACCAGTTAAGTCTAACCCAAAAGCTGACACGGTAAACATGCACCCTGCTTTGGCAGAACCTACATGTCGACCCTTCACAGTTCCACAAGATAGACGGCGCACCACGCTTTGGCGTAACCTACGCTTGGTCGATCAAGTTTGCCATGTGTGTCGCTAATGGAAGGCATACAAGACTTAATATTTTAATGAGGGATTTGGTTTTTATATACATATCCAATCACCACAATATATAGTACGTATCATATACATGCTATATCCCACAGAAAACATGCATAAACGATAAAAAGCAATGATTATGGCCATCCTATTTGTGATTCCTCGAGCCAAGAGGAATCACGGTCATCTAGGTCTACATCACATGCAACATGTACAAGATGAAATCCGTGTCTGCCTTTATGGGTTTGATCAGCTCATCTCCATGACTGATCGGCTCGCCATCAGGTTGGTTGCTCGGGTGCCACCAGCCGATCGATTGGCACCTCCAGCCGATCGGTTCACCAGTCATCGTGCATCTCCTCAGGTTGCCACCCGCTCATCACGTTCCTCGAACCGGCCTTCTGGATCACCAACCGATTGGTTCACTCCTTGAACCGATCGTCTTCAGGTTGTCCGCCGTTCTTTGACATAACATGAAATAAAATCTATCCTATTTACATTTGAATTGTGAAACCCCGAGTTACATTCGGGGGAGCAAAGGTAGGAAAAGAGTTCTCGAATTATTTCGAGTTACATCAGGAATATGAGAAAGGGAATCGGTGCGCAGACCGAGATGCAAGCAACCACACAAACAACCACACACAGATATAGGGGTTTATAGGCCATAATCATGCTACACATCCACCACAAAACACGTTTAAGGGCGACGCGTATCGAGTGCATTAATATTACATATCATATATGTATATTAGGGATTTGTGGATTGGACATGTATAAAGCCGATATTATTCGCATCGCATGCAATAAATAAAGGCGACAAACCAAAATCGATCACATCGATAATCCTAAAATATAGAGAGGTCGACGTGGCTCTGATACCACTGTTGGGTTTTAGAGGAGGCAGAGAAGCAGCGGAAACAAAACATTTTTCTCCCCAAACCCAAAACAAAAGGAATCACGTCGACATCTATATGATAGGAAATAAGGTTTGTGAATCATACCTTGTCCCGAGGCTTGCTCGGTGACAATACCACACGCCTTGCGCGGTCTTCACCTCCGGTTTTGGACGGTGTCTGAGCAGCTCCTGGTCGCACCAGGACTGACTCCTCCTCCTCCTACCGGACTTTCGGATGACAGTTGTCCTCCTGAGCGGCAGTGACCTCCCGCCTCTGAAGTAGTCCACACGGACCACCCGGAACTCCACTCTCCTTGTCCCACAAGGAAGTGGAAGGAGTCGCGCCCTCCTGCTGACGTACTAGTCGCCAACACACTCTCCTGCTGTCGACTGCAACTGCAGTTGTCCTTCCCTTGCTGCACCTCCCTTTGCGGGAAGCACTTGCTCGGGCTCTCTCTCGGTTACCAAAACCAGAGAGAATGACAACTTTGCAGAGCAATCAACTTGCACTGAGTTGTACTCTGAGAAGCCCCCAATACCCCTATATATAGGCGGGTCATGGGACAGGGTTCTCTGTGCCCGGCAATACGGGACTAAAAGCAGGAGTAGAAGGGTTCGGGATTTTCCACAAAAAGCAACCATCTCGCAACCTGAACCGATCGGTTCACAAGTGAACCGGTCGGTTGGGGACCTGAACCGATCGATTCACCTCTGAACCGATCGTTTGGGACCCTTGAACCGATCGGTTCACTCATGAACCGGTCGGTTGGGGTTCCAGGTTGGTTCCCGATTGACTTTCCTTGTTTCTTTCCCAATTGGTATCGAATACCAATATTATTCCCAATCGAATTGGGCAATTGAAACGAAAAGAAAATTCTCACCAATCCTACTTTCCCAAGTTGCTCGATTGCACCAGTTGAACCGATCGGTTCAACACTTGAACCGGTCGTTTCACTCTGTGCATGAGCCGATCGGTTCAACAATTGAACCGACCGGTTCATCACATGAACCGATCGGTTGGGAGTGTAGATTGTGCAGAATCAGTCAAATGCGATTTCAATCAATCCGATACTCCAATCAATGCGTCCAACACCTTGAACCATATGATATAGAGCTATTGATTAATTGAGTGTTTAATTGAACTACTAAACCCCTTTAGTAATCAATCTAAACATTGCTTGTGGACAAAACTCCTCTTCCAGGTTAAATCCTATGTGTGTGACCCTGCAGGTCCATTTCACGTTGGCAGTGAAAGTCCATAACACTTATGACTTCACAAGCAATGAGCGGTGCCTAGTCACACATCATTGCTACCCAAGTGAAAGTAGAAAGTTGGAGAACAACTTTCATCCTACAATCTGTGAATGGTGTTACAGTGAATGTATAATTCCTTTGTCACTGATATCCAAAATGAACTCGAGGCATGGAACAGTCATCCTGTCAATGTTCATTCATTTCCTTGATCTCAGAGTAGACCGAGTGAGATGTGTATGACATCAATATCACATATTGATTCACACATGCATGCTCATGCCTTTCTCAATCCTACTCATCAAGTGGCCAAGGATATCAAACTCCCTCAGGAGGGACAAATCCCATATCTATCACTCGCCCCTCAAAAGCCCCATGTGTCAAAGCCACCCAATCATCTTTATAACAACCCATGTTTCAGGATTGCGTTTGATGATGTCAAAGTGTACCCAACGACATGTGTTGAGTGCAGTGATTTCAGGTCTAAGAATCACACTCACCACCATCACTGTGAGAGCTGAATGTGACTACCAAGTCATGGTTCCATGTGTCACTCTCACGGTGGGTCTGTCCAGTACCTTGTTCTCCAACAAGTACCTATGTGCTTGGTTTGATATCACTATATCATGACTAATGAGATTCTGTCATCAACCAACACACAATCTAGTCTTTAGTGTTATTGATGTCTATGGTTATTTCCACAATAACAACCGACTAGGGACTAAACAAGAATGTATACTCTTAACATTCATATGATCTCATCGTTTAGGTCATGAACCTAAAAGCATATGTCATTGAGTAATACAATCTTTAGACATCTATCATGTTACACCATCATCTCAGAAACAGTTTAAACATATAGATTGGAAATTGCCTTTATTATTATTCAAATCAATTACAAAGTATCCCATTACAATCATCATATGACTTGCTCTATGGGCATACATACCAACACCTTCTTCACCAAGAAGATCTCCAACCTCTCCAATCCGCAGCCTCCAACCTAGGAGTAGCAAGGAGAGTATAAACAATAATAGAGAACAAGAAAGGAAAATGGAAATTACAACTTATCCTTTTGTAGCACAAGGCTTGATTTGCCTAGATCAAGCGTGTAGATCTCCTAACCAAAGTGAATGGAATTGTAATTGCAGTGGATAGGAGATGCTAGCCTATAGGACACGAAATTTGAGCTAAGTGAAGAAGTAGCCAATTGTCACTATGATCAATTGCTCACAAACAGATTGCTTAATGCAAATGTATGCTCAAAGATTGCTCAAGTGTAAAACAAGTGGGTTTAGGTGTCCTAAGGCATGTCCTATTTATAGGAATGTCCTACAAGTGCTTAAGGACGTTCTAGACACTTTCTAGGGGTTTCTAAGTGCTTAACTAGCCGTTAGGTATAAGTTAGTTGCTTTAACAATGACTAGTTAATTAATTCTATAGTTGCTGTCAGAGTCCATCTCGGTCGAGAAATGGTCGACCGAGACACCTACTCGGTCGAAGTTTTGTCGACTGACAGGCTCTCTGGATCAAGTGCTTTGCAACGTTTATCTCCAACTGCCAACTACCTTGTCAGTTGTGTCTAACGGCTACTTGGGTCTTTCTCAGTCGAGAAGATTGTCGACCGAGAGTGTCTCAGTCGAGGAGTTAGTCGACCGAGATTGACCCTGTTTCAATATTTCAATTAAGCCACTAAGTGTGTGTATGAGTGTGCATATGTGAAGCTATTTGAAGGGGATGACTTATCTAAATGTGGTGTTTAGCTAGGGAAGATCTAACGCTTGATTTACATGAAGTCTAAGTACTTGTACATTATATATTTGTCCAAGTTTTTACAAAGCGATTACATTTCATGAAAAAATATAAACATGTAAGCATATGGATTTCCCTAATTGCTTTGTCATCCACCTTATTCCTGCAACACTCAAGTAGCACGTTAGATTAACAAGAATGAAATGTTTGTCATTATCAAAACAAAGGGATTTACAGATGTCCATTTAGCCAACAATCTCCCCCTTTTTGAAGATGACAAACATTTCCAAAATATAAATGAAGGAAATATAAAACATGTGAGTTTCATACCTGAAGATTACCTTTTGTAGCTTTCTTCTCTTATTTATAAAATGTGTGGTTTTTATTCCCCATGAATTATGGAACATGAAATCCAATTCTTTAGGGAACATAACAACTTTCAATGTAAAGCCAAGAGTTTGTTCATGAAACTCATTGATTGATTTTTGCATAATTTCTGAGTTTTATATTTATTTCTCCCCCTTTGTCATGTCAAAAAGATATCCGTTTAAAGAAAAAACTCCCCCTTAATTAGATGTCTCATCAAATCCAATGAAAAAGATGTCCATTAAAAGCCAAAATGATGCAAATGAAAGACATTGTTAAGAAGCACAAATATCAAAGAAAACATCTTCCAAAGGAGTGATAAGCAGTTGCTTCCTAATTTTGTTGAATTGGTCTAGTGGAAGCGGTTTTGTAAAAATATCAACCAATTGATCTTCCGTATCAACATGATGAAGAGAAACATGATTCTTGGAGATATGATCCCTTAAAAAGTGATGACGAATTTCAATATGTTTAGCTTGACTGTGTAAAATAGGATTGTGTGCTAAGTTTATAGTGCTTGTGTTGTCACAAAAGATAGGCGTAGATGAAAGAGTAAAACCATAATCGTTTAACACTTGTTGCATATAAAGTACTTGAGCACAACAAGATCCGACTGCCATATATTCAGCTTCAGTTGTAGAGAGGGAAACCGTGTTTTGTTTCTTGCTAAACCAAGATACTAAAGCTCTCCCTAGCAAGAAACAGCCACCACTAGTGCTCTTGTGATCAAGTCGACAACCAGCATAATCTGCATCAGTATAAGCTTTAAAATCCAAGGATTGTCCTTTTGGATACCATAAACCAAAACATGTAGTGCCGACTAAGTATCGAAAAATTCGTTTAACTGCTTGAAAATGAGAATGCATAGGTTGGGATTGAAATCGAGCACAAAGAACAACGGAAAACATGATGTCTGGTCTAGAAGCAGTTAAGTAAAGCAAACTACCAATCATGGCTCTATATAAGGAATCATCAATAGGTTCCCCATTTTCATCCTTATCAATTTTAATAGAAGTGGCCATAGGAGTAGTAGCATGTTTGCACTGATCCATCCCAAAACGTTTTAAAAGTTCTTTAGTATACTTTTCTTGGCTTATAAAAATTCCGGCAGGTGTTTGTTTAATTTGAAAACCAAGAAAGAATGTTAGTTCACCCATGAGGCTCATTTCAAATTCTTTTTGCATAATGTCACTGAATTGTGTGCACAACGATTCATTAGAAGCTCCAAAAATAATGTCATCAACATATATTTGAACAACTAGAAAATCAGATGTATATGTTTTGAAAAATAAAGTAGAATCTGAATTTCCAATAGAAAAACCATTATCAAAAAGATATGTCTTGAGCCTTTCATACCAGATCCTAGGTGCTTGTTTTAAACCATAAAGTGCTTTCTTAAGTTTATAAACATAGTCACCTTTTTCCGGTATCTCAAAACCGGGTGGTTGGGCAACATATACTTCTTCTTGAATGATTCCGTTTAGAAATGCACTTTTTACATCCATTTGGTAGAGTTTAATGTTTTTATGTGCAACAATAGCTAGTAACATTCTAATAGCTTCAAGTCTAGCTACTGGTGCATACGTTTCATCAAAGTCTATTCCTTCTTGTTGATTATATCCTTCTGCTACTAACTGAGCTTTATTTCTTATTACTTCTCCTGCCTCATTTAGCTTATTCCTAAACACCCATTTAGTTCCAATAATGGTTTTACCTTGTGGTTTAGGAACTAAATCCCATACATCATTTTTAGTGAATTGGTTTAATTCTTCTTGCATTGCTATTATCCAATAATCATCTTTAAGAGCTTCAGATATCTTCTTAGGTTCAATGATAAAAACAAAAGCCATGTTTGCAACATCCTTAAAGGAAGACCGAGTTTTTACTTTATCATTTGGATTTCCAATAATTAATTCTTGAGGATGATCCTTAATAAGTTTAGGTATAGGTTGTGTTTCAGCTTGGTTATTGTTTGTAGTATCTTTCTCATTATCATTTGGTATGTTTAAGTTTTCAAATTGATTAGTAAGATCAATTATTTCTAGATTTTCTGATTTGGACTCTTCATGAAAAGATACATGAATAGATTCCTCAACTTTTCTAGAGATAATGTTGTAGACTCTAAATGCTTTGCTAGAGGTAGAGTATCCCAAAAAGAATGCTTTGTGTGATTTAGAATCAAACTTATCTCTATCATCTTTGGTATTTAAGATATAGCATGTGGATACAAAGGTATGAAAATAATCAACTCTAGGTTTCTTAGAATGTATTATTTCATATGGAGTTTTCTTCAAATGAGAGTGAACAGTTACTCTATTTAACACATAACATGCAGTGTTTACAGCTTCAACCCAAAAGGTTTTGGGCGTGTTATGTTCGAGCATCATAGTTCTAGCCATTTCTTGTAGTGATCAAATTTTCCTTTCAACTATACCATTCTGTTGTGGAGTGCATGGGGCAGAAAAATTGTGAGTGTACCCTTGAGATGTGCAGAATTCTTCAAATACATGATTTTCAAATTCTCCACCATGATCACTTATAATGGTACATATTTTGCTTTGTAATAGATTTTCAATCTTGGAACAAAATTTTATAAAAACATGAATAGTATCATCTTTGGTTGTAAGAAAACGTACCCATGTATATCTACTATAATCATCAACAATAACAAAACAATATCTTTTGCCACCAATAGATTGTGTCCTCATGGGTCCAAATAAATCCATATGAATTAATTCTAACGATCTACTGGTGCTAAGTACATGTTTAGGTTTAAAAGAGGTTTTTGTTTGCTTTCCCAATGTACATGGTTCACAATTTTCAACTTGATCAAAGGATAAAGTAGGCAAACCACGAACAAGATCATATTTCACTAACTTTTTTATAACATGTGAACTAGCATGTCCTAGCTTTTTATGCCATAGTTGTAAAGTATTTTCATTTGCAAGCAAGCATTGTCCTACTACAGATTTCATGGAGTTAGGTCTAAGAATATAAAGGTTTCCAACTCTTTTTCCTTCATAGACAACATTTGTAGTGTTTTCTATTAATAATTTGCAGCAGTTTTTGTTAAACAAAACAGCATAGCCACTATCACATAATTGACTCACACTTATTAAGTTATGGTGCAAACCATCAACGAGTAGAACATTCTTTATTTCGAGGTTTGTACCAATGTTACCTATTCCAACGATTTTACCTTTACCATTATCTCCAAAGGTGACTGTTCCACTCTTATTTTCTTCAAAACTTTGAAATGCATCCTTGTTTCCGGTCATATGTTTGGAACATCCACTGTCGATCACCCAATCCTGCATTAAAATGTAGATTTTGGTACCCATGTGATGGTATGATATGGTTAGAACCATTTAAGTACAGAGTGTATAAAAATTTTGATTCACAACTTCAGTCGGTCGAAAATTTGTTCGACCGACATCTTTCTCGGTCGACTAATCATCGATCGAGAAGGTTGCTATATTACAAATTAAGAACAAATAAAAACAGAAGTTCTGCTCGGTTGACCAATTTTCGACCGAAATAGTTGTTGTTTTGTTGCTGTGGCTTTTGATTTGTTATAGGCTTCTGGTCGTTCGACAAAAGTTCGACCGATTATATTTTTGGTCGACAATACTTCGACCGACTAAGTTTCTGTTTCAATACAACAGTTCAGAAAATTACCATAATGCATGAAACCTTTTGTTAAGTTGAGATAAGACAATATAAATTGCAAAATTGAGCGTTTGATCATATCTCAACTGAATTGCATTTGACTCTACTAAGTTTGGGGTTTTGGGACCCAAACTAAGTGGGAATCCTTGGTCTTATAAGGGCATGAGAATGAATAATGTCCAAGACGTAGACAAAAATAACAAGTAATGGAGTCAACTTCATTTCTCTTTCTAGCAATTGTGTTCTCTTAGGTACAAACATAGTCCGAGTTCTTTTGGGTTGATTTTTCTTTGGAGCATATCCCAAACCTTTTCTTCCATTGAAACTAGAGGAGATTTTTAGAATGTTATCAAGGATATCTTTTCTTCTTAACTCATGTAGGTTTCTTTGTAGCTTAGCAATGTCATCCATCTTCTTGTGTAAATATTTTCTTTCTTGATCTAAATCAAATAATAGGGAGTCTCTTTCTTTTTCAACATTGTCATAGTCTAGATGGTTACACATAATGGGTTGAGTCAGAAAATCTTTTAGTTTAGCTAACAATTCAGTCTTTTCTTGAGAGAGAAGATCAACATTTGTTTCTAGAGTGAGTAGCTTTCTAGTGCAGTCATTTAAAGATGCTTTTAAAGACAAATTCTCAAGATCAATGTTGTTCTTTTCAGAAGAGAGATCATTTAATTTAGCATATAGCTCATCATTTGTTTTGATAACCTTCTTTAGTTTCTTCTTGACATCAACATACTTATCATGAATTTCTTGTAGACTAGTAATTAACTCTTCTTTAGGAAGATCAAGTAGGCTTACCTCTTGAGAGTCTTCATCATCTTCTCTTGCCATTAGACATTCCACCTTTTCTTCTCCGCTTTCACTTTCACTTGACTCGTCCCATGTAGCTTTATAGGCTTTTTCTCCCTTCTTCTAGTGTGAACTTTTCTTTCCTTTCTTTGCTTTAGGGCATTCATTTTTGAGATGTCCTTTCTTTCCACATTCAAAGCACCTATGAGGAGAAGAAGAACTAGAAATTTTGTTAGATTTAAATCTTTTATATTTCTTACCATTGACAATCAAGGCTTCTTCTCCTTCTTCTTCACTTGACTCCTCACTTTCTGGTGTGATGATCTTTGCAGCTTTTAGAGCCACATCCTTCTTCTTTCCTTGCTGAAGTTCACGTTCTCTTCTTTCTTCCTCTTCTAGGGTTGCTTCATGAGCTTCTAGATTGCTAATGAGTTGCTCCATTTTCATTCGAGTGAGGTCATTAGCTTCTTCAATGGCTGTCACCTTTGGCTTGTATTTACGAGGAAGTGATCGAAGGATTTTTGATACCTGATCTTCTTCAAGAACAGTTTTTCCTAGGGCATTTAAACCATTAACAATAGAAGAGAATTATGCAAACATTTCACTAATAGATTCATTTGGATCCATACGGAAGTGTTCAAACTTTTGTTTAAGCATGCTAATCTTAGAATTCTTGACTTGGACTGTACCTACATAGGTTATGGACAGTCTATGCCAAATGTCATAGGCTATGTCACAGTTTGATATCCTATTCAATTCTCCTACTGAAATTGAATAATATAAAATGCTTACAACTTTGGCATTCATTTGAGCCAACTTTACCGTATTTGCATCCCACTCTGCATATTGTGTTTGAGGAAGCTCGTATGGGGTTGACACCATCCTCCATAAGTCCCAATTGATGCCTTGGAAGTAGAACTGCATCCTTCTCTTCCAATATGTGTAGTTTGTTCCATCAAACATGGAGGTCTAGCAACAAGTGTCCCTTCAAGGTTAAGGTTGTTAAGCACCCCGTCACCCATTCTTCAAGACCTTGTTAGGGTTCCTTGAAGCCCACTCTGATACCAATTGAAAAACACTAGAGGGGGGTGAATAGAGTTTTAAAGATATTTTAACAATTATTTAACTCAAACAACCACAATTGAAAATGGAAGAAGGAGAAAAGTGTTTAGAGTGGTTCCAATCTTAGAAAATACTAAGATTGTCAATCCACTACCCGGTTGCTTACCCAACCGGGATTTTGAAAGTATCAATTTTATTACCTTCACAAGGATTTACACAAAATACAATACTTTCTTACACCCCTTGATCAACCTTCACTTGAAGTAGATGCACCAACCCGAGGTAGCCTTCTTGAAGTAACTCCAAGCTCCCCCTTGAAGTAGCCTTCCTCTTTAGAAGTAACCTCCCGTTGCACCAGCCTTCTTGAAGTAGCTCAAGGTCCCCTTCTTCACCAAGAAGATCTCCAACCTCTCTAATCCGCAGCCTCCAACCTAGGAGTAGCAAGGAGAGTATAAATAATAATAGAGAACAAGAAAGGAAAATGGAAATTACAACTTATCCTTTTGTAGCACAAGGCTTGATTTGCCTAGATCAAGCGTGTAGATCTCCTAACCAAAGTGAATGGAATTGTAATTGCAGTGGATAGGAGATGCTAGCCTATAGGACACGAAATTTGAGCTAAGTGAAGAAGTAGCCAATTGTCACTATGCTCAATTGCTCACAAACAGATTGCTTAATGCAAATGTATGCTCAAAGATTGCTCAAGTGTAAAACAAGTGGGTTTAGGTGTACTAAGGCATGTCCTATTTATAGGAATGTCCTACAAGTGCTTAAGGACGTTCTAGACACTTTCTAGGGGTTTCTAAGTGCTTAACTAGCCGTTAGGTATAAGTTAGTTGCTTTAACAACGGCTAGTTAATTAATTCTGCAGTTGCTGTCAGAGTCCATCTCGGTCGAGAAATGGTCGACCGAGACACCTACTCGGTCGAAGTTTTGTCGACCGACAGGCTCTCTGGATCAAGTGTTTTGCAACGTTTATCTCCAACTGCCAACTACCTTGTTAGTTGTGTCTAACGGCTACTTGGGTCTTTCTTGGTCGAGAAGATTGTCGACCGAGAGTGTCTCAGTCGAGGAGTTAGTCGACCGAGATTGACCTTGTTTCAATCTTTCAATTAAGGCACTAAGTGTGTGTATGAGTGTGCATATGTGAAGCTATTTGAAGGGGATGACTTATCTAAATGTGGTGTTTAGCTAGGGAAGATCTAACACTTGATTTACATGAAGTCTAAGTACTTGTACATTATATATTTGTACAAGTTTTTACAAAGAGATTACATTTCATGAAAAAATATAAACATGTAAGCATATGGATTTCCCTAATTGCTTTGTCATCCACCTTATTCCTGCAACACTCAAGTAGCACGTTAGATTAACAAGAATGAAATGTTTGTCATTATCAAAACAAAGGGATTTACAGATATCCATTTAGCCAACAAGATTATGGTACTTCATAGATTCTAGTCGATTAGTTGGCTCATCTTGTTGTGACCAACCTATCTGTAATGTTAGATTCACAATCCTCAATTTCAGATGTGTTCAAATAGAACTACTTTATTTGGTGTTACATGAAAAAATTGAGATTCCACAACAACTTGTGATTCCCTTGTTCTCATTGTACCACTTTTTTGATCTCGAAACATCTTGAGTTCTACTTTTACTCTCATTGATTCTTTAGGAACTGAGTTACCCTTTCAGCAAAACAACTTTTGTTATAGGATTGGGATTAATATTAATATTCAACAATCATGGTTCATTGATAAACATTTTCAAGAAACTACTTTCTCAATGTAGGTTTGAATTCTTTAGACGTATTAGGACATTTCCATATCATATCATATATGATGTTTTATAAACCATTCAAAATGGTACATTATTTAGTGATTATATATTTATGAGGATATAAGAAGATTAGATTAATTGATAATTATGTCATGACTCATCATGGTATAATTCCTTCATTCTGACACATCATGTTCAAATGTATTTGACTTATGATACATTATCACGGTTCTTCCCTAAAGGGTCTTAAGGTGTTGATGTAAAGTATTTTAACATTTGATCTCATCAAAGTTTCATAATACTTTCATAAAATTCATGCTTCCTTTATAATCTTATTGAACACTTCAATAAATTTATGTTTCTATTTTACTGAATGCATATCATAATATTACCAGTAATAAAAATGAAGTATGAATGATTATCTATGGCATTTATTCCATAAGATCTTCATCCATCATATGTATGAGGTCTAATGAAAACTTATCCTCCCACTACATCTAGTAAAGGATGTCATGTCACGTTATGTGCAAGCAAGAATTACATATTTCCTTAGGTTCAATAACCAAGGGAGTCTATATTAACATTAATATGTATCCCAGACATGCATTTCTTATATGTACATCTAAGGTGACTATTATTAATGATATTGTTGAGTTATCAATTACAATCGTTGGTATCAACATTTAAAAAATTATCCAAAATTCTTTCAAAGTAAAAATCATTAGATATTTAGGCATTGCCATGCAAGATCATATCTTTTGAAATGGAAACATTAATATCTCACTATATTGATTCATCAATATTGTCATACAAGATTCTCAATGTAAATGTTTCTATTTTCTTGGCATAATGAAATATCAGTCCAACTAATTCGATTACATGCCCATTAAGCTAAGATAAATTTAAATGTAAACTAAAGCTCCAATAACTCTTGCTCTCCTTGTCCATCCTTGTCCTTCCATGAGGGTTCTTACTTCTTGTCAGATCTTGCACATCAAGTATGTCAAGTCTCTATTTGAAGAAGAAGTAATTAAATTTATCTTATAATGTTTATACCTAAAGTTGAGGCCTCAGTGCTTTCCTTCTTCTACTTAAGTACCTCCAAATAGAGTGAATTTTTTTTCCTTTATCCAGGATGGTGAAATGGTGACATTTTTCTCTTTTCTTCAATCCTCCAATTGCTTGGATATCTGAAGATTTGGGCTTCTGGCCAACTTTAGAACTCTTCTTAGTTTTGCCTTTGCATTTAGACTTCCCCTTTGTCTTGCTGATCGCCATCACATACTTGGTCTTGTCTTTCTTGATCTGTCCCTTGGCTGTTCTCAACATGCCTAACAACTCTATCAATGATTTGTAAAATTCATTCATGTTGTAGTTCATGACAAACTGACTGTATGATTCTAGAAGACACTACAAAATCATGTCAGTGGCTAACTCTTGACCAAAGGGGAATATCAGTCTAGCTAGGTTCTCCACATACGCAATGAGCTTGAGTACATGAGGACCTACTGGATCTCCTTCTTCCATGTTACATTTGAATAGTGCCTTGGAGACATCATATCTCTCTTGTCTTTCCTGATCTTAGAACATGTTCTTAAATTGTATGACCATCACAATAACATCCATGTTCTCATGTTGTCTCTACAACTCATAGTTCATGGAGTATATCATCAATCACTTTACGTCCATGACATCTTTAGTATGCTTCTTATAAGCATCTTTATCATCCCTAGGTGCAGTTGGAAGGGGTTATCTGGTTCTGGCTTCTCCAGGAGATAGAGCTTGTGCTCCTATTTGAGAATGATTCTCAACATCCTGAACCAGTCAAGAACCCATTAAGTTTGTCCTTCTCAAGGACCAATCATAGAGAAAAGTGATTTTTGTTTGTTGCCATTTGATTCTACAAAAGAATTTACAATTTTATCAAAAACTCATTTTTATTTGATTTGACTATGATTTGGAAATATTAAGTAGGTTTTTAATTAACTATCATTCTCATTATTTTGATCAAATTGATAACCATCAAGTATCAATTCAGAAAATTACAGTGAATCAATTTTCTAATGAGTAAAATCCAAGATAATTCAACTATGGCCCGACCAATGCCGCAAAACACAATTAATTACCATGGTAGGAAACTTTTTCCAATTGCGTCATATGCAATTCTTGATAAACGATATGCAAAAATCCTAGGCATAATCATCTGTATTCTTATGGACTATCATGCTCTGAGAATCACCAGTTAAGCCTGACCCAATAGCAATACAAGAATAATGCACCCCACAAAGGTGGATCCTAAATTACTACCATCAAACTTTCATGAGGTTGACAGTGCACCATGTGAAGGCACAACCTACACATACTTGAACAAGTTTTTTATGTGTATTGTTGTTGGAAAGCATCTTTGACTTAATATGTTTGATTGAGTGATATATATATATATATATATATATATATATATATATATACTATATCCAGTCACCACATATATAGTACATATCAAATATATGCTATATCCCATAATGTAAAGTGATGGAATTATTTCCACCTAGGTCAATCATCACATCACATGTATGAACCTATTGTTGGTGTAGATATGTGCTTGCCAATTTGGGTAGATCGATTCAATCCTTGAACCGATCGTCTCATCTCTTGGCCTGTCGGTTGACCCTCCTGTCCAATCAATGTTTAGAATCCTTCCAAACTGTCAGTTGGGCCTTTAGGGACATTAATTTGGCCTCCTATCCAACCTATGTTTGGAATCCTTCCAAACAATCGGTTGGGTCCACTAGGCGGTCGTATGGCTCCTTCATTTTGTCCTCCATTGTCCTCTAGACGGTCAGCTCATCTCACAAATTGGTCGTCCATTTGGAAATGATCAACTTCTTCATCATTGTAAGAAAGGAAATTATCCTATTGCTACTTTTTTACATTGATACAAAGAAACCTCAAGTTAAATATGAGGGGAGAAAAGGTAGCAAAGAATTAACTTTACATTGGGAAGAGGGAGGTAGAGGTTTGATACATAGACTGAGATAGACATGATTAAAACCAAACCATCCAACCATACACAAATATTAGATTTAGGCCATAACCATGATACATATCCACCATCAAAATTTCTTTTAGGGAGATACATGTGAATTGCATATATATATATATATATATATATATATATATATATATATATATATATATAATATTATGTGGTCTTTGATCAGATGCACATATGAGACAGTTTAAATATTCACATCATATGAAATAAATAAATAATCAAACAAAAAATTCGATCATATTGGTTGTCCTAAAATAGTAAATTGACGTGGCTCTAATACCACTATTGGGATATATGGGTACAGAATAAGACAAGGGAAACGATATTTTATCTATCCATATTCTCCATAATAGAAAGATCGTGTCAAATATTATGAAATAGAAAGGTTGGTTTAATGAGTTTATACCTAGTCTTGGAGCAAGTTCAGTAAAAACAACTCATTGCGATGGAATTGTTTTCTAGTTGCAGTTGAACGGTGGTTGTGCAGCTCTTGGTCTTCACCACAGAAGGTGTATATGACAGCTTCTGTAGTGTCTCCTACAGTCTCGCCACAGAGTGCAGACTGACTTTGTCCTCCTAGAAGCAGCCAAAGGAATTCTTCCTCTAGATTAGTCTACATGGAGCAACTAGAACTCCTATCATTCAACTAGAACAAACAAGAAGGAGTTGTCCCTCATGTTGGCGTGCTAATCATCAACTTGCTCTCCCACAACAATGATCCTCAGTTGTTCTATCTCTCGTTGCTATCTCTCCCTAGTCATGTAGGACTTGCTTGGTCTCTCTTGGTTACCACAACCAGAGAGGACAATAATTGTCAGAGGATCTAATTCTAAATTGTCTATATTATTATTGTGTTATGGGAAGCCCCCAATACCCCTCTATTTATATATGGGGTTAGGTCCAGGGTTCCTAGTATGTTCGGGATCTATGTGGGAGTGTAAGAGAGTGAAAGATCTTGAATTTTTGTAACCTACAAACTATGAGATGGTCGTATGACACTGCAAGACGTTCATCATTACTGCAAGATAGTCATTTTGCAGTTTTCCAATCGTAAATGAAATTGACAATTCTTTTCCAATAATGTTAAACATTTAATTCCTTGCATCACAAGAATTGTACAATTGAAATGATGGAACTTTCTCATGAATCCAGAAAGTTACTAGAACATTCGTTCGATCTAATCGAGTTGATCAGTTCACCAGTTGAACTTGTCATCTCACTCAGTCAAGCCAATCACGTCACCCAGTGAGCTGATCGGTTGGATATAATTTGTCCAAAACTTCAGCTAATTCAGTTCTAATCATCCTGACTCCCCAAATTCCCATCTCAACCCTTAAAATGGTTGTTTGGCACTCTAGAAAACTATCTCACACCATGAGATGATTGGGTGGCAGTACAACTAGTTGATCATGTTGCTTGAATTGATTACCTAAATAGTTTAGTAATCAATCCAATCATCATTCAAGATTATACTCCTCTTCTAGATGAGTTCCTATGTGTGTGACCCTATAGGTCCCAGACCACGTTGGCAGTGAATTTCTATAACTAACTTATGACATCACAAGAACAGAGCGGTGCCTTGTCGCACATCAGTGCTACCCAAGTGATTGGAAAGTTGGAGAACAACTTCAACATACAATATTTGTAAGGTGTTGCAGTGATTGTATAATTCCTTTGTCTCTGATATCTAGAGTGAACTCAAGGCATGGAGTAGTCATCCTCTAAACATTCATCTCATGTTTCTTGAACTAAGAGCAGACTGTTTGAAATAATGTGATCTCAATTATCTATTGATTCACATGTGTGTGTGCATGTATGTTTCTCAGTCTCGCTTATCAAGTGGACAAGATGTCATACTCCAGTAGGAGTGATAAATCCCATCTATGTTACTCACATTCTATCTCCATGTATCAAAGTCACTCAATCATCACCTTTGTGACAACCCATGGTTTAGGACTGCATTTGATGATGCCAAAGTGTGCCCAACGACATGTGATGAATGTAGTGATTTTAGGTCTAAGAATCACACTCACCACCTTCACTATGAGAGATGACTATGACCATCAATTATGGTTTCCATGTGTCACTCTCAAGGTGGGTCTGTCTGATACACTATTCTCTAACATGTATCTATGTTCTTGGTTTGAGATTGCCATATCATGACTAATGAGATCCAGTCATCAACCAACCCACACTCCAGTCTTATGTGTTATTAGTGTATATCTACCTTCCATAGTGACAACCGACTAGGGAGATAATAAGAATGTACATACTCTTAGCATTTGTATGATCTCATTCTCCAAGTTGTGTACTTGAAGACATACATAATTGAGTATTGTCATTATTTATACGTTCATAATGTTTCCTTATTATCTCATAACAGAATGAAACAAAATGAATTGAAAGCTTTCCTTTAAGAGTCTCTCTGGGCATACCTTACCAACATATTGCATATTCAGTTTTCAAGATGTTTCGTCAGCACTTCCCTGTTTATTCTCTAAGTACATATGTTGGTGGACATTTAGCCATCGACATTGGTGTATTAGAAAACAACCTAGATATAGGTTCTATTATCCATGTAGGAATTGTAGTAACAACTTGAAAGTCAAATTGTTGAAGAAATCAAAAGCCATGTCATGTGAAACATGATTGTACAAGGCTATATAGAATGGTAGTGGAATGGAGAGAATCCAACTATGAGATCAGTAGATGTCAATCGTAGTACTTGTGTTGAAGAAGAAATTGTTGTCGATGATGTAGATGTGAATGAACTGATTCTGATAGACATGGTTGATGCGATGCTACATAGTTGTAGGGTAGAGGACATCGATTCACCTTCCTTATTTAGAAACATTGTGCATTATGTTGAGAGACTGTTATACTTAGGTTGTACTAAGTTTATGAAGCTGAGCACATTGTTGAGATTTTATACTCTGAAGGCTAACAATAGATGGAGCGACAAAAGTTTCATGTCATTTAGTCTTTGTTTAAATAAATTCTTCCTAAAGGAAATGAGCTTCCAATCTCAAAATACAAATTAAAGAAAATGTTGTGCCCAACGAGAATGAAGGATAAGAAGATACATGCATGCCAGAATGACTGTATGTTATTTCAAACAGACTATGTTGATTTAAAAGATTGTCCAAAATGTGAGGCGTCAAGGTATAAAGTGATGACTCTGGGAAGTCTAAAACTTGCTCTCTTGCCAAGGTGATGTGTTATCAACCTAGAATACCACGATTTCAATGCTTGTTTGCCAATACCATGGATGTGGACAATTTAAGGTGGTATGTAGAGGTAAAGAAAAATAATGATGGGATCCTATAACATGTGTATGATTCACCACAATGGAAGAAGATTGATTTATTTTACCTTGAATTTGGTGAAGAAGTCGGGAATCTAAGACTTGGTCTTTGTACCGATGGGATGAATCCATACGACACATTGAGCAGCCAACATAGCACTTGGGTTGTTATGATTATTATATACAATCTTCCTCACTGGTTGTGGTTGAAAAATAAGCACATCATGTTGTCATTGTTGATATTGGGCCCTAAATAATCTATAAATGATATCAATGTTTATCTTTAACCTATGATTGATGACATAAAGAAACTTTGGGAAGAAGGTGTGATGACCTATGATGCTTCACGTAGAGGGGAATTTTATTTGCATGCTATGTTATTTTACACTATTGATGAATTTCCATCACATGAAAATTTGTCTGGATGCAATGTAAAATGATCCAAAGCATGCCCTATATGTGAAGATAATACTAATTCAATATAACTAAAACATGGCGGCAAGACTATGTATTTTGTTCATTTAAAGTTTGTTCCAAAAATTCATCCTTACCAAAGGTTGCACAAAGCATTAAACATATTGAATGAGGACTGGAGTGCCCCTAAACCTATATTAGGGGAGGTTATTCATGAAAGACTAAAAGACTTTTTCAATGCATTCGGTAAGATATCACAAAGTACAATTCCCAAATAGAGTGAGAAATCTTTATACAAGAAGAGATCAATATTCTGGGATCTTCCTTATTGAGTTCTTTGACAGTTAGGCATTGTTTTGATGTCATGCATGTTGAGAAAAATGGTTGTGATAATGTCATTGTTACTATGTTGAATATACCAGTTAAGACTAAAGATGTCATCAAATCCAGAATGATTATACGTGCGTTGAGAATAAGAAAAAAATTAACAGAAGTAGTTAGTAGTGATAGAAAAATATATTTACCTCCTTCTTGTTACACATTTTCTAGAAGGAGAGAAAACTTCTTGTGAGTGCTTGCTTATTGTTTAGGTACACATGGATACTCTTCCAATATATGTAAATTGGTATTGATGAAGGATAAGAAGCTGATAGATCTTAAATCTCATGATTGACACACTCTAATGCAACAAATATTACCTATGAAAATTCAATCTATAATGCCAAAGCATGTAAGGTTTGCAATCACCAGGTTTTGTTTCTCCTTTAACACTCTATGTAGAAAAGTTATTGATCCGAGAATCTCGATAAGTTGCAAAGAGAAGTGATCGTTACCATGTGCCAACTTAAGATGTATTCCTCCTTCATTCTTTGATATTGTGGTACATCATGGGATCTATTTGACTAGGGAAGTGAAAATGTTGGGACCTATTTTCTTACATTGGATGTATCATTTTAAACGATACATGAGTATTTTTAAAGGTGATGTTCGAAACCGTTATTGTCCTGAAGGGAGTATTATTGAGTATTATGTGGTGAGGGAGTTATGGACTTTTGCAATGACATTATGAGTTGTAATGAAGCTTCTATAAACCATAAGAATATTGAGGACTATTTTGGCAAAGGGACTTTAGGAGCATGAGTGAAAGTAATCAGTTGCGAGCTGTGGAAACAAGATCACTTTTATATTTTATACAACATTGATGAAGTGAGTGTTTATATCACCAATCATACCAATTTCATCAAGACAAAATATCCTCAAGCGAATTCAATGTGGCTTGCTAGAGAGCATAACAAGACATTTATTAGGTGGTGTAGTAGTAGAATCTTGTCATAAAATTGATAAAGGAAAGAAAGACTTCATATGTAAAGAACTATGTGTGAGATATTAGCATTTGCAATTCTATTTTTAAAGCTATTTATGATTCTATTTTAAAAAATATTTTATTAAGTATATGAACTTTTGCAGAGCATGTTTGACCTAGATGAAAAATTGCATCTCAAAAAGGTGATTCAACATTGTGTGAGGATACTAAGGAATTATAGGACAAATCTGACAAGAGAATACATACATGACGCCGAGAAGAAGAAGAAGTCAACCACTAAGCAATGGAGGTATCTTGACCTAGATATGTGGGAGTGTTTGTTTCTATGAGAAAAACTGATGAATTCAAGGTATTAAGCCTTGCTCCCCATTTTGAATACATTCTTATGAATTCATTATTTTACCTTGACCTTGATTGTTACATTTTACTTACAAATTACTATTAATGATTGTTACTAACTAGTCTGCAAGCAATTTTCAAAGGCAAAGGTGTGCAAAGAATGTGCACAACCATACAATGGGTCCAATTGGCTATGCAATTCTTTGCCAAAAGCTACTACATGTGTCTTCTCCTCAGCAACCTACTCCTGGGACTATTGAGTCCTCTATGACTCCTAGACCTCTACCTCTCCATGATTTGTGAGTAGCTGGGAGGCAAAGCAATTCTAGAGAAATATCCAACCCCGCCTCTACTGAGGTGGGTGCAAAAATGGTAAAATTTAACTCTTAGAGAAATTAGTATGGATCATTGTTACATTTTACTGACCAATAAATATCGATGATGATTAGAGGGATCTCCACAAGAGAAGGAAACAAGGCAAGTTTATCCCTTAGGGCACTAGGGATGAATGGACAGTTGCTCTAGGTAACCCAAACCATCTCTGGCATGTTAGGGATGTAGGCGCTGGTGTTGGTATAAAAGCATTCTTTGGGCAATCAGAGCATAAGCACAAATCTATCCAGGAAGGAGGATTCTCATAAGAGAAGGTACAAGATTTGATTGCAAAGGGAATTTAGGATGCAATGAGACAATATCGTACTTCTCATTCATCTCCTCATAGAGTACCTATGGTGTCACACTCTACGTACGAGTTGGAACCCCCTACAACAGAGGTTGTTGGGAGTAATTCTGTGGACCTGCCACCTAGCACGTTCGTTGTAAGTATTTTTATGACACAATGGTCTTACAAAAAAAATTGTATAATATGTTTGAGTTTAGATATATACATAACACTCTATAAAAATTTGTATGGGTTGAGTCCATGACATCTTTTATTACAAGGATATGTCATTGTTGTGGGCGAGGCTTACCCACCCCTTATTGGTGAAATGCTTCATGGTGCTCCAATGCCCATCGAGGCAGTTCACGTGATGCCAAGGCTTGTCTATGCTGCTTGGAAGAAGACTACACTGCCATATGACCACTCTGGGTATGAGATGATAGGTGAAGCAGAAGGCGTCGTAGTCACATGGTCCAAAGCAGGAGTTGTCTATACCGATATATGCTAAATTTACATTGTGGTTTTATGTGTATATACATGACAATTGATATTAGATTATATATATGTAGAACAGAATGCCTAAGAACCCCCCTACAACTCATCCTCCACCTCCACCTCCCCTCAATTACCTAGTTGGCTTACAAAGGATCTATTCGATTCACTAGGTCCTCACTACATGGGTATGGTACATTGGATAGGAAACTTCTATGATCATTTCTATTAAGGAGGACTTTGTAGCTCAGCCTCATGATAGTAGTATATTATTGCAAGATATTTGAAGATGCTTACTTATGCTTGGTTGAATACATCTGCGATAGAGCTTTGGATATTGTGAGATCTTATATAACTAACTACATAATTTTATATATGTTGATCTATTTTCTTATATATTAATGCATACATGATACCCATTTTGCATCCACTTGCATAGGGTGTGTACAAAGTTCACACTACCCCATGTGGCAGTTCTAGTTCTGTCAATTTTTAGCTGTATACTTAAAGACCCTGCACTGGTTTCCTAATACTACTCTAAACATTTAAATATTTTATTAAAGTAAAAAAGAGACTTCTTTTTACTCAGGAATAATCATTGGGGGTTGTTGTTTATTGTTCCCACTATGCTAACTGTGTACTATCTAGATCCTAAGGGTGACCAAGTAGACAGTGGGGAACACGAAATGAAAAAGATATTATTCACATGAGTAGATTTTTATATTTATATATGTTAACATATATTATTACATGAATATTTACTAATGTAATTCAATGTGTTAAATTAGCATATAGGGCTATAAAATATTTTAAAAAGGTTGGAGGAAAGGTGCATAATAAAAATAAAGTAATAAGTTGGCAGAATGTTGATGTAGTATTATGAATCCAATGCATATTTGTGCCAACTATGTTTACTTTTATTTATTAATGGTTTGTATGTGGATAAATTTATAATGCATTGTACAAGACAATGGTTCAACATCAAATACTTCATAATGTAGTATATGGACATGATTGTCAGACATTGGGCACTAGATATCAATTGCATACAAAATGTAATCTATAGATACAATTTTGATCATCATAATTAGATAGTCTCATTTGATAATATGAAAATAACAAACTTTTAATTTATATATGCCATTCTCTTTGCAGGTGTTTGCAATGATAAGGCCATATATAACAAAATAGCTAGATGAGATACAAGAACAATGGGAACAAGCCTTCGTTAAGAATATGAATTTTGCATTTGATAGGGATAAAGAAGAATGATTTTTTTAAACTATGATGTCATTATTTTTATATATACGTGGTTCTTATGATTTCTTGCAACTTTAAATTTGATGCAAGTAAATTATTCTGCATATGTGAATGATGAATATATACATGTGTGTGAATGTAAAGATAAATACAATGAGAATTGTGATTCTACATGTCATGTGAATAAACTAGGTGCATATGTGAATGAAGTATCATGTGTGTGAATGAATGTGAAGATGAATAAATAGAATTTAGTTTGCACATGTGATGGGAATGGATTGGAGAATGAGTCTTGTATGTGGATGGATTGTGTTTGTTATTGTAGGTTTTGTAGGTTTATTGGCCTATTGTTAAGATGAACTCACATGATATTGTTAATCTGCAGTTCAGAAATGTAGTTCTGAATTGTAAGTTCTGTATCCTGCTGCAAATCCACACGGTAGGTATGTAGACCTGCTATTTGAAAACTAAAACTTAGTCATCGGTTGTTTGAGAATAACCGAC
The DNA here is from genome assembly GCA_963693085.1 of Alisma plantago-aquatica. Classification (NCBI taxonomy): domain Eukaryota; kingdom Viridiplantae; phylum Streptophyta; class Magnoliopsida; order Alismatales; family Alismataceae; genus Alisma; species Alisma plantago-aquatica. The sequence goes on from OY856415.1 coordinate 433,440,860, forward strand.
GTTACAAGATGGAGTCATTAGTTATGTATTCTAAAACTAAAATCATAGTACTAAACTAAAACAATCACTCTTGGTAGCACAAACATAGTTGTCGGTTTTTTTCTACATAACTGACATTGAATATATTCATTATCAGTTGCTTAAAGTGAAATCGATAACTTAGATGACCAACCAGTGTTGGTGTTCCATTTAAATCGATGACTTAGGAGCCTTTCCAAGGTACAAATGTGACCTGGTATGGAAATTCCATGTCAATTTTTATACAAGAACTGACGACCCAGTCTCCTACCGGTGTCGGTTTTTTTCTTCTCATGGCAACTGAGGCCAAATCTCCATTTTTAATTTTTCCGTATCCTTATAACTGACAACATAAGAATGTGTAGTGTCTCCTACTTAGGTGTCAGTATAAAACTGACATTATAGGGTCATTTTAACCAATACTATGGGTAGTTTCTATACTAGTGAGACAAGGACCAACACACAAGAAGATTAGAGGATAATAAACAAATATAGATTAAAAAAAGTTGTAATAATTTTTATGATCAAAATAATCGAATGATGTAAGTAGATAATATGAAGAACATGTAATTGAATGAGAATATAAGAAGTTAAAGGAAATTAAACATTCAAGAGATAATAGTTAAAATCAACAATTAGGAGTGCAACATGACTAACATTTGTACAGTCTAATGGTGTTCAGAGGCGGGAGGCATTAGAGGAAGGATTATCTAATCACGAGTAATGGAGAAAGTAAAAAGGGGAGAAAGTAAAAATTCTACCCACCTTAAAGAAATTTCATCCTCGAAATTTGCATTTATTGACACGATACTACCAACCTTAGGGTTTCTCATATGTAAGCCTTAACACCTTAATCTTGTCATAAAGACTCGTAAATCGATACTAACATTTTCATAATATGGCATTAACATGGATAACTACAATTTTATAACAAGATTAACAATGCTAACACACTTATACCTTACTACTAAAAACTAAACCATACCTTCACTACCTACCATGAAAAGAAAAAATGCTCACATACCCTTATAATTAGCATAATATTATTACTTATCGAGTCAACTAAGATGATTTCTCCATATATTGTTGCATTATAATGCTCCTTTTCCTTGGAATATAACTTAATTGACATTACTTTCTTAAAGTTACTCTTATTAACTTCCTTCCTCATGACTTAATCATAAGTGCATTTACATTTAATCTTGGCATAAACTATGGCTTTTCACTAACTAATGTATTAGTTTTAGGTGACTATCTAATTTATGTCATATGTATTAGCCCCCTTTAAATCATCCCCAGATATGTGTTAATCATGTACATACGCAATGATGCGGGACCTTACTATACTACTCTTTGTCAACCTAATAGCGCACATGTCCCATACCACATGCACTAATAAGTGGTAAAGAGATGCATACCAATTATTTATGCATGTGACATCTCCTCTACAACCCTCAATTGGCATGCACTAACCATTGAGTAAAGAGGGGACATATCACATGTGGAGGTTAACACATAAGATCCAAACTAGATGGGCATCTACCCCTAATACACATAACCTAGTATACATAAACCTCTAGACTTATAATCCTTTCATAGTTCTACCCTTAATCATTCCTCATATACTTGGATGTCTATTCTGAACTCTCAACTTCATTACTTCAACCTAGGATGCATAAAGAGATTTGTGCCAAGTGGACCTAAAGGACTTCCAATTGATTGAGAGTCATGAGAGTGCCCAATGGTCAATTATCCTATTGCCCTGATACCAAGTTGTCACACCCCAGTTTTAATACACATGAACATGAGCAAAAGTGTTAATTCCTGACTCATACTTGATGCATCAAGAACAATTGAAATATAATTAACACTTGACATACTTTTCATTCTCATTCTCAAAAGTTTACATAAAAGGGAAATTGAATACATCTTATGTAATGTTTCAAAGATCAAAACATGAACAACTATATCTTAAAACATACAACTAAAATGAGGTGGATAGTTGCACCCCACCAAGGAACTCCTAGTCTTTCATTAGGTCCTCCATGTTCTCCTTCTGATGTCATAATCCTCCTGTGTTCTTCACCTACGGACATCTCGTCCCCAGCCATGCATTGAAAAAAATGATAGTTAGTAAGTGGCACAAGTATTCTATATATGTAAAATACTAGAATATGAAAATGATTGTACAATATTCTTAAACATGATGCATGAAATATAACATAAAAACTAAGAGAAACATGAATCTTGAATATGTGATATTTCTTTAAGCTTAGTTCTCATCTCTTTACTTAACTTATATTGGAGACATGTACTCTGGTACCGGGGTCTCATTGCCTACACTGTGCATGGGTCATCTAATCTGAATCATCCTGCACTAAGGGCCCAAGCCTCATGACCTGTACTAAGGTCTTGGGTCAAGTATCTTGAGTTGACCTACACTAAGGGCATGTATCATGTATCTTGAGTTGACCTGCACTAAGGCATGGGTCCAACTCCATAATCTGATGTCAACTTAATTCTGATCTTAACTTAAATCTCATTACATGAAAATAACTTGAAACATGATTAACATGATCACTTGAATACTTAAGTAAATCGGCATGATTACATGAAAATTATGTATTTTATCTTGAGTTAATAATGTCCCTCTTCTGAATGCACCACAATGCTCATAAGGTCGGTTAAGACTCACATAAGGCTAGTAAAGGCTCATACAAGGCCAGTTAAGGCTCACATAATGCTCCCACAAAGCTCATAAGGTCAGTTAAGGCTCAATTAAACATGATCGAGAGGACTATATTCACCTAACATGATTCTGAATCTTAAACATGATTTCCGTAATTTCTTAATTCAATGAACATGATTATCCTAATTTTTTATTCATTATCATGGCAGTACTACATAATACTTCATTTGAAATAATAAACATGAACATAATATAAAATGTAACTTCTTAGAATGAACATGATTTTCCATAAGAAAATAAATCATAAATACCTCACTTAATGACATAGACATGTGAACATGCCATGAATAATAAATATGAAATAGTCATGGGCATGGACCACTTAGATAATCAGTGAGAAGAAAGCTCCTAAGATTTTCCTGATCATTTCTATTAGATAATATAAGGTTTCTTAATTATCATCTTTAAATCTAATTATGTTGTCTATAACTTCGTGAAAACCAATTCAAATAAGGTCTTGAAACCTAGACCATTAGCTAGATCTCAAAAAAGTGGATCAACTTTCATATATATAGGTCATCCTCATCTGAACCCTGTAGCAATTACTATGAATTTCTAAAGGTTTGGTATGTACTGACCAATTAGAAATGAGATAAATTGATAACCCATATACTAAAATCTCGGACCAAAGAATAGACCAGGAAGACTGATATACCCTTTAATATGTGTATCATGTTTATTCTTAATAGGGATTGATCCGGTCAAACGTCCATTAAGTCGACGGAGCTGTATCAAATCCAAATCATGTCAATCTTCTCTTTTTACACTAGTTTAGCATGACACATTATTTACATTGTTAGGACAACTCACTAATTTGACCTTCAAGCTTGTTCTCTTGTGAGAACACAATAGGTCGACAATGGTGAGGCCAAGTTGATACCCCAAATTTCAACAACAATGACAAGGCATTTACTACAAAATGATGGTTGAAGGGACTTCCTCACCTTTAGGTGAACTCCTCAAGCCATTGAACAAAGTCTATGGTATCGATAACACCATGAACTTACCTGTGATAATGAGAAATAGAGCACAAGCTCAAATTTTGCAAAATTGTGTTGGCGCAATGGGAATGTGGAAAAACTGTATCTTTGGCTTCACAACCATCTCACGGAGATGGGAGAGGATAATTACTAACCAAAACTCCATCAAAATGGGCATGGCACACTCGTCCTATACAGGTAAGGCAGCCATGGTCGGGGGTCCAACTAGACCAAAATGCCAGGTCCAAACCCTAAGAAAAATATGATGGTAACAGAGCATGGAATCTTACTAGACCGGTGATCTAGAGATGGCGACCAAAGTTCCTCAATTGAACTCATTTTCGTCTTGGGTGATGGTGGGATTCATGGTGCTGTCTTGAAGGAACTCAAATGCAGTTGAAAATAGAGAAACATTGCAGCAATCTGGTCGGTGCTCTAGGGATCAAAAGGAGAAGGTATGAGGATGTGTATGTGCATGGATGCATCTCTGTGTGGATTGGAAGCAGAGGGGAAATTATGGAGTTTGGGTGTTCTCTCTAGGAGAGGAGAGAGGGCTTCAATTATAGATTGATTGACTCGGGATGGCCCCACAGTTCTAGTGGTGGCTAAAATCATAGGAATCGTGGAGGGGAAATAGGGGTTGAGGGGTCTAAACTTCAGGCTTTCTGTTTTTCGTTTGATCGTGTCTCTCGTGGGAGGTAGAAGGAGATGGTCTGACCCTTAGATCATCATCTAGCAGATGTCATGAGCAGATGTATAGTGAGAACAGGCAAGCCATGCAAGAAGAATGTGTGATAGTCTAACTTAGGCTAGTCCTATCCAACTTAGATACACATAGATCATCAATGGTGTTAATTAGATAATTAGGTTATTAAACAGGGGTTCCTATGATTTTCTTCTTGTTAATATTTGCATTGATTAAGATTATCTAAAAAATGAAATTTGGCCATTTTGCTAAATCAACTATGAGGAATCCAAATATCTACTTAGATTTCTGGTTTGAATTATGAAGTCATGTGATTTACATTATTAATTACTTCGGGTACTAAATGCATTAATAATCATTGGAGAGGAATTATTCCACTACGGTTTAAAGGAAGGCCTAATATTCCACTATATACTCATAAAAATCAAGAGAACATTTTATTCACATATGATGGGTAAAATATCTATTCAAACTCTAGCTAGTCATAATTGCATAATTAGGGATTATTATCATATTATAATTTGAGAATTGCGTGCATCATAATATGTCAGACTTATTTTTGGGTTTTGCATCATTGGAAAAACATAAATTTGTGTGACTTAACATTATTGGTCAAGTTTTTCTTGACTAAAATTCTAGGGTGTTGCAAAGGCAATTAAATACATGTGAGGGGAAGGCATATTTTATATAAGATAATTCAACTAGGCAATTTATGAAAATGACTTATCGAAAGTAATTTTGATGGGTAAATTCCACTTCCATAAAGAAAATCACATTTTTGTTCTGAAAGCCTCAAATTAGGATAAAGTGGGTTAAAATGAAAGTATTAATTATGTGTGAAAAATGGAAAATATGGAAAAATTATTAAATGTGGGAAAATAGGAAAAATGTGCAATGGATGCATCATTATCGAGAGAATTTACATTGAGACTGAATCTCCATTGAGTGATTAAAATGGGGTGTTAGTGTATCAATACTCAAAAATTTTGAAAATATTTTAGATTTTCACAATAAAAAGATTAGTTTATAATGTTAAAATTGTTCTATATCATATTATATATTGTTCCAGAGCTATTTCACTTAATTTCATCATAGTCTACAGGCAAATAGTTCTTTAACCTAATTTCTATTTAACCAATATCCTAGGGACAACTAATTTGTTATAGCCATTGCATACAGTGTTAAGAGGTTAGCCAACCTCAAGTTATCCAAATTTCTAAGTAGACAAAGAACAAGGGACCAAAGACCAAAAAGGATACAAAGCCAAAGGGAGTAAAAAATCCAATATATGAACTCTAGTGTTGTCTTAATATAAAAAAATATTTGTGATGGCTGCCCCACGAAAGGAGAGAGATCTAGCGATAGAGCGCGACCACTACCCTGGTAGAGAAGGTTACCATGTATGGAGGGAGAAGGGTGGAAATGTGAACTATCCTAAACATCTAGACTCTCTGGAGATCCGTTTCAACTGATTCTATGCAGAAATTCGGATCAGAAAAGCCCTCAATAAAATGCAAATCATTATGGAAGGCAATCAACTTTTTACCCGCATTTAGAAGTTCTTGAAAATACAACTGGTGTTGTTATTTTTTCTAAGGGATACATATTGGACTTCATTCAAGATTTCTACCTTATGTAAAAGTATCTTATTAGAATTTAAAATCAAACGGGATCTATAGAAGTTATCAATAAAGAGAATGGGACCTTTGTCATCACATTCTTTAGTCCCCTAGATATAGAGTTTTCCATGGAACAAGATTCATGGTTCGTCAAATAGAAACCTATAATTTATATGATGTGGCAGTTTGGTCTCCCATTTTAAAAATAATCTTGGTGAATGTACATGCCTGGATAAGAATCACTTATTTACCTTTAGGACTCAGAACATCAAGATGTTCAAGAAAATTGGACTTTCTTAGGCATTTTTTTTGTATTGATAGATCTACCAATGAGTGTTATTAGTTAAAACTTTCTTGGTTACACGTTCTCAGGTCATAAATTCATAATCTATGTTTCCTACTTCAATTGACTTGTAGTGTGATGATGAAGAATATCAATAAATCATGATTTTCTGACATTTGTAAAAAATGCAGATTGTAATGCCCGAGCCCAACACCCAAGGTTCAGGTGGAGTTTCAAGAATGATGAATAGCCTGATAGGACACCACATGTCTCAATTACACACTTTATCCTCACTCACGCATAGCCCACGATCAACTTCTCAACATGTCACCAGTCCTACTAGTACTTTGGGCTGAGCACGCCTAACTACAGAGTTCTTAGTGAAGGTTTCCCTAAAAAGAAGGTGCATTTTAGTGATATCATTAGTCCAATAATTCCTTTTAAGGTTGTTTTAATTGAGACTTCAGATTCAAAGATGTTACAATCTCCCCCACTTAGAATCTTTATGGCATCATCAAGGCTCAAAGATATACCCTCATACTCACTTCCCTATTTCAATGTTGACCTAGAATGGATCATGTACACCTAGATACCATTCATGTTCACGAGTCCAAGGGTGCCTCCATTAACTTGGATAGACCTTTCCAACATAGCTCAATGCTACCAGCACAAGGGTGGCTCCATAAACTTAAATAGTAATGTCCATTATGGTTGGACTGCATAGTTGAAGACTAGGGTGTCACATGCCTATGTGGGTCCCACCAACTACAAGGGATCTGGCTTTGATACCATTCGCAATGTGTGGGCCCACGTCCTAAGGATCCAGTTTAAGGAATGATGAATTGCCTCATAGACCACCACATGCCTCAACTGTGAGATTTTTCCTCACTCATGCACATCCTAGGATCAACTTCTTGATAGGTCAACTGTTACTACTTTGGGCTAATCATGCTTAACCACAAATTCTTAGTGTTGGGAACCCTAAAAAGGAGATGTGCCTTGTTGATATTGATAGTCTAGTCATTCCTTGTAAGATCAATTTATCCAAGGACTCAAATGTTGGGATGTTACATATATCATTTTGTCATGAATCCTTCTTCTACACATTGAAGTCTAAGCAACCTTTAAAATATTTAAAAAAATTGAGGACCAATCTACCTTTGAGATACCTTTTATTCCTATTATAGAATAGATGTTCACTAGGCTTATATATATTTCCTCCAATCCAATTTAGATATTCGATGATATGCCTGTGTTGGTGAATATAGGAAGTTTTAGAGCAAGAGAGATGAAATCTACATCATGGATAATAAAAAATTGACTTCTCCTCTAGTCCTTATATGAAGTTCATATATGGTATCTCATATAGAGTCTTGAATGATATCTTCAAGCCTATGAGTAACAGATTTAGCAAATTTGTTGTTATCATTTAGGAAGTTGAGGCCGAATACTCAACTACCCAAGTGCATCAATGAATAATCCTATTGAATCTCCTCTTGGAATGTGAGAGTCATTGGAAAAAAGTCAAAGGCATCAAATAGGAGTTAAGAATATTGAACTCTTAGTTTATTCTTCTAAATGTGAAAAATATAATAAAGAAGAAATCCTATAGATTTTTATCAAGACATTTTCCTAGAAACAAGTTCATTTATAACCATATATCTCATCCTCTTGGAAGAGTCTTGTTATTTGGGGACAAATAAATATGTTATCATCGAGATATCAAATTCAAACGGGGATGTTCACTTCAAAATATCTACAAATAATCCATAATTTCATATTTTTGTAGTCTATGGGATTGATGATGATTTGCCTACATGCTATCTCACGATTCTATTTATAATATATCTAATTCTAATTATATTCCCCATCTTATTGTCAAATTTTATTCATTCGGGAAGGACTATGAAAAGGAGGTTAAGCTTCCTCCTACTAAGAAAACTATGAATTATTGTAACTTGCATCTTGAATTGTGGATTATAAGAGCTTCACCTAAAAGTTCTTTTTTTCTAGGATAATTACCAAGAGGGTTTAGACTTCACAACTTACAAAAATTTACATGGTTTTCTTTGATGAAATTTTTTTAGAATAGATTCATAACACTTTGGGTAAATGTGTGATACAGACAGCAACCACCAAATCATCTTCTTCAATACTGGTATTCCTAAAAATATTCTCCTTTTCATTTTATCAATTCCTAGGAAGCAAGAGATTATTTTCACTCTATTATGGATGAGGTCTGGAATATGATGTCCAATGTTTCCTATAATCAGATTCAATGAAGAGTTCTAGATTCTCATATACAAAATTAAAGTTTTGAACCAACATGTGGTTGGTAGTGTATTTGATACAAACATGTCATGAAAATATAATGCTCTATGTGCTCAAAATGAAGCTGACATAGATCCTTCAAATCATGCGCTATATAAAAAAGTGAGTAAACTCATGAAGGAATGCAATATAGTTGAAGTTAATGAAGAATCTCTTCTTAGACAAAAGTAAATAATACAACAACTTAGAGAGGGTGACCAGAAGTCAAAGTTTTTCTATTCCTCTTTGAAAACAAGATGACAAAGTAATCAAATTAATAATATCAATATTGATGACAATATCATGTATGATCTTATAGAAATTTAGAGTCACATTACTGACTTCTATTACAAGATATTTATAAAAAATTACACTTTCAAAGGATGTATATTTTCCAATTGGAAGGGTACTATTTTATCAAAAGTACAAAGAGATAACCTTATTTCCATATTTCTCAGTATGAGAAATATGATATATTGAGCAATCTAAAGGTTGATAAGACCCTTGTACCTAACAGGCTCAATGCTTAATTTATTAAGAAAACTTGGTCAATCATTGGGGGTTGGGGTGTTCCTATTGCAATCAAAGGTCTATTCTATAATGGTGAACTCCTAAAGGAAGAAAATAACACATGCATTACCCGTATCCCTAAAGGTAATGGTGGTGTCGATATTAAGAATTGGAGACCTATTTCCTATTGTAATGAGGACTACAAGATCATATCAAACATTTAGGCTAATAGGATCAGGAGAGTGATGCCAAGTATCATATGTGATCATTAGTGCTCCTTCATCAAAGGAAGGATCATCAAGGATGCTACAATCCTTTGAAAAAGATCATCCATGATATCAACAGAAGAAACTTTGAAAGTAAGATGTGATTGAAAATTGACATTTGCAAAACTTATGATACTGTACCTTTGGACGTCCTTTACTCTATTATGTTCAAAATGTAGTTTCCACCTATATGGATAGATCGAATTTCTAGTATTTGCACTCTTGTTCTATCATGTTCTTATTAATTCTGACTCCTATGAGTGTTTCAAACCATCCAATGGAATTATGCATGGGGACCTTATTGCCCCTTACCCTTGCACTATTATCATGTAGAGGTTCTCAATCATGACAAAACTGGAAATGCACAATGGTCTTATTACCCCTATTAGGGTCTCAAAGAATTTTTCCCTATCCCACTTCATTTTTGCTGATGATTTAATGAAATTCCTTGAGGCTAACTAGAATAATGTTACTAAAATTCTGGATACTTTTGACAAATTTGATAACTTATCTAGTCTAAAAGTAAACAACTCAAAAAGTGAAATTATTATGAGTAAACAAGATCAAAAGACTAACATTAATGATATTCTTAGTGTCAAGATTTGTTGGCTACCCTCTAAATATTTGGGAGATCCACTTTTCATTGGGAATCATAATAATTGTTCTTAATCACCTCTTATTGATAAAGTCAAATCTAAACTAGAAGCATGAAAAATAAAAACCTTTTAATGGAATCCATATTAGAGCTCATACAGTAATATCCATCTATACTGGAGCTTCTCGTTTCCCATTCCAAGTTCTAGTATGCATGAAATTGAGAAAATCAACAAGGATTTCTTATAGGGTAAAGCTAAAGACAAATCACTTCTTCACCTTGTCAATTGGTAAAAGGCTACTAAACCAAGAAAATAAGATTATTTTAGGGATTAGAAGAATTAAATATGTTTCTAATGCATGTCTTCTTCTGAATGGTTGGAATATTGCAAGCCAAAAAGATACTTTGTTGGTTAAGTGGATAAATCAAAAGTACTATCTAAGAATTGTTGTTGGTTCATTAGTACTCACCTCCCATGTCGTGGCATTTTTGCAATATTGTTAACAACAAGGATGGTATTATGAATCTCACTAAGTTCTATGTGGACAATGATAAGAAAAAAAACTTTGTCATGGCCCATGGATTCCAACAAAGATTTTTCTTCAAGATATATTGTGTTCTGATGCTATTTTAAATTTGGGGTTCCTATAGACATCTATATCAACTCTGTTATCTCTCATAATAAATGCCATGTCTTGATGAATAGAAAATATGAAGCTTATTGACTATCTTAACTCTATCTCTCCTTCCTCAAGCATAGATGGCTATCATTCCATATGTGATAAGAACAATCCAAAGATGAAATATATATGTAATGATATTAATAATTCAAAATAATGAGGAAGATATTTTAAAATGGATTCAAGATAAAAGCATGCCTAAAAGATACCAAGTCCACATGTGGAAGGCTGCTCACAATAAGCTCCCTACATACGAGTATACTAGAAGGAGGGGTATTCAAACTCGATATGTGTTTTTATGCAGATGACAATATGAAAACACCGACGACATTCTCTTTGAATGCTCCTATAAGAACACTATTTGAATTTTTTCTTGTGGAGTTGGGAATTTCTAATAATATAAATTCATGAAGTGAACTTTTTTCACATAAATTAAAAAGAGTTAAGTTTATCATCATGTGCATTCACTATAATATTTTGTGGGAGAGAAATATAAAACTCCATGATGACATGAAAAATCTACAAACAAACTATAGAAAGTCATTGATTCTAGCATCTTGAGATTTGGCTTCTCTTAAATGTTTCTGCTAGCTTGTTCTTCAGCTGATGCTTGATTCTAACAGACTCATTTGTACTCTATATGCTAAATGTTCTTCAGTGTCCCAAAGATCTTTGTCTCCATGACAATTAGAGTTTGAGGGGAAGTAGCTTAGTTCTTCATTGTTGATATCTATCGAGTTACTTTTAATACTTGGATTGATGTTTGGATTCAGTTTCATGTAACTAAATCTTTTCTTTTCTCTATGTAAATTATCTTGGCCTGCAATCCTGCTATATTGTCTATAGTTTCTCTTTTCTTTTAAGATAAATAGGTAGTCTCTTGTACTATCTCGTGTTCCATACATGTACATTACCTTTACAAAAAAAAATATAAAAAGGGAGAAGGAGCTTTGACTGACTGAAAAAATTCAAAAATATTCAAGATTTGCAACATATATTTGTCATTACCTTCAAGAGGAAAGATAGGGATAATAAACAATTTGCGTTTACTACTATACAAGATTCCATGCATGCAATTTCAAAAGGGAACTAAATAGTTCAATAGTTGAAATAGAGTACCGAATACCTCAATTTATCCAAGGCTCTAGAAGGAAGAGTCAATAAAGTTTAGTAAAATGGGGTTACCATTTGGTTGGGAATCAATTGTTCTCTAATATTTTCTATGTATAGATTTTCTTTCCCATCTAGGGTTTTCATGTTCTTCAATTATCTTTCAATATAAATTTCTAGTTGAATTGTACATATGTGTCCATATAACTAATGTCATTTTCTCATAAATGTTATTACCTTGTCATATAGATAAGAAACACATAATATATGTAAGGTTCCATCATATTCTCTCTATGAGATTTCTAATCTCATTAAAGGAACATATCATCCATTGAGTGTTTACTATGTTCTTGAGGTAGTTATAACATTTATATCTATTTTTCCATATATATATTCATTATGAGGTACGATTTGACCTTTTTGCCATGCATAGTTATCTATGATAAAATATATACCACCTATTAATAGACTATATTGTGGGAAGATCATATACCACATACATATGTCATTTTCAATTTAAGTCACATATTGATATTTCAACATTCAAATCGAGGATTTATCCTTTTCAAAAGATCATCCTCATAGTCCTACATTCTCTTCTATTATAATTCCCAACATAATTTCTATCAGTCATTCATTCAATTCATATAGAGCATTCATTACTTTAGGAAATATTTCATATGATTATAAATTATAAATTATTAAGGTTTCACAATACTATTCTCAAAGCAATTTACATTTATATAAGAGTAAGAACATCTGATACCATGTGACTTATTAATTTCTATAAATTTTCCAAGTTTCTTTACTAACCAATATAGGGTTTTAGTACTCCAACAATTTACAATATAAGTATGTAGAGATATATGTACATTGACAAGTCCACCGACAACAGTAATATCAACTTTAGTCACAATAAGATAGATAAGCTTACCAACCATTCTTATGTATTGGTGATTATTAGGATAGGGCAGTGAAGATTCATCATCCTATTTGGTATTGGGATCTAGAGGAGTACTAGTAGGTTTAGTACCAAACGTTTCTATTTTCATGAGTAGATCTAGAACATATTTGCATTGTGACAGACAAATACTAGAAGAAGATATGGAAACTCCAATTCCCAAGAAGTATCTGAGTTTACCAAGATTTTTAGTAATGAAGTGTTATTCTAGATATATTTTGGCAGAAACAATACATTTAAAATCACTACCAGATAGAATTATATCACCCACATAGACAAAATAAAAAAAATCCAAAATTGGTCTTTCTAACAAAAATAAAATGATTTGAGTGTGAGCGTCGAAATTAGAAATTGAAAACTATCTGACTCAGTTTATCAAACCATGCTTGTGGGATTTGTTTTAGGCCATAGATTGCCTTACCGAGTCTACAGACTTTGGAACACTTCCCATGACTAACAAAACTAGGTGGTTGCTCCATGTGGACTTTCACATATTAAGTCATCATATAGGAAGGCATTTTTAACATTAGGTTGAAAAAGGGGCCAATCCTTATTCACAATAATAGATATAAGCACTCTTACAAAATTAAACCTATCAACGGGAAAAAAGTTTCAAAATAGTCAACCCCATAGGTTTGAGTGTAACCTTTTTCTACCAGTCTGATCTTCAACCGTTCAATTGAACCATCTAACAGATATTTAACACTAAAAATCCAATGACAAGCAATATTCAGAACATTTTTGGATGATCAATAAGATCCTAGATCTTCTGATCTCTAAAGGTAGTCATTTTAGAATTCATAGCTTGACGCTGGGTAGGAAGCTAAAGAGTATGTGTACCATTGTTTGATACAAAAATAGTTGATACAACATCAGTAAAACATGAAAAGCTAGCGCCAAGATTAGTGGAAGAGTAGAAATTACTAATCAGATGTTGATTGTAGGAATGAACACCATTCCCTTGACTAATAGGAAGATGTAGGTTAGAGAATACTTGGGAGGTGTTATGATCTTTCAATGAGGGAGGAATTAGTTGTTGAAGAGCCAGAGAGGGGACTATACCCATGTGTCTTCTTGTGGACACCTCTTTAGCTTTGTCAGTGTGATCATGTTCTACCACATTAGGCAAAGGAGTAGGAACCAATAAATCACTAGATCAGGAAGAATCCACACCAGAGTAGTAATACATGTGTTCAGAAGAGACAACATATGCAGTACAAATGATTGTCTATTGACATGATCATAACACCAATATCCTTTTTGAGGTCGTGAATACCTTAGAAAGACACACTTACTAGAGCGGGGATCAAGTTTAGATATTCTAGGGTGAAGATTCTTAACCAAACATGTGCTGCCAAATATGTGTGATGGAACAAAAAACAAAGGTGCATACGTATAATGAATAGAATAGGGACTTGATTGTGTAACACATAACAAGGCATACGGTTAATTAAGTAGCATGCTGTAGAAATACCTCTACGTTAGAAATTTTTAGGAACATGGTAGTGAAAGGAGAATTGTGTGTCCTACTTCTAGAAGATGATGATTTTTCCTTTTTGCCACACTATTTGTTTGTGGTATGTAAGAGAAGTAAGTATGATGAATGGTACCCAAGAACTACAAAGTCAATTCACATGTTTTTGCATAGATTCTTAGGCATTATTAGTTTGCAAGATTTAACAGTAGTTTTGAATTGGGTTTGGATCTTAGGAAGAAAGGTGGTGATAGTTTGCAAGACAGTACTACGATCCTTTAGGAGAAACAACCAAGTCTCCCTGGAAAATGGTCAACAAGAGTCATAAAATATATATATCCAGACAAGCTAGGAATAGAGTAGGGACCCCAAGTATCAGTATGAACAAAATGAAATAGATTTTTAGAACCATTTTTTTTCTTTTTATATAAAATAGCTTGTGACTGTTTGCCAAACTAGCAAGATTCACACATAAAATGTTTTTTCAGAAATTTTAGGAAATAAATGACGTAGTTTTATAGCAGAAGGATGCCCCTAGCAATAGTGCCATTCTGGACCAATCACAGAAGTAGATAACATAGATGCATCAGATTGCATCACATCTAGGTAATACAATCCTTCTGGTCATTTATGGCCCAAACAAATCTTTGTACTCATCTAGAGATCCTAAAACACACAACCCTCAGGGTCAAAAGTGATTGTGCACTGAAGGCTACTGAAAAAGAGCAGATTAAGAGGGAATCTTGGAACATATAAGACAAAATTTAAGGGCAGATTTTATGAAGAAATATAGTTTCATCCCATAGACCGCAAATTGAGTCCCATCAACAACGGTCATAGGAGGGACACCAATAATCTTAGATAAGGCAGTGAAAAGGTTAGAACATCTAGAAATATGAGGAAATGCACCTAAGTCAATGACCCATTTGTTTTTACCATAAAGAACATGGCATGCAAGTAAAGTATAATAACCTCCTTTGGGGGTAGTGGTTGGTGAGGATATATGAGCTAGGAGGAGTTTCTCAAACTCTAAGGGGATCCAGTTAATGTCGGTTGGGTTGAATTGGAGGTAGCAACAGTCAAATTCTCAGAAGTAGTATAAGAGACCTAGTTTGCCCAGGTAGGTTCACTATGTTTTTCCAGTAATGATCTTTAGTGTGGTTAATGTGCCCACAAAAGTTGCAGAAGCAATTATTAGTATGAAGTTGATGTTGGCCGCATCCGGGGCTAGAAAGAGGGTCATGTCTAGGGGTATTAGAAGCACGACCATCGTGACTGCGACCGTGGCCACTCCCACATCCTTAAACTGAGTCATAGGAGTACAACAGGATCAGAATGATCAAAGGAAGTAGTAGACATGTTCTACTTGAAAGGAAGGTTTTGAACGCACTTGAGAACATCCCTTGGTGTAGGTAAGGGATCATTAAATAAGATCTGGTCAACAACTCCCAAAAAGGCAAAGGGAGACCATCCAAAAATTGAACTAGCTGAATTTTGTTTTGTTGCCTCTGACTTCCTTTTATGTTGGAAGAGAGGGGATGTTATACTTCATATTCATTCTAAAGTTTCAAACATTGTTTGTAGTAATCTTTAGCAGATCCATTAGTGGAATACTCCTTTTTTGCCAAATTCTTAAAGATCTCAAAGACCTTCTTTGGGTTATGCTGATGTGAATACATATGGGACAACTAATCCCACATAGCTCTACAATTATAAAGGTGAATAAGAGATAGGATGGTCTTTGGTTCAACACTATTTGCCATCATGTCATAACATCAGATATTTAGACCACTGCACGTAGGCTTGCTTGCCTTTTTCATCAAATGTAGCAGCAAGAGGGACCACAACATCAACATAAATGTAAGAATAGAGCCCTTATGCTTTAACATATAGTTCAAATGATGTTGACCAAAGGTGGTAGTTTTATCCATAAAGTTCTTGGATCTTCACACACAAAGACTGAGGATGATCCACAAAAGCCATGGAAGCTAGAGTGCATAAAGAAATAGACAAAGCAATAGAAGAATAGCGGATCTGGATCAACATATATGAGAAATCCTCATAGGGGCACCAGATAGAAGCGAAAGATCAATAGATCTAAAAAACCCACATAGGGGCAAGAACGAAGCAGCAACAAATCAAAATAGGTCCTAAAACCCCACATAGTGGCACTAGATAGTAGCAGTAGATCTAGATCAACAGATTTGAGAGACCCACATAGGGGCAGTAGAGAGAAGGAAATACCTACACTGCCACAGAGTGATATTCACTCCACCATGTGTAGGAATAAAGAAAGGTGTCACTTTTAGGTCTTCAAATTGCTATTTTGGGATTATCTAAAAGAGGGATCGATGGGAGGGAGGGTGGAGTTCGATCTGGTGGAGGTCGATGGGATGGAAATCGATGAAGGTAAAGGTCAGCGAGGGGTGGTGGTCCATGTAGATAAGGTGGATGGGGTGTAATGAGGGTAAAAGTTGATGAGAGATGAAGGTCAATGGGATTAAGGTCGATTGAATGGTGAAGGTCGCTGGGGTGTAACAAGGATGAAGGTCAATGAGGAATGGAGGTCCATGGGTGTAGGTGGGAGATCAATGAGGTAAAGATCGATGGGTTTGGAAGTAGATGGGTGAAGGGAGATCGATGGGTTGATGGAAGTTGAAGTGTTGATGGAAGGTCTATGGGATAGAGGAGGTCAATGGGTGGTGGAGTTCAATGGGAAGGTGGTAGTCGTGGAGGTCAATGGGTAATGAGGGTATTGAAGGTGAAGGTGTTGGAGGTAGAGGGTGACTAGGTGGTGGAAGTGGTGGAGAAGATGGAAATGGTGGAGGTTGATGGTAGGGGGTCGATGGGATGGCTTACCAGGGATTGAACATGTTGGATACCATATAAAATAAGAAAACCTTTATTATATATATTTGTAACAATTACAATGAACTCTCTTTCTATAGGACAATAGAGTAAGGGAGATATAGAACTATGAAATATGGGATAAAAGAAAAGCTAAAGAAAAGACAAGTCTAAAGCACATAAGAAAACACACAACACATTATCATACATAACAAAGCACACAAGATAAGATAACACATACATTGTTTGAGCTTATATATATATATATGCATATATACTTACAAACATAAGTATCATCCAATGATATATGCAAGAATTGATATCCCAATAGATGAAGGAGGTATGAATTTAAAAACACTGAGAGGCATAGCAAAGTTGGGGACACTACGAAGAATAATTATCTACCAAGAAGAAATCTCAACCTAGGAGAGATGGATGAGGGAGAGATATCCAAGAGGAAAGGACTTCAAGCTAAGAACAAGGGAGGGATACTCACGTCACGCACCATCAATGTTATGACAAAGGTATGGTAGCAAGTTAGACATCTATTTGATCCTCATGACACATGGGGTGGAGACTCAAAGTCACAAAGATCAATCTATGGGAAGTGATGAGATAAAGGGCCACAAAAGACAAACATTTTGAGTAGGTTGGGCTGGTGTGCATATCCCGAAATGAAGTATGTGTATATTTAAAATTTTTCATATTGTGTTTGCTACACTTGATAGATACATGGGTGGAATCAAGATTTTTTCATATTATGCATGCTATGCAAGGAGATTTATGAGTCCCACAACCATCTGGTAGGAGGATGCAAATTCATAAAAAAGTTATGGGAGCTTATATGCAAGGATTTTTGTATGCAACTAAAGCTAGAGGAAGACTTGAGAAGAATATTGTCAAGATGTGGCAATGATGATAGGAAGAAGATCTTGTTTGCTACTCTAGGCTACCATATTTGGGAGGAGAAAAATTCTAGGAGGCACCGTGGTACAACCACTATTGCAAGGAGTATAGTTGTAAAAAATTGTAACTGTGTTAAGTGCAAGCTACACATTCAATAGAAGAGTGAGTTGTTTGGTTTGTGGTATAGTATTGGAATATGCGTAACTCTTGACCTCATATAATTTTAGGCAGAAGTCATAATATATTTAATTGATACTGATACATACACACATACATATGTATATGTATATATGTATATATGTATGTATGCATCTTCGGTATTTGGACTTGTATTAAGGACAAAATTAATATTATCATCTTTACAATTTCCTAAAATTTCTACATTTCAAATTTCATGTTTGCATCTAATACATAATGTGGTAAGAACAGGTTTCACTGAACAACTAACTTATTTTATCTATGTTAGCAATGATATTTATTTTATTTATCAACTCAAAACTAATGAAATATTTATATTTTACTAATATGTATATCTTAATGGGATAATACCCTATGTAATTGTTAGTATTTTCTACTTTTATTAAGTGTAATTAGGCTATGTACTTTGAATATTCTGATTATCACATATGCCATTGTCAAATTTATCATTATATTAGAGAACTTGAATTATTTTATGAATTATGATGTTATAGGAAACCAACATACACCACACATAATTGACTAAGTATTAGTACAAATATTTATAATCAATTATAGAGATGTTCCACTAAGTACATCACAATACTAGTTTATCTTAATCAATCACATTCATTTCTCACATAATAAAACTTATCTAAAATACTGAGGTAACTCAACACTAAAAATGAATGACCTACAAGAAACAAAGTGGTTCATCTGGGTTTGGATTGATCTTGGATATATTCATGTTCAGATCTGACTATCATTGTTTACATATGATCCTTTTCATGCCATGAAGACCCCTTGGACAAAACTAGAGTCCTCCATGTGGTGAACTCCTTGAGAAGGAAGAAGTATATACTTAGATTTGTATCAATATCTAAGAATATTGGAGTTTAGACTCTTGTTATGAAGAACATCAATACACATGGGGGAGATATCTTGAGTAGTGAGGAAGTTGGATATACCCATGTTGGGGAAGTTGGGAGACACTCTGAGAGAGTTGGTTGTTTTTAGCTTGCTTCACCCATTGTGGATCTTTTATTTCACAACTGGGAACTCATTGAAGTTGGTCTTTGGTGTTCAATGTAAGTGAGGGTGTGAGGAGGCAAGGGTATGGGTTTCATACCTATGGTTTAGGTCAAGGGAAACTTTGTGATCATTGATGCACGGGAACTAGTTAAGATCTCATCATCTAGTCTGCCACATGGATAAAATTTGATCCTTGTGACAAGGTCTAGTAACAAAGCACCATATTCATATATAGGAAACCATCCATGTTGTCATTGAAACATCATTAGTTTCAGGTACATAGAACATGTAACAAGTATGTTTTCTTGCTCAATGAAACCCATGATCTTTCTTAAGTCAAAGCACATGTACGGAGGGATAACTACATGGAGTTGTATAAGTGGTAACAAGGGGTAAAGAACAATACAAGATTTACAAACGTGAAATAGTGGCAACGCTCTGGCTTTAGAAGGGTGATGATCTCCTTTGTAGGTGGATTATTTACAAGGTTATTACAATCAACTAGGTGTGATTGTTTATGTCATAGAAGGATCAGATATGCATATCAACCTCCTTGGATGCAGGTGAGTATGGTGGAGTTCTTTCTATTTGTTTGCATGTACTATGTGTAATCCAAAAGAATGAGTTTTATAGGATGATGAGAAATGCCTATAAGGGTGTTAGGGCTTAGGTTTTTCTCCTGAGGTGTCGACAGGTGGATGACTTGGAAACTGAATAGTGAGGGGATGAAAGTCAAGTGTCATGTGTTAAAGGAGAGAAAGTGTGATGGAACTCCTATAGTAGCCTACTTCAGCGTTACAAGTGATAAGTCTCTCAAAGAGCCTCAATTAAACCTAATATAAAGGATGGTAAACCCACCAACTTAATTAATTTCTTCTTTTTATATTTCCTAAATTTAAATCAAACTTCTATATTGTTTCAACCACGAGTTGATATCACATTAACTTAACATCCAAAACTTTTATTTCTCCATAAATGTCTCTACCTTAGTCTAACACTTTTTCTACCTTAACCCACTATATAATTAACATCGAATATAGCAAATAATATTTTTGATTGATTCCAAAACCATTAGTTGAATAATTATGAACATATTGAAGCACAAGGTATAACTAGGGTAATTGAGCACAAGAATATTAATGATATGAGATGATCTCAAATTGGTTCCTAAAGATAAATTAGGAGAGTAGATTACATATATTTCTCAAGTGAGGAGTATGAAGCCATTTGTACATAAGAAATTCAGATGGAGGCTAACTAGTATGAAAGGAATTGAGAATTGATCAAATTGATCGAATGAGACTTGGAATGAAGGACCATTTATGTAAACAAGATCAAGTTTAAGGAAAGTTAAGAATTTTAGCTCAACATAGATTTATTACTCAAATTTTAGTATGTGACAACACTCCACCCCTTATAACATAGTGAATGGATTTCAAGATAACCGCTACCCACCCCATTGATATAGTAACATTGTGAAAACCCATGGTGCAAGAGCACACCATGACCAGTAAGAGAACTATCACATATTCTGGAACAAAATTGTTCCTCCCCTCCATGTATTTGATCCTCAAAATCCACACATCCATTGTTTGATGTGCACTACCCTCGCCCTTGGAAGGAATTTACATCAACAAACAAACTAAATGGGAGTAATGGGTATTCCAGCTAATATCAAATACTCTTTAATTTTTTCTTATGCCTCCATTCACCAAAGTCTATGTATCAAGAGTTCATTTACACATTCATGTGACTTTTCTCTAGATTTATTTTTCATACTTCCTTTACTATGAATTATCTCAAGAAATTATCATTAAAACTCTTGAAACCTATATTATTTTACATATAGTATTATATAGAAAAATTCACTGTGAATTTTTTTTATGCGGAACTGAAAGTGGTACAAAACCAATGCAACAACTATGTCACAATTTATATCACACTAGATAATCCATCATACTAACTAATTCACTCATCCTTGACATTAATTTACCATAGAACCTAAAGGACCACTAAGTACCTTAGATTATAGCACATGAAAAAAGGATAAGGTTCCATAAGTCTGAGTTCGGGAACCTCATTCCACTCTTTATATTCCCTTTGAACCGATATAGTTAGCTATTAAGTTTCTCAACGGTTATCATTTTAATGAATCCTATTATGAAACAAAATTTCGTTAAATTAAGCAATCAATGTTTGTGGGGCATATATATATTCCCTACAAACATAGATTTCTTAATTTAATGAAATTTTGTTTCATAATAGGATTCATCAAAATATAGATAAAATGATGATATCTACCCACTTAGGGATCATTGACCCGCCATGAATCTAGCATTGATTATATATATATATATATATATATATATATATATATATATATATATATATATATATATATATATATATATATATAGTCAAGCTAGAAAACACTTGAGTGTATTCAGAGCAGAATACACTCATGTAGTTTTTCATGATGCAATATTTTTTTATAAATCTAATCCATTGATCTTCTTAAACATCTTTTGAATAGCTCATATAAAAAATTTGAGCACATTTGGACATTTATATGTCATGTTATAAAGACCGTAAAAAATATGCATTTCAAATTAGTTTCATGCGTCGATTTTGTTGCCCTTGGATGAGTGACTTACACTCATCCAAATGAGCTCAAAATTTTTACGTAGCCTTTTTATAGTATGACAATGAAGATCAATGGTTTGCATTTTGCAAAAAATCGTCTTGATATGCAAACACACTTGAGTGTCTTCGTGCAATCTGTACACTCGAGTGTATTCTATCCTGACTCTCTCTCTCTCTCTATATATATACATATATATACATATACATATATATATATGTATATTATTATAGTAAATGAATCACAATTTCTCATTGAGTGACTCAATTTTACTAAGGTTCACTAAATATGAGGTCAACAAAATATGTGTTATTTTTCTTATATTGTTTATACATTCTAAATTTAGTTTTCTTAATTTACCATGATGGTTAATTGGGGAAGATAAAATAGGTAAAAAATCTATTTGTTCATTTTTTTGAATGCATTGACTAGGGTTATCCTATTTGTCTTGTCATATATTTTATCTATGGATAATGGTTTTATTTCCAAATTGGTGAATAGATTTACCAAATTTTTGATTTATTGGGGAACAAAAAACTACCAGATTTATCACTCATATTTCTGACATATTCTAATATGGGTTGGATACTTTATTCAAAGATTAATCTTTTACAAGTAGTAGGAATTGTGGCTAGGCCAGTTTGTAAAGTGAGGAACCCACTACCACCCAAGTGGATCTAAGTCGGTTATTCCAAAACCTTCATGAAACATTTGATTCTTAGACACCTCAACATGTTTCCTCTCACATGGTGTTGATTCTCCTTCATTAGTTGGTACATTAGAAAATTCTGAGTAAAACTATTTCAATTAAACATGTTTATAATAAATTTAAATAATCAGTTTGAATCTTACCAAATGTGATGTAAGGTTTATTATTTATACATAAATCAAGTAGTTTGGGGTTGAAGAAATTTCATCATTCTATCCTTCTCAAAATGATTTTATCATGCCTATTCTTTCTTTATGTGTGGTCATAAAGTTCATACATAAGTCCAATTTCTGGTTGAGGAAGTCTAGAAAATCCATGTCTTTCTAGATTAAATTATGTACATGGCTACTATGTTTCTAATGCTTCTACTTGTATTCTATGTGGATACTAATATTTGGTCTATGGTTTGTTATGAAATATCTAACTAAGTTTCAATATTATAGTTGTGTTTTTTAACTAACCCTGTTTTTTCATGAAACATGTATGAATGTCGACTGTTTATATGTCTGAGACCATGTTGTAAGGATTTAATATTGTCAACCACACTTATTTTCCCAGCATTACTTAAATAAATTTACATAAAAAGTATTTGTACATTCATACTTTACATCAAAGTTTATGCCAACCCATACATAAGGACTACAATTTTAAACATACATCAGTTCTATTAACATCTTCACTCAACAAAGAGCATCTCTTGTACATCTCTTCTAAATCTTCCTTCAATCTCCTATCCATGTATATCCCAAAGGAATACATCCACCGCGACATGGACTAAAGAGGAAAAGGTCAGTCAATGATGGTACTAAACCCTTACTATTGAGCTTTTCTAAAATATGTATAAATGGAGGATCAAGTGAAATTTCAAATCTAGGTAAGGAATATTTGCTGGAGTAGGGTGTCAAGTTAAGAACTACTTACACTTAAGTTCCCATATATCAAGTTTACAAGCTTATCTAAATAGTAAAATTACAAGGTTGTTCAACACACAAATTTTTCCATAAGTTATCAAGTACTCAAAATTGTCCAAACTATCCAAGATGTTCAAAATAATAAGATCTATTGAAAATATCAAATTTTTAGGGGCAGTTAGGAGACTATCTATTCATCCCACCCTCCTCGTGTAATTCAGGATCCAAAACATATTACATATTTTTTGTTGTTGTTGAGTTATCATATTGGTAGTATTACAACCGTTACAAAACATCCCACAACAAAGATTTAAAACCTCATCGGATGGATGGAAGTACCCACACAGACCTTTATTTGAATTTGAAGATGTTCTTAGCTATCCAATAGGCTGTTTTGTTCTAGTGTTGATTCACATGAAAAACTTTCCATTCCTCCCATAATAGTTTCTAAATGCTCAGAATTCAGTAGCTATACAAAAGCTTTTTCTCTATGGTTCTCCAACAGGTGCTAAAATGCACTCTGACTGTCACTAACGATCACTATTTTGGCATAATTGCATGCCTTGGCCAACGTGCACGCCAACACAATGGCCAGAATATCCACCCTTAGTCCATCCCTG
The DNA here is from genome assembly GCA_963693085.1 of Alisma plantago-aquatica. Taxonomy (NCBI): domain Eukaryota; kingdom Viridiplantae; phylum Streptophyta; class Magnoliopsida; order Alismatales; family Alismataceae; genus Alisma; species Alisma plantago-aquatica. The sequence continues at coordinate 433,464,964 of OY856415.1, forward strand.
TTGTAATGGTGATGTTGACTCCCTCCCATCCATATCCCAATACTATCTCTAGCAATGACTGTAATAGCTCCCTTCCTCCCCTTCCATGACACATTTGTGTAAATGATGATGCCTTCATCATGCATCTGAAATTCCAATTCGTGGCTATTTTGTTTTCCTGCTGGTGTTGATAGTTATCTAGATACACTATTCATCCTACTTGTTTGTGTGATAGTTGCACTATATTGGACATAGGTGCATCGATTCTATTGAAAGATAGTTTGTTTCTACTCTTCCATATGGACCAACACACAATATTGAACATCATTGTATGTTTTTTCATGTTACATAGGTTTCTCTTTAACTACTTCTCAAGATTTGTTTGTTGCCAATATCATTTATTTTGTCATTCGAACTGATCCCTTGCCATATCTCCCAGGCTCGGGGAAATCTCGCAATGCATGTAATGATGTTCCTTAAAACTGTTGCAGCGGGGGTAACTAGCATTTGGGTCATCTTCTGCTTCCACCTTTTATGGTTGGTTAATATTGCATTGTGGCTCACCTAACCACATGAAGAATTTTACTCTTTCTGCAACCTTTATACTTTAGATCCCAGTCCAATTGCCTTCCGTAGATACCTCATTTTGGTCACAAAGGGTTTAGTAGGCATACTTCATGGTATATGCACCATTTCAGATTGCAACCATGCTTTTAGATCCTACTCTGGTACATGGATCGGAGGCTTAACAATAAGTATTAACTAGAAAATCTCCTCTAGAAACAAGTCCCTTAGGAAATTTATATCCCAATGTCCATCATCTTCGACCATACATTTGGTTTTAAGATCGATGAGGTCCTCTGTAAAAAAAAGTTGGCATGTTCTCTCAGTGTGTTGCATCCCATAACCCATTGAACATCCAAAACATTTTTTTATTCCCCACTCAACAACACAGTGGTAGTGTTCTTTTTTATGAAACTCTTCCCCTATAGCATGACTCTTCCTAGCTGAGATAGGTTGGTGGTAAGTTTGTCTATATAGACAGTATATCATTTCTTCAATGTCTGACACCATAGGGTGCACTTGTTACTCTGTAAGTCACAATCATTTTTGAGTATTAAAGCTTGATTCTAATGTTGCATCGATTTCAACCCCAGTCCACCAATCACTGTCCTTATTGTAACCTTGTCCCGAGAAATGAGTGAGGAATACTTGCAATCGCCACTGCCACCCTAGATGAATTTTTAGAATATGCTATCCACCCTCTCACATAATTTCAAAAGTGTAACCACCACCCGGATAGCATATGTTGGGATGGTCATTAATGTGGCTTTAGTAAGACAAATTATCCCAGTCAAGGAAAGGCAACAAGAGGACCAGGCATTAATTCTGCTTGAAATCCTATCTAGGATCTCATTGTAGGTGCTCTTGGTCCCCTAGAATGTAAATTGGGTACTTCTAGATATTTTCCAAGATCACAAGTCTTCTTCAAGATACTTGTTTTGTAGATCTCACTTTTAGTTGTCCTCACTGCACTCTTGGAAAAGAAGATTCTTGACTTTTCCATGGATATGGCCTAGACTAAGGCTTTCTCGAATTCTCTGAAGAAGTTCATGATTGTGGTGGTGTTATTTTTGTTTTTTTTGCAAAAAGGATAAGATCATCTGCAAATGCAAGATGCAAAATCTTTATATTGTTGCCTGATATTTTTACAGGATGCCAAGCATCGCAATATACCTTCTCTTAAATCATCTGGCTTAGTCACTCAATGCAAAGCAAAAAGTTGTAGGTAGATAAGGGGTCTCCTTGTTGGATACCTCTTGAGGCTTTAAAAGTTGGTGAGTTCTCCCATTCTAGCTTATTGATATGTGTCCCCCACTACTATCCCATAATGAAGTTTCTTAGGTTTTTAGGAATTTCAAGTTTGATAGGGAAAGGTTCAATACTTCCTCGGTGTATACAAAATGAAATAGTGATGACATAAGCCAAGCTCATCTCTACTTCGTGGACTACACACGAAGCCTCAAAATGGGGAGGGGTTATACTAACACAATTTCACAAAATTAATTTTATGTACATGATCTCACATACTAATAAATATGTTGTAGGAATCACCGGTCAACACAACCAACCCAGATGGGTTCGATCCTAGGGGACAACCCTGGAAAAAATATTGGCTGGTAGGTTCTCTAACCAGGAAATGTTGCGACAACACATCACTCTATCCGGTGTGATGTCAGGGTGAATGAAAACACTATGTCTAACCCTGAGGTTTAACTTTCTAGGGGGAGTCCGTTAGTGTCTCATTCTAGGATGTGTCCCTAGTCATAAAAAAGATTGATAAGAGTATCTTCTATGAAGCTTCAATCCGTCATGTCATATGTCTTGGTTAGATCAATCTTTATGGCCATTGTCTTGGCAACCTTCTTCTTCTTCATAATATGCATAATTTCCTTTGTGACGGTGATGTTTTGTGTGATCTTTTGCCCTGGGACAAAGCTGCTTTGCGATCAAAATATCTAGTCAAGTAACCATTTCTTCAAGCATTCGACCACCACTTTATAGAAAAGTTTCAGGCATACATTTTTGAAGGAGATAGGTCTAAATTGACTGCAACTCTCTAGTTTTTCACATTTAGAGATGAGAAGCATCATATCATTCCATAGTCATCCTTCATTTTTGTTCCACCCAACGCTTGTGTCACCATATTGTGCATTGAGTCTCTCACCACTTCCCAAGTTTTTGCAAGAATAGATAACTAACTCCATCGGGTCCTACAGCTTTGAAGGGATCCATACAATTTAGTACTTTCTAGGATTCTTCTTTGTTTGGTTCTTTATCAATAGTGGCCCATTGGCCACTTGTCAGTTTGGTAAAGATCACCATAATTGCTTCAATTTTAGCTATGATATCTTCTATTGGAGCTGTCAGGATAGTTTTCAAGTACCCAATAATGAGTGACATAAGCTCATTATCCTTTGAGACCATGTGTCCATCAGGTCCTTTCAACATTGAGATATTGTTGCTTCTTTATTCTGATTCATGTGGAAGCATCTCGAGTTTACATCACCATTCTTAAGCTAACTGATATGACTGCATCGTATCCAATCTTCCTCCTCCTGCTTGAGGATGTTTGTGACGTCTACCTACATGCCAGAGAAGACTTGATCTATGATAGGATCAAAGTGTGAACCATATTTGTCTGCATTAGATCAATATTTCTCAACAACATATCTTCATTGAGTATCTTTCTTATAATTGCTTTGAGTTCCCAGGAGTTGATCTTCCCTTAGGATAAGTTCAAAGCAATGTAAACCTTTTGGTGATCATCTAATGCCACCTTAGAAGGTTGTAGAAGCTCTACTGACAAATATTCATTTCTCACCTTACCTTACTTTAGATTTGACTAAAAGTGGACAATGATCCGATTCCACCCTCTAAAGGTGGAAAGTTATGGTTTTAGGGAACTTGAGAATAAATTATTCATTATCCATGACCCTATCTAGACATTCTTGTAGGAGTCCACTCTTGTATGTGAACTTCTACCCTAAAAACCCCAGGTGTGATAAACCTACATCTAGTAAGGTTTGAATGAAAAGTTTAGATTCTAGATAGTTACATGTCTTTCCTCCACTCTTCTTGAATGGAACAACGGTAATGTTGAAATCTCCTACTACGATCAAAGGGTCATTGAAGTTGTGCCCCATGTTTACTAGGTGTTTCCACGAAAGGATTCTAAGTGAAATGTGAGGATTATCATATATGAAGGTGACAATAAGGTGTTGTTAATCTTAAAGGTTAGAAATTAATTATGAGTTTTGATGATTATATGACATTGCTCCTCGTTCCAACACACCCAGGTTTGATAGACATACAAATCCTCTACTTTGTGCTCTATGAGAGTGTGTAAACCCCAACCATTTGATTGTAGCCATAGCCTTATGTGCACTAATTTGTGGCTCAAGAATGCCCATTACTGTAGGCTTGTGAATGAAAATGTACTCCTTAAGGATGTGACATTTATCATGATTCATGATTGCCCACAAGTTCCAACACATGATGTTTGCCATGTATACGGGGTATCTCGTAAGGGATTATAGTGTAGTATTTCAACAACCAATGTGAGGAATCTGGTTCTCTGAGTTCCTTTCTGTGTTCTCCACCTGACCCTCTATTACCTCAACCTCATCTCTCAACACTTTATTTGATATCATCGGGCTTCACCTCTTGGTTTCATTGGTGTTTCTTGTAGCCCCACTCTCTTCATTTTCTTACTGCTACCTTTAATCGACCTTCCCATTGACTGTTTGGAAGTACTAGCTAGATCACCTACCTAGTTTTCAGTTGTCACCAGAATCTAAAATGGGAGTAGATTTTTGAGTGGGACATACTTCTCTACATCATCATGGACTGACACCACTACAATTCCCTCATCCACATCCGGATTCACTATTGTGTGTTTGCTAGAATTCTCCACCTGATCAACCATCATAGCCTCCTCCTATTGTTTTGTATAGTTATTGTTTTCAAAAATCTCTCTTAGCACTTCTCTTTTTTGGTCTACAATTCCTAAGGGACATATGTCTTCTTCTTCTTCCACACCTTAGTTGTCTTGGTGGGAACCTCCCTACGCCTTCCTTGGGATTTCTCAGCTCCACCCCTAATTTCTTGAGAACTAGAATCTTCTTCCTCATGTAGGATCACATACCTATTGTATCTAGAACATATTTCAGGAGGTTTTCCAACTTCTTGGGAATATTAAAATTGATCATTGTCATATAATATCATTTTCTAATGTTAGGTGCTTAATGTCCTCACAATCTATGAGGGAATATCACTTTCTATTACTTTCTATTTTAGCTAGTATGTTGGGGGACAACTAATCCATTGCAGCCACTACATAGGGTAGGGGAACGTTACCCAACCTCAAGTTATCCAAAGCTCTAAGGGGTCAAAGCCTATGGGACCAAAGTCCAAAAAGGGGCCAAATCCCAAAGGGAGTCAAAACTCCAATTGATCATTTCTAATGCTATATTGATATTCAACAATATTTAAGATTTACAAAATATATTTCATGGTGACCTTCTAGACAAAACAATGCTAAGAAAATAATTTAGTTCACCACTATATAAGACTCCATGCATGCAATTTCAAGAGGCAAGTAAATATTTCAACAATTGAAATAGAAAATCCAATAGCTTAATTTATTCAAGGTTCCTTATATCTGCACAATCACAATAAGGCTCCAAAAGGAAGAATCTACAAAGTATAGTGCAATGAGGGTTATCATATATCTTGGAATCAATTATTCTTCAAGTTTCCTACTTAGAGTATTTCTATGCTATCTTGCTTTGTCATAATTCTCCCACTCTCTTTCTGTATAATATTTATATTTTCATTATACTCATACGTCTAGATAATGAATGTCATTTATTCATATACAATATCACCATATTGTATTGATAACCACCACATAATATGTATAAGGTTCCATCATATAATTTCCATATAATAATCACATTCAAGAAAATATAAATCCATTAAGTATCTATTATGACAATGAGGTAGCTATTATATATATATATATATATATATATATATATATATATATATATATATATACATATATGGGTGTTTATTTGTTGCCCGCACAAGTAGCCAAATTTTTGCTACCCGCTGGCTACTTGCACATCCAAAAGAGTAACTATATGGTATACAAGAGTAACTCTTCTGATCAAAAGAGTAACTGTATTGATATAAAAAGTAACTATGTGACTAAAAAGTAACTGTGCTGGAAAATATACAATCAGTAAATATATGGATGGGTTTTTTTTAAATTTTGGTGGGGCATATGATATTATTTTTGGATCAAATTTTTTGGGGAGCTAGATAAAATGCTCTTCTACAATTGTGGAAAAAAATTAAAAAAAATATCAGGAAGGGTGCATAGGTAGCTACCCGCACAGGTATTAAAGATGATCCCTATATATATGTGTGTGTGTGTGTGTATTAATATATATATATATATATATATATATATATATATATATATATATATATATATATATGTGTGTGTGTGTGTGTGTGTGTGTGTGTGTGTGTGTCTGTGTGTGTGTGTATGTGTGGGTTATCTTTAATATTGTGCAAGTAAGCTAAAATTCATTGCATGTGTCGCCCAAAAAGTAACTATTTGGTCAGAAAAGTAACTCGATGGACAAAAACATAACTATATTGACCAAAAAGTTACTATTTGACTAAAAAGGTAAAATTGGGCAGAATGCATAGTTAAATTTTAGGAATAAAGATGTAATTGTATATTTATTACATATGTTACAAATGTAACTATCTATGCATGAGATGTAATGTTTGGAAGGTAAAATAACCTTGTACATGTGTAAAGTAAGAAACTCCAGAAAAGTAACCAAATTTGGAGCAGGTAGCTAAATGCACAGGCAATGAATGAACGCCCATATATATACATATACATGTATATGGTGGGTTTATATCATTTTTTCATGCATAGTTATCCATGGTCAAAAATATACCACCTCTTTAGTTATGGACTATATTGTGGGAGGATAGATATCATGCACACATATCATTATTCTTTCAACTTACATATTGATATGTCAACATTCACATTTGATGCTTTATCCTTTTCTAAAGATCATCCTCAGAGTTCTACATTCACTTTCTATTATACTTTTAAGCATAAGTTCAATCATGGTCATTTATTCATTCATTCATTAAATTTATATAGGGTATTGATTAGTTGGGAAGTGTTCCAGGTGATTATATATCATAAAATGTAAATGTTCTAAAATACTATTATCTAAGTAATTATATATATAGGTATGATCATTAAGTTACAAGAGACTTAAAAAATACTATTAAGGTATCTTTATTATCCATTTTTGGGATTCTAATACTCAAACAAAGTATAATATAACTATGTAGAGATATTCCCATTAATTAGATACTTGAATTATATATCTCATTCTAGCTACTATCGATGAACTTTAATACATAGATATGATTAGAATATTGGTTCCATATGTGGCTCAAGTTATGATGTCATCTACAAGAGGATCATTAAAATACTAAGTCATATATATTATAAATTCTTCTTGGGGTTCTTTACAAATTTGATCAATATTGATTGCCCTATGTAGACATATGCTCTAAATATATTTTGTGTTTCTCAATATCGCAATATATATACATATGTATCTAGGGTGTTTTAGACTTGTATGAATGATGAAATCAATATTTTAGTCTTTCAAATTTGCTGTATTTTCTATGTTTTAACTTTCATGTTAGCATCTACTTCATATATGGATAAGAATAGGTTTGGTTGAATAAATAATTCATTTTATCACAATCCACTGAACCATTATCTAAGTTACCAATGATAGTTGTTTCATTGATCAAGTTATCACCAAAGAAAGGATTATATGCTACGAATATGTAAATCTTAATAGAATAATACAATGTGTAATAGGTCAATTAATCTGTTTATATTAAATGTGACAATGTTATGTACTTTGAGCATTCTGATTATCACATATACCCTTGTCATATATATCATTTTATTGGATAACTTTGATTGATTTTCCGAATGAAGAAGTTATAGAAAACCAACCACTGCCTTAATGAATTGACTATATATCTAACACTGATATTTATAATCAATGATAGAGTTGTTTCACTAAGTACTCCACACTACTTGTTTATCTTAAGAAACCCCATTCTTTGATCTCTCAATTACATTTATCTACAAAAATAAAGTAATTGAACCCTAAAAATGAATGGGATACAAGAAATGAAGTGTCTCATCTTGGTTTGGATTGATCTTGGTTAGATGGATTTTTTGGCCCGAGTATCATTTTTGGTGTATAATCCTTTCTGTACTATTAAGATCTATGGGACTACACTAGTGTTCTCAATGTGGTGGTATACTTGAGAAGGAAGAAGCAAATCCAAGTTTGTATCAATCTATGGAAATACTGAAGTTCAGACTCATGTTATGAAGGATGTCAATACACATAGAGGAAGGGATGTTCAGTTGTGAGGAAGTTGAATAAGCCAATGTTGGAAAAGATGGGAGAACTCTAAGATAATATGGATTGTCTTCAGCTTGCTTCACCCATTTTAAATTTGTTGTTTCACATCTTGTAAGTTTTAGAACGTGGTCTTAGAGTTCTCAATGATAGTGAGGGTGGTAGGGGGCATGAGGATGTGTTTCAAACCACTAATTTAGGTCAAGGATGACATCGTGATCTCAAGTAGCTAGAACTAGTCGAGATATCACCATCTCCTACACTAATAAAAGTTTCTCCTTTTGGCAAGGTCTACTGGTAAAACACTCTCTTAACAGTTAGCCGCCTAGGTTCTTGTTCAAGTTGGGTTAGTTTTAGGTACATAGGCCGTGCAAAGAGGATATTTTCTTACTAATTGAGCCCATGATCTTTGTTACATCAAAGAATATCTATGGAAGAGTCCTTAGATGGAGTTGCAAAAGATGGAACATGGTTCAAGAAGAACATAGGGTTTACAAGCCAAAAACACTAGCAACACTCTGGTTTCTAAAGGGTGGTGATAGCCTTTACATGTGGATTAGATGTGGGGTTATAACAATCAACTATGTTTGATAGTTTGTGTCATATAAGGCTTACATATGAAGATTGGTCTTTCTAGATGCATATTACTAATGATGGAGTTCTTTCTGTTTGTAGGCATGCACTATGTGTATCCAAAAAGGCTTAGTTTTATAGGTTGATGGGTAGTGGTGTTGAGGGTTCTAGGGCTTAGGGTTGTTCTTGAGGTGTCGGTTGCGTGAGGGCCTAGAAAATGAAGGGGGAGGGAATCAAAGTCTTTTGCGTGAGGAAAGAGAGAGAGTATCAACAACACTATTATAATATCTCACTCAAGTGTTATAAGAGACAAAAATTTCAAAGCGGTTCAATTAAACCTAATATAAAATATGTATACTCCCAACTTTAATTACTCTCTTCTTTTATATCTCCTAAAGAGTTGCATTAATTTCCATGGAATTTTTACCATGAGTTGATATCATGTTAACTTAATATCCAAAAGTTCTACTTCTCCACTCAATAGATCCAGCTTAGTCGAATGGTTTTTCTCCCACAACTCACTCAATAATTAACATTTATATTGTAAATATTGTTATTGATTTATTCCAAAAATATTAGTTGACAAAGTATGTGTATTGTATTTAGGAAATGTATTCTGAATATTGTATGGGTTTTCATTGTTTCAAATCTATTTACATTCACAACACCATTAATATGGAGTTATTTGTTGTTATATATGAACATACAGTTACCTATGACCATTAAACATCATTTTAAACATGGATCAATACATCACAACTTTCTTGACAACCCCCATTATCATTTAGAGGGAAAAAAGCTCAACTGGTAAACAACATTATAAACTATAATTAAAATTTATCTCTTTCATGGTATGAATAATTATATATGGCAAGTTTTAAACTTAGATATGGTTCATTACTTCCTATTTGATCTCAACACTGCCCTGTTTTGGTTTAGTACCATTTTCATTAGTTACCATAATGGAAATAATTTCTTAAAGTACGAGTAAGAACTTATGCTAGTAAGTTCAAACAAAATCTTGTCTTTTTATAGATTATCATTATGCATCTTATTTGAACAAAGGTCATTTTTATTTTTCCTAAGCATAATAAATAGAAATATTATTACTAATATACAAAATCAGTGGAATTTCATTTAACGAACACTTTCATTCAGTAAGTTGTAAAAGATATCTTTACATACCAAGGGTCAAGGCTCACTAGGAATTTGAAGGTTGTGCCATTGATCGCTCCTTTTGAATAGGTTGCAATTAAATAAGAATATATCCTCTCACATTTTCTATGTTGTCTTATAAATGCATACTACGCTTCCTTAATTCGTTAAAGTCGTACAACTGCACTGCATGGAAAAGAGTCCAAGTAGACTTATAAGAAATCAACAAAAATTATTGGTCGACTACAGTTTCTGATAATTTTCTATAAAGTTAAGAAAGAAGAATACTAAATCGGAATCATATTAAATGCAGAAATAGGATGAACCAGTTAGTAATGTTTGTAATTGCTCTTTTACTGTCTATATTTCATCTAATTTATGGTGCTAAACATTATACTGAAATACGGGGAGGCACGTGCTAATTGTGAACCCACACAGTTCCGGTTATGCAATGTATTTATATCATCCTTGAGTAGAGTAGAAAAAATTTAGGGTACTTATTTCCCACGTTATAAGCTCCCTACTTGTAGTTTGTTCCACAGTTCATGTTTCACATTTGTCACTTTACATCAAAATTATTCTATAATGTCGTCAAAAATGAAAGAAAAACTCAAAAAAAGGGAGCAAATACGTAAAGTCATCAAAGACAGTTATAACCATCACTTGCTCAACTTAGCGAAGGCACTGTCTTGCATATTCTTAGCATATTTTTCTAAAACGATCAAGCCAAAATAAGCCCTCCCTTTCTCATCTTCGTTGTCCACCCCTTCACCCAAACCTATAGATGTCTCTCTCTCTCTTCTTCTCTTCTCTCTCTTCTGTCTCCCTCGCTCACCTGCCACCCCTCCCGTTAATCCATCGCGGTCTCATTCTCATCATTCTCTTTCTCCTCCTTCCCTCTATCTCTTGTGGCAGAGGCAGGGGAGAATTGAGGTCCAGAATTCCGTATCCCTGTGTAACTTCAGCTTCTTTGTGATAATTCCCTTTCCTGCAAGGATAGAGAAAATTGTAGGCCACGATGAACAATCTCTTAACGGTATCAACTCCTCTTTTAGTTTGTTCTTTCTCATTTATAGCAGAATCGGTTTTAACATGCTTAGAGATTTGTCCTTTCATATTATCATCCGAATTACTCATCATAAGAATGGTGCATGTTATATTAAATTCAGTTTTGTTGTTACATATGGTGAAACATTGCTTACCATTATTTTATGAAAATCTATGAAGAAACTCAAGCTTCTCAGAGTAACTGAGATATTATAAGAAAGAGCATTAGATTAAAAAGGCTATTCATGTACGGTTCTAAATTCTTCGTACACATGAGAGGCATTTTGAAATTGTGATCAAATCCTTTTTTCTCTAAGATTCTTTATGATAAATTTTACCTACATAATTTGATTTTAACATTTTTCTTATTTACATTTGTCCCCACAATTTTTATTTTTTAGTTTAAATTTTAATAAATCTACCTACATAATTTGATAAGCTTTTTTATCCTTATTTATATCCATCCCCTCACATTTGATTTTTCGTTTAATTTTCAATATGTATGCAATACAAAAAAAAAAAGTTGTTGACATTACAAAATGAAACCGGCGGTTCCAACATTTTGATAATATCGTAAGCTTAGGCAAAAGTTGTTTGCATGTAACATCACATGTAAATACAATCATGGTAACTACTAAATTTAGGTACTCCCTGTCATTCTGCATGTGCATATTTAAGGATTGCTATAAAAAGCAAGGGATCATTGATCCAATCTTCCATCGTATCCCATATATGTTTCGCTTGTAAAGATTGTTATACGTATGCATTTAAGGTTGTCAAATAAATATGTATATTTGACGACCATCTTCATGATATACGATTTTGATAAGGTATGATGTAATCTTCCACCTAATAAATAATTAGACACGAATGTCATGTTTAATTTCCTCTATCTGATTTTAAGAGTGACTGTTGAAATTTTGATATTCGGTCACTACTTCGTCTATGCATATTCTATAACTGCACTATAGTATAAAAAACGAATTTGTTTCCGTAATTGCAATTATATCACTCTCCAATTTTCTAAAAAATTTCAGCCAAGAGATTGTAGCAGTTTCAAAGTGTTCCTTCCATGTCCACAATTAATGATGTATCTCTCGTTTCTGAGCCACTTCCTTTCATTTTCGTAACAATAAATGGTTATTAAATATAGCCGCGCACTAAATTCGGATTGCTTGTATTTGTCCTTCCTATTGATTTTTTTCTCATCACCTCACACCTATATTATGTCACCATCTTTCATCTTTCTCATTTGTACAATATTTTGTATAAACAAAAACTAAATCTTTTCATAGCTTGTCAAAGTGAAACTCCAAAATTGGTGTTGTGGGAAACATATCCCATCTAAATTCTACAACCAGGTCATGTTTATCATTAAAACATGTGGTCTTAACAAGCTCATTGATCTAGCATCACATATATCTCTTAGCATTCCCATAAACTCAAAAATCATTTCCCTAATCTTATTAGTCATTCTCTTTCATTTCCAATCACTTCACCATATAACAATATATTTTAACTTTATATTTAAGTAGTTGTTTTGATGAAGTTTGCTCTAATACAAAATGTACTAGTTGTACATATCCATGACATGCTTATATTTATAGTGTCATACATAGTAGAAACACCATATTTTTGTGTGTAATCATGTATGTGTGTGTGCATATGTTGTGTGTCTATACAGATAGAAAAATAGATCCATTCTTTATACAATTCTATTTATAACAATGTCCCTTGATTATCGAAGAACTCTCTATAGTTTGTCATATAGTATAAACACTTTGAATATAAGTCAAAGAAAAATCAATCACAAGTTATCCATTTATCTTGACATGTCAAAATGGGATAACATCTCTAGGAATACAAGAGTTTACCCGTTTATGTTAGTTTTAGATGATGTTTGTCATCCTCTTTAAATCACCTAAACTAATACACACCCATTTCATTAGTGAGTTTTACGAACATCCCGTTGTAACTAAAATTAATATATCAAAACATATAATACATGTATATATATTATTATAAGTTCCCAATTAACACAAGTTAATATTTTATTTTTGATCAAATCAATTGTATTTCTTTAATCTATTGTGCAGTATACAACCACGAAACTAATTATACTAGGAATGTCTATGTGTTGAATAGAAAAGTTTCTCTTTGTGATATTTTTTTTATATAAGATATAATATTTTCTCCATTATACATCATAATGGGACAATTGGTTGGTATTTTTTTATAATTAATACGCAACCAAGTCAACAACCAATTTATTATGTTTTACATCAAACATAATAGTTGGATGCTCTTTCTTTATATGATATTTGACATCAAAAATTAATATTGAACTATTTTTATTTTTCTTTTGTTAGCATTATAAGTAGGGGTGGGCGTGGTATGATCAAGTATAGTGTGACCGTAAAGCTATGGACTAGACCATGTATAATGGTCTAATAATTTTCCAGACCAAACTTGACCGCTAAAAGGATCTAGACTAAGATTATTTTGACTGTTAAAATGTGATGAAATTTAGTTAAGCCTAGTCTGTTGAATCAAATGGGCTCTAGAGGGGGGTGAATAGAGCTAAAAACACTTGTACAAAATTCATTAGACTTCAAGTTACTACAATGTATGGGATTGCAAATATTGAATTTGTAGTGCAATTAAATATACATAGTAAGGATTAGAGATTGAAAAAATGCAAGAACACAAGCTATTTAGAGTGATTCCAATCTCCAAACTAGGATAAAGTCACTCCACTACCTAGAGAGGTCAAGCCCTAGAATTTTGCAACCAATATATACTTATATTCCATTATAAGACATACAAGAATATCCACCCTTCCATTTGAGGACAAGGGATCCAATAACCAACCAAGGTCTTACCTACTCGGAGGATCTAGAGTCTTCTACCTCTATAAGGTCCTACCCACTCTTGCAAGCAGCTCAACAGCGTCACCAAGGATTTCTTCTTCTTGCACTATGTCTTTTAACCCTTGAAGGATTTACCCACTTCTACTCCTGGATATTTAGCCTTGACCTTCTCCTTCACCTTGGAGAACCGTTTGCACCTTCTTCTACAGCTTTAAGAAGCTTGCACCTTATCCTTCACTTGGAGAAGCTTTCACCAACTTGATCTTAAAGAAATGGGTTGGGGAAAAGGAAGCTTTCACCAACTTGATCTTAAAGAAAGGGGTTGGGGAAAAGGAAGCTTTGAGAGCTTTACAAGTATACAATGAAGTATCTCTCTCACACAGATCCTATCTCACTCATGTGGACATTTTGATCTACAAACAAGAGAGAAAAAGGGTCTCAAGTGGGCTGGATGCACTCAACTATAGCTAGGAGCTTGAATAGCATGAAGGAGCAACCTTGTAATGAACTCCAAGAGGTACTATTTATAGTTAGGGGTGTTTACTAGAGGCTAGGATCACTAAGGAACTCTTTCTAGCCGTTTTAGGTGTTGCAACGAATATAATTTTGAGTTTTGCAACACTCTAACAGTTAGAGTCACTTTTTCTACATTCTCTGTAGAGTGCATTCGGTCGAGTTTTTATAAAGGTAACTTGACCGATGGTACTATATGATAAAGAAAATTTGAAGCATTGGTCAAGTTTATCCTGGATGAAACTCGATCATTCGCTTAAATTTGGTTTTGTCCAATGCATGATTTGATCGAGTTCTGTGTATAGGAAACTAGACCAAACTAGAACATTTTCAAAATGTATCAAGGTTCGGTCGAGTTTGTCACATGGGAAACTCAATCGAAAAACACCCTGTAATAAATAAAGTTTGGACATTTTTATTAGAGTGATTAAACATTCAAATTAAGGCCTCTTGATTTTTTCTCATCTTAGTTACAAGTCATTACATAAATAAAAATGATTACAACTATCATCCTAAGGGTCTTAGGGTGCTTTCCATAATAGTGCATTTCCATTGCTTTTGACTTGAACTTGATCAAGCTAGGGCTTGATTGAATTGATCCTCTTCATGTACCTAATTCATGAAATCAATCTCAAGTAGACATATTAGATACATATGAATGGAATGGTTAAGTTATTATCAAAATATGGACAATGTATAACTCTCAGGTCAACATTCTCCCTCTTTTTGACAATGACAAACCATTCCTTAACATATTGAAAGGGGTATGAAATTTAAACATTTACCTTGTGAAGTGCAAGGGAATACATGAATGAATAATGTTAATTGTTCCCCCTCAATTCAGGCTTGCTTTTCTTGCATAGTTAGACTTTACAAAAACAACCATAGCGCGTATGTATACTACATGGTCCTCTAGCAAGTCACGTGATATTTTTAATAGTTGAGTAGAAAAGGATTACATAAGCAATTAATTCAATATGGATGAGCTCATTTGTCCCTTGTGGTACCTATAGTACATGAGCTCTCATATTCTTCTCCCCATTTATCATTACAAAAAGGTAGGGGTAGAAGAGATATAAAACACGAGTCTTTTTCACATGCACAAACTACACAAGAAACCACTAAAGAAAGCACCAAACGAAGACAAAATTGAGAGAAATAAGCAATCTAGAGTCATAATCAAAATATGGGAGAACATACCATCAACTCATAAGATGTAACTAAGCAAAGATTTAAGGTACACAAGATTAAGATTACAATACTAGATATGCCTCTCGATATGAAAACTACAAGCCAGTAAGAAACGACGATAGAAGAAAATAGTAAACCTCAATTATAGTGCCCAGATATTCAATGCATAAAAAGTCTATAGAAATATATCTAGATAAGAACACTAAAGACCAAAAACTAAACATCTAGGCCATCTATATCAACTAGGTCATCATCAACATCATCATCCTTTGGCTCTGGTTGGTAATCCTTGTCATCATATGATGATGCATTAGTGGCATCAATTGTAACCTCACCATCATCACCATAAGAAGATCAATCATCACCAACATCAGAGTCATCATCATCCATAGCATCCTCAACATCACTAACTTCTTCCTCAACATCCTGGTCAAGAATATCCTCATCAAGAGGAGGTCCAAAAGCACGAGTACCAGGTCATTTGGCATTCTTCTCAGCCCAAGAATGCCACATGCATGTAATGCATTTTCTTGTAAAAAGGTGGGAGTGGAAACTCTATCAAATATAGCAAGTAGATAAGCGGAAGGGCCAATAGGAAAATCTAGAAGAGGAAGAGCACCAGGGGCAAGGGCATGTCATGTTAGGATATATGACTACAGATCAGACAGTGGAAACAAAAATTATATGTATCATATTGTCATAATTGGTAGATCACGTCAATAACTACAATGCGGAAAGGATGATTTTGAGGATATACTTGGTCCTGGAGCAAGTATAGCAACATCTCCTCATTTTCATTGATGTGCAATTGTCTTAGACTGTGTTTATGCAGCTCCTTGTTGCACTGGTACTCGTCTGACTGTTGCGCCCTTAGATCTGCACCTCAGGCAGTAGGACTGTTGCAACTCTTCCTGGTCACACCAGAGACGGCAGCCACAAACGTCATCTTTTTCAATAGCTCCTCTTGTCACAAACTATTGGCTGACATTGTCCTCCAAGCAAAAGATAATAGCCTCTCACCTCTATGGTAGTCCACACGGACCGCCTAGAACTCATGTCGTCCTATTAGAACGGAAAGGAAGGAGTTGTCCCTTCCGTTGGTGTACTAGTCACCAACATGCTCTCCTACAACAATGATCTCAACTGCTCTCTTTCTTGGCTATCCCTCCCTAGTCAGGTAGGACTTGTCTGGGCTCTCGTGGTTATCACAACCAGAGAGGACAACATTCATTTGAGCAACTTTTTCTCAATTGTCTGTGTTGTTCTCTGGGAAGCCCCTAGTACCTCTATATTATAGGTAGGGTTTGGGTCTAGGTTCTCAGTCGATGCGGCAGGGGAAGGGACCAAAAGAACCCAAATTTTCACAACAATTCTAGAAATTTCACAACCTATGACAGTGTAGACAATTGTCTGGAAACCCAGACAGATGTCTAGCATGCTAGAAGACCATTTGGCACAACCCACATAGTCATTTGGTTGTTTCCCGGTTGTCCATGAATTTTCCAAATCGATTCCGATTAATGTTAGACATTAATTTCCTTGTGCAACAAGTATTGCTTAAGTGAAATGAATAGGAAAATATCTTGAACCTTCCCCAACTGAACTGGACCATCTCGCCCATGCAAGAAGGCTACCTCAGTCACCCAGATAGTCGTCTGGTGACCTAAGTCGAGGTAGTTTGGTTGATTTGGTTCATTCCTTAGTTAAATTCAACACAAAAAAGCCTGACACCCAGACGCGCGTCTCACCACTTGAGACGGTCGTTTGGCACTCTAAACGGCCGTCTCAATACTTGAGATGGGCATTTGGAAGTTCTATCAGCCTATATGTTGTGCGAGTCATATACCTAAACACTTTAGTACTTAATTCAATTGGCATTCAAGATCTGAACTCCCCCTATAGGTCCCATGTCACATTGGTAGTGAATGTCCATAACAGATTATGACATCACAAGTAGAGAGTGGTGCCTAGTCGCACATTAGTGCTATCTAAGTGAATGGAAAGTTGGAGAACAACTTCAGCCTACAATCTGTGTATGGTGTTACAATGTTTGTATAGTTCCTTTTTCACCTATATCCAGACAGAACTAGAGGCAAGGATCAATCTCTCAGTATTATCCAATCTTATTTCTAGAACCAGAGCAAACTGTGTGAGATATATGTAAGCTCTCCACATTGACTCACATGTACATGGCCATGTATTTCTCAGTCTCACTAATCAAGAGTCCTAGGATATCATACTCCTGTAGGAGGGATATATCCCATAACTATCACTCATAATCAATCCCCATGTGTCAAAGTCACCCAATCATCACTATTATAACAACCCATGTTTTAGGATTGCGTTTGATGATGTCAAAGTGTATCCAACGACACATGATGAGTGTAGTGATTTCAGGTTTAAGAACCACAAACACCACCATCACTATGAGAGCTTACTATGACTTCTATGATGATGGCTTCCATGTGTTAGTCTCACAGTGGATATGTTTGATACATTGTTCTCTAACATATATTTGTGTGCTTGGTTTGATATAGCCATATCATGACCAATGAGACTTAGTCATCAACCAACTCACACTCTGATTTTATGTGTTATTGTTGTCTATCAACCTTCCACAATAACAATCGAACAAGGACATAACAAGAATATGTATATATACTCTTAACATACATATGATCTCATTTCTAAAGTCTAATACTTGAAGACATGTGTCATTGAGTAATATTATTCTCCAAACATTTATTATGTTATTTCATTATCTCATAACTGAACAAATAGAATAAATTGGAAGCTTGTCTTTATTAACAATCAAAACATTTACAGTTATGCCATTACAATGATCACATGATTGGCTCTCTGGGTATACATACCAATAGACTCCCACCTGCACTTAGAGACAATCACCTATAAATTGTATTCCAAGTCATCTTACATGTCCATCATGTGTTTTCTATGAAAGTGCCTTTTTCATTGATCAACAACATTATTGTTAGTTGGTACTTTGCAGATCTTTACATCTCTTTGTTATATGATTTCTTGTATGAGGTGATATTGCTTGTGTATATGCTTTGAGCACTGATGTGATTTGGGTTCCTTAGCATGTGTAATATCTCCATTGTTGTCACAATATAACTTGATTGCCTTGTTGATGCTTGGAATGACCCCAAGTTCTATGATAAACTTCTTGATCCATACAGCCTCCTTCGCTACACTCAATGCAGCAATATACTTGGCCTCTATTGTAGAATCAACAATTGTTTCTTTCTTGGAACTCTTCCAGCTCACAGCTCTATTGTTGAGGCAAAACACAAATCTCGATTGCAACTTGTAATCATCTTGATCAGACTGGAATCTTGCATCAGTGTAACCTTTTACCACCAACTCTTCCTCTCTGCCATAAACCAAGAATTTATCCTTGGTCCTTCTCAAGTACTTGAGGATTTTCTTCATGACTATCTAGTGAGCATCACCTAGATCTGACTGATATATAATCATCATGCTCAAGGCATATGATACATCTGGACGACTACATAACATTTCATACATGATTGATACAATTCCTGAGGCACATGGAATCACACTCATGCATTCCCTTTCTTCACAAGAACGAGGACATTGAGCTCTAGAGATGGGGAAACCACGGCGCATAGGTATGTTTCCTCTCTTTGAGTTCTCCATGCTGAACAACTTCAACACTTTGTCAATATATGTGCTCTAACTTAGTCCAAGAAGCCTTCTAGATCTTTCTCTATAGATCTTTATCCCCAAGATGTAGAATACTTCTCCCAAGTCTTTCATAAAGAATGTATTTCCAAGCCATGTCTTTACCTTTTGTAAAGTAGGAACGTCATTCCCCTTCAATAATATGTCATGCACATATAATATGAGAAATGTCACAATGCTCCCACTAACCTTCTTGTACACACAAGGTTCATCTTCATTTTGAATAAAGCCAAACCCTTTGACTATCTCGTCAAAATGAATATTCCAACTCTGAGATGCTTGCTTCAATGCATAGATTTACCTTTGTAGCTTACATGCTTTATTTTTAAACTTTGGATCTATAAAACACTTAGACTATGTCATATACACATCCTCAACAAGATTTTCATTAAGGAATGCAGTTTTAACATCCATTTACCCCATCTCATAGTCATGATAAGTTGTGATTGCAAAGCATGATCCTGATGGACTTAACTGTGGCCACTGTAGAAAAGATTTCATCATAGTCAACACTTTTAACTTGTTTGAAACGCTTTGCAACCAATTTTTCCTTATATTTTTGAACTTTTCCATCCATGTCATTCTTCTTCTTGAAGACCCACTTGCACCCTATTGGTTTTACCCCTTCAGGTGGATCCACCAAAGTCTGTAATTTGTTGGTATACATGGATTCCATCTCAGATATCATGGCCTCAAGCCATTTCTTAGACTATGATCCCTCAATAGCATTTTTATAGGATATTGTCTATTCATCTATGGCCAATTCACTTCCTTCCTAAGTCAAAACATATCCATATCCCTAAGGTTCAAGGTGTGTCCTATTAGATCTACAAGGTTCCTGTATCACCTAAGGAATTTGAGTCTCTACAACACTTTGTGATTTTTCTAAGTTCCTTTCGTTCATTTACTGGTTTTATGTTCTCTTGTTGGTCTTGAACATCTTCAAGTTCCACTTTCCGCCCATTAATTCCTTTGGAAATCAATTCCTTTTCAAGAAATATAGCATTTCTAGAAACAACTATTTTGTTGTCAATTGGGTGAAATAAGTAATATCCCCTTGTCTCTTTGGGATATCCAACAAAACAACATATATTAGAGTTAAGACCAATCTTTTTAGGAAACATTTTCCTAACATAAGTTTCACATCCCCAAATCTTCATAAAAGACACATTGGAACATTTCCCATACCATATCTCATATGGTGTCTTTTGAACCGATTTAGATGGTATGTGGTTATGTGTAAACACGACAATTTGTAGAGAAGAACCCCAGAAGGTAGTCAGAAGATCAACAAAACTCATCATAGATTGCATCATATCAAGTAATGTGTGATTCCTTCTTTTGATACACCATTATGCTGAGGTTTTCCAGGTGGAGTCCATTGGGATATTACCCCATGGGCTCTTAGAAGGTCTTCAAACTCTTGGCTTAAGTATTCTCCACATCAATTAGAATAAAGTGCCTTAATGCTTTTTTCAAGCTGGTTGTGTTCTTCATTTATAAACACTCTAAACTTTTCAAGAGTTTCTGATTTATGTCTCATCGGGTAGACATAGTCATACCTACTAAAGTCATCAGTAAAGGTAATGAAGTACTTGTACTCACTTCTACCATTTGTTCTAAAAGGGCCACATACATCAGTATGTATGAGTATGAATAGATCACTAGCCCTCTCACTGCTGCCAGTAAAGGGAGTCTTGGTCATCTTGCCCAACAAACAAGATTCATGTCTTTATTGATTAAAGATCAAAAGAGTCCAGATAAGCATCCTTGCGGAGTCTAGATATGTGTTTCTCATTTATGTTCCCTAGACGACAATGCCATAGGTATGTTTGGTTTGAGTCATTGATTTTTTTGTATTTTAGTATTTACGTTATACACACCTGTCTCTAGATATATCAAGTATAGACCATAAGACATAGGGGCACTACCATAAAAAATCTCATCTTTACTAATAGAACAACTTCCATTCTTTATAAGAAATGGAATATGTTCTTGTCCAAACAAGATACAAATATGATGTTCCTATTGATGACAAGTACGTAATAGAAATTCTCTAACTCTATCACAAGCCCACTAGGTAGAGATAACTCATACGTTCCAACTATGATGGCCGCAACTCTTGTGCCATTTAGAACATGCAGTTCAACCTCACCTTTCTCTAAAGATCTACTTCTTTTCAGATTCTTCACATTTGAGCAAATGTGTGATCCACATCTGGTATCTAGTACCCATGATGAGGAAGTAGTGAAATTAACCTCAATAACATATACACAAGAAGTAAATATCGCAATCCCTTTCTTCCTAGGTTCCCTTATCCTTCTCCTAATTTTGAGTGTTGAAGACTTGGACCTTAGCTTAGCCACAAAACACTTCTTGAACTTGCCCTTGTACTTGGACTCAACTCCGTTGATCATCGTCATGGATTTTTCCTTCTTAACTCGTTCTTTGACACTTATCAAGATGTCAAGCAACTCTGACAACATTCTAGTCATGTTACTCAAGTGATAACACTCGATAAACTGGCTATATGATTTAGGGAATGATTGCAAAATCATATCTGTGGACAACTCTTGACCTAAAGGAGATCCCAGTGCTCAAGATGCTTCATATGCCCAATCATATTGAGCACATGAGGCTCTACTAGTTTTCCCTCTGTCAGTTTGCACTCAAATAAAGCCTTAGAGACATTATACCTTTCATGCTTATCATGTTGTTTATGCAACTCATTGTTCATACAACCCAACATAAGGTTCTAGATGTTCACGACATCATTGGCATGCTTCAAAGAAACACTTATGTCGGTCTTAGGAGAATATGGATTGGATACTGGTACTGGTTTTTGAGGATCATGCAGATCACTTCCCATGGTCATGGAAATAAATCTCAGTTAATTCATCCAATCACAATATGGATTTATTTGTCATTTGATTCTACAAGAGCAATTTTGCATTTTTTTTAAATCATTTTGATTTGATTTGAAAAGTCGGTATTAATTAGGTCTTTAATTAATTATAACTCCCACTATTGTATTTAAATTGATAGCCCTCAATATCAATTTGGAATATTGCATCATACAATATTCTACTGGGACAAGATCCTGATTCCTCCAATTCATGAGCCAGTTAGGGTTTTCACCCACAACTTGATTCTACGAGATAAGAAATGTTTTCCAATTGCATCATAAGCAAATCTTAATATATGATATGTACGCACTTTTTCATTGATCATATGTATGCCTATAGGTGCTTAATCAAATTACAATCACCTAGTTATGTCTGACCCATAAGGCAACATGATAGACTATGCACCTTGTTAGGGTAGACCCACATATATACCATCACACTTTCACAAGATATATGGCACACCACGCTTAGTCGATCAAGATTTTCATGAGTACTTCTTATGGAAGCATCTAAGACTTCATGTTATAATTGAGGGAGTGTGTATAAAAACATATACTTTATCCAATCACCACATATTTACTATGTATCATATACATGCTATATCTCATAATGAAAACATGTAATAAATGAAAGTGATGGTTATGGCCAGCCTAATGTAATCCCTTGGAGCCACGATGTAACACTTGGGCCCACTTCCTAAGGATCTAGCAATGTTTCAGGAATGATGATTGTCCCCACATACCACCACTAGCCTTAACTGTGTTCTTTGTCCTCACTCACGCACAAGTCAGAATCAACTTCCCGAATGGTCACCCATCCTAGTACTACTCTAGGATGAGAACACTTAACTATGGAGCTCTTCAGTGATGGGCTCCCTAAAAAATAGGTGCACCTCAGTGATATGGGTAGTTCAATCATTCCTTTTAAGATCATATTTTTTGAGGACTAAAATCATGGGACGTTACAATCTCCCCCACTTAAACTCTTAACGTCCTCGTTAAGGCTCAACTATACAGACTCATAATCACTTCTCCATTTAAGTGAAGACCTAGAGTGGCCCATGGACACCCAGTTCCCATCCACGACTACCAGCGCTAGGGTGGCTCCATCTCGTCTCAGTGGATAGCCCTTTCCAACTTGTCTGGACCACATGGCTTAAGACTGGTATGTCACATACCCATGTGGGACCCATCTACTATAGGGGAATTGGTTGTGATACCATTTGTAACTCCTAGGCCCACTTCCCAAGGCTCTATCCAGGTTTTAAGAATGAAGACTATCCCCATAGACCACCACTAGACTTAACTGTGCTCTTTGTCCTCGCTCACGTGCAAGCCAAGATCAACTTCCCGACTGGTCACCCATCCTAGTAGTACTCCAAGTTGAGCAAGCTTAACTATGGAGTTCTTTAGTGATGGGCTTCCTGAAAAGGAGGGCACCTTGGTGATATGGGTAGTCTAATAATTCCTTTTAAAATCATGTTGTCTGATGCCTCAAATCCTGGGATGTTCCACACAAGAAATTACGTCATCTAGGTCTACATCACATGTAGAAATCTGTTGTTGATGAAGATTTGTGCTTGCCAATCTGGGTTGATTGGTTCAACCCTTGAACCGATCGGCTCGCCTCCTGGATGGTTGTTAGGTTGTCTCACCATTCGTCTGGTCCTTTTGTCCACCATCAGCTGGCTCCTCCATCTGATCAGTCGGGTCCACTAGGTGATTGGTCTGTCTTGTCCACCATGCTCCAAGGTCCTTCAATTAGTTGACTCATCTTTGGGACTCCTTCATCTTTGTCATAATTTAAAAGTAAACTATCCTACTTTTACATTATTATATGGAAACCTCGACTTACAATCAAAGGGAGTAAAAACAGGAGAGAATTAAATTTACATTGGGAGGATAAGATAGAGTCTCAGTACACAGATCGAAATGAAACGGATAACCAACCACACAAACATGCACAGATAGGGGTTGTTGGCCATAACCATTCTACACATCCACCATCAAAACCACTTTAGGGTGACACATGTAAGTTGCATATATATATATATATATACATATATGTATATATATATATATATATATATATATATAGAGAGAGAGAGAGAGAGAGAGTCAGGCTAGAATATACTTGAGTGTATCTAGAGCATAATACACTCAAGTAGTTTTCCATGATGTAATATTTTTTTTTTCAAAATCTAATCTGTTAATATTCTTAAAGATGTTGTGAATAGCTCATATATAAAATTTGATCCCATTTGGACATTTATAAGTCATGTTATAAAGACCCAAAAAATATACATTTTAAATTAGTTTCACGCGTCAATTTTGTTTCCCTTGGATGAGTGACTTACACTCATCCAAATGGGCTCAAAATTTGTATGTAGCCTGGTTATAGTATGATGGTGAAGATAAATGGTTTACATTTTGCAAAAAATAGTCTTGATATACAAACACACTTGAATATATTTGTGCAATTTGTACACTCGAGTGTATTCTAGTCTGACTATATATATATATATATATATATATATATATATATATATATATATATATATATATATATATATATATATATACTAGATTGGGATTATCGTGGTATTGAATTTGACAAGATATTATTCACATCTCATGCAATAATAGAATGATAAACTAAAATCCGATCATATCGATTATCCCATAATATAGTAAATTGACATTGGCTCTGATACCGTTGTTGGGAAATATGGCTATAGAGAAAGCAGCAGAAACAAAAAATTTATGTACGATATTCCCATAATTAGCAAATATCGTCATAAATATAATGTTGTAAAGATGGTTTTTAGGATATACCAGTTCTTGGATGAAGTCCAACGACATCTCCTCTTTGTCATTGATGTGCAACTATCTTAGACAAGGTATATGCAGCTCCTTGTTGTAGTGGTACTCGTTTGACTGTTGCACCCTCTGGTCTACACCTCAGGTAGTAGGACTGCTGCAACTCCTCCTGATCGTACCGAAGACTACATCCACGAATGTCATCTTCTTCAACAACTCCTCTTATCACAGACAACTAGATGACATTGTCCTGCGAGCAACAAACAACATCCTCTCACCTCTATGGTAGTCCACACAGACCACATAGAACTCTTGTCATCCTACTAGAACAGATAAGAAGGAGTCATCCCTTCAATTGGTCTACTAGTCACCAAGTTGCTCTTGTACGACAATGATCTCAATTTCTCTCTCCCTTGGTTGTCCCTCCGTAGTCGGGTAGGACTCGCCTGGGCTTTCGTGATTACCATATTTAGAGAGGACAACGTTTGTCAGAGTAACTATTTCTCAATTGTCTGTGTTGTGATCTAGGAAGCCCCCAATACCCATCTATTTATAGGAGGAGTTTGGGTCCAGGTTCCTAGTCGATGCGGGAGTGGAAGGGACCGAAAGAACTCGAATTTCCACAATGATTCTAGAAATTATGCAACCTGTGAGAGCACATACGGTCGTTTGGTTGTTTCCCAATTGTACACAAATTTGGCAAATCAATTCCCATTAATGTTAGGCATTGATTTCCTTCTGCAACAAGTAAAGAGAATAGTGAAACATCTAGAACCTTCTCCAACCGAATTGGACCATCTCACCCATGTGAGATGGACATCTCAATCACCCATATGGTCACCTGGTGACCAAAGTCGAGCCAGTTTGGTTGTGTCAGTTAGTTCCTTATCCAAATTCAACACAAAATAGGCCTGACACCCAGACGCCTATCTCAACACTTGAGATGACCGTTTAGCACTCCAGACGGTCATCTCAACACTTGATATGGGCGTTTGGTAGTGTTGTCCGCCTATATGTTGTGTAAATCAAATACCAAAATACTTTAGTACTTCATTCAATTTCCATTCAAGATCTAAACTCCTCTTCTAGGTTGAGACCTATGTTTGTCACCCTATAGGTCCCATATCATGTTGATAGTGATTGTCCATAACAAATTATGACATCACAAGCAAAGAGTGGTGCCTATTTGCACATCAAGGCTACCTAAGTGAATGGAAAGTTGGAGAACAACTTCAACCTATAATTTGTGTATGGTATTATAATGTTTGTATAGTTCCTTTGTCACCTCTATCCACACTGAACTAGAGGCATGGATCAGTCACCCTCATTATTATTCAATCTTATATCTTGAATCAGAGCAGACTGTCTGAGATATATGTAAGCTCAACAGATTGACTCACATGTACATGGCCATGTATTTATCAGTCCCACTAATCAAGAGGCCTAGGATATCATAATCATGTAGGAGGGAAAAATCTCATATCTATCACTCACTATCAATCCCCATGTGTCAAAGTCACCCAATCATCACTGTTATAACAACCCATGTTTCAGGACTACGTTCGATGATGTCAAAGTGTATCCTACAACATGTGATGAGTGTAGTGATTTCTAGTCTAAGAACCACATACACCAGCATCACTGTGAGAACTGATTGTGACTTCCGTGATGAGGGCTTCCATGTGTCAGTTTCACATTGGGTCCATCCAAAACACTATTCTCTAACATGTATTTGTGTGCTTGGTTTGATATATCCATATCATGACCAATGAGACTCAGTCATCAAACAACTCACACTATGATCTTATGTGTTATTGTTGTCTATCAACCTTCCACAACAAAAACCGATTAGGGACATAGTGAGAATATCTATATGTACTCTTAGCATCCATATGATCTCATTTCTCAAGTCTAATACTTGAAGACATACGTCATTGAGTAATATTATCATGTAGACATTTATTATGTTATTTCATTATCTCATAACTGAACAAACAGAATAAATTGGGATCTTTACTTTATTAATAATCAAATCATTTACATTTATTCCATTATAATCATTAATTACATGATTGGATCTCTGGGCATACATACCAACAGGTTCACCACTATCAGCAACAGGGGGTGTAATAGAAGCAGCAGGAGGTGGAGGGTCAGGGTAGAACTGAATGTATGTATAGGTGTCATAGTCAACTCCTGGGTAAGCCTGGTAGGGAGAGTAGGGCCAACTACAAGATAGATTCATATGTGACATGATCTGGCAGAGGTCTTGGTCCTGAACCCTAAGGTTATATGCCTATTGACGTATCATATATCCCATGAGGGCTTCATTTGATATAGAAAATGATGTACAATGAGGTCGGGGTGGTGAAGGTGGAGGAGGGACCTAGGTGGAGGTAGAGGCACCTAGTGTGGTGGAAGAAGATGTAGGTAGAAAGGTCTTCTTGATGGTTGTCTCACTAATGCAAATCCCTCTGTGACTTGGTTTCTATCCAAGGTCATGGATTAGAGATTTTTCATTATGGTGAGAAAACACACCATATATCAAGTTTGGATAAGGGATATGGGTTCCATTAGTGTTCTTCCTAAAGTCAAAGCATGTCATATGATGAAGAATTAACGAGCCCATTTGATGTCGATATCATTCAAGAGATAATACATGATCATTGGCGTGTTCTCTACAACCTCTGTTTGATTCCTCTTGGGATGAATATTGCAATTGACCACTAAGGTAATTTATCTTTGATATCAAGGGAAGAAGAGGTTAGGGTTGACATCTTCCTATATGGGATGCCTGGTTTCTTCAGGAACTTATGGATATCAGGAAGGGTAAATGTGGCATTAAAGCTCTTATAGAAATGTTCATGGTCCAAAAGGCCATGGTATTGTGAATAGGAAGCCACCCAATAAGTAATGACGTCAGTACCAGGGAAATAGATATTCAAAGAATCCCCATATATTGTTATCTTGGCATCGACGATCATTGAAGTCAAAATGACTTGGGTATTAGTGGTGGCACATGGATGTTGTAGTTCCATGTTAGATTGACGTAGAATTCATGGACCGTCTTCATGCTCGACATAGAATTTGTGAAGCACGAATGGTCAACATACAATTCCATTAGGTGACTTTCTTTGAACACCCTAGAGACCTCTGTGATCACCTCATTCGTTGCAAACTAAGGCTCAAACAAAGCTCGGAAAGAAACGGGAGTCCTAGGGAGGAGTTACATGTACCTATTCAAGGCTTAATTTGAGATGAAGGAGGTGCCATCAAAGGATACATGCCTTGTAGCAGCCGATGCATATGTTGCTCCAGCTGGGGCAGATCTCTTTCTACAGTTGGAGGCCATATGGTCAGATAGAGAAGAAATAACCACCAACAAAGAAGAGAACGTAAAAGGAAGTTTTCTGAATCACCTAGGTTGTAGGTTAGAGAGGCAATGAAAGTTGATCTAGGTCTAGGAAGGGTGTAGGAGGGGATGGTCGAGCCTAAATTTGGAGGACAAGCACTGGGAAAGGGCTTTCAGTTGGTTTTTCTCTACTTGAGAGGGAGAAAAGTTAGCCGATACCCTTTATAAATTTGGGTCTGTGATGCTGTCACTTGAATTCTGAGATTTGGAAACTCAATCGATCGTGTATTTCATCTTTGTCCTTTTTAGGGATCAATCGAGTTGGATCATGATAAACTCGACTGATTAGCATACTATTGCAAAACATAAAAATTTTAATTATAAGCCTCTATATTGATACATATATAAATTTATTTTGCTAGCCTATCATGTATTTTAAACATATTGAGTCACATTTCACTCATAATTGGTTACTATTTTATGATAAAACGTTCATTTGTGAAAATAGCTGAAAAGAATTGAAACAAGGCATGGGATCATGTCAAAAATAGCACTTCCAGTTAAGAGATTATCAAATTTAAGAAAGAAACATATAGGTGTGTTAACATGTAGCTAGATTACATGTCTTTTATCATAAAGAGAAGTTATACACAATTTTGATCAAATGAATGCAGATTGCTCTCTAGCTAGAGGTTTAGTGAAAATTTCCACAAGATGATTCTCTGTGTCCACATGCGTGATATAGATATCCTTCTTGGAAATGTGGTCACAAAAAAAGTGATGATGGGCCTCTATATGTTTATCTCTACTATGAAATATGGGATTATAAGAGATATTAATTGCACTAATATTGTCACAGTAGATAGGAGAAGCATCAAAATGAATGTTAAAGTCTTGAAGCATTTGCTTCATCCATAGGACTTGGGCACAACAACTCCAAGCTGCAATATACTCAACCTTGATAGTTGAAATAGCCATTTTTCTTTGTTTCTTAGAGAATAACCAAGCATGGTCCTATGAAGAAGCAAGTGCCACATGTACATTTTCTATCAATCAAACAATTTGTATAATCAACATCATTATAGACAGTAAGAGTAAAGTCCCTAGACTTGGTATATCATAGTCTAAAATTTTGAGTTTTGGATAGATACCTAAAAATCCTCTTCAACTCTATGAGATGTGATTTTCTTTGACTTGATTGAAAGTGATCACACAAGCAACACTAAACATTAAGTCAGGCCTAGAGGCAATTAAATAAAGTAAACTTCTAATCATACCTATATAGCTTCTCATCCACTTTTTCATCTCTATCAAGCTTGGTGATGTTTGATATGGGGGCGTCCATCGACTTGGTGTTCTCCTTCCAAAAGCACTTAAGTAGTTCACTCGTGTACTTCCCTTGGTTGATGAAGTTACCTTCCTTGGTTTGCTTAATTTGGAATCTGATGAAGAAAGTAAGCTCCCCCATCATACTCATCTTGAACTCACTCTGCATAAGAAAACTAAACTCCTTGAAAAGATCAAGGTTAGTTTTGCCAAAGATAATATCATCAACATAAATTTAATTGATCAAAAAATTGCTAGAAGTGTGTTTTAGAAACAAGGTAGAATCGACTTTGCCCATGATATAGCCATTGTCTAGTAAAATTTTCTTTCGTTTCTCATGCCAAGCTCTAGGAGCTTGTTTGAGTCCATAGAGAGCTTTTTGTAACAAGTAAACATGTTTAGGAAACTTATCATGTTCAAAGTCAAGAGGTTGAGCCACACAAACTTAATCTTCTATTGTACATCTAAAAATACTTTTAACACCCATTTGGTAAAGCAGTAAATTCTTGTAACTAACAAAAGAAAGTAGCATTTTAATAGATTCAAGTCTAGCAACAGGTGCATAAGTTTCATCTAAATCAATACCTTCATGTTGGTTGTAACCCTGAGCTACTGACCTTTCTTTATTTCTTACCACTTTCCCACTTTCATCGAGCTTTCTGGAGTAGACCCACTTGGTTTAAATGATCTTTCTATCACTTGGTCTTGGCACTAAGGTCCACATCTTGCTCTTCTCGAACTGCTCTAACTCTTCTTACATGGCTAGGATCCATTCATCATCCTTGAGATCTTCTTTGACATTTTTTAATCAAGTTGTGAGATGAAGGCATTGCTAGCTTATTCTTTATTTAATGCAGCCTACATCCTCACCCTTTCAAAAGGATTATCTATAATAAGCTCTTTAACGTGATGCTTTGCAAAGTAGGGAGTTGGATCCTTCTTTTCTCCTTATTTCTCTATCTCATCAACTAAGACCACTTTTTCTTTGACAATAATCTTGAGATCTTTCAAGTGAGGGATTACCTCATCTACAACATCATCATTAACAATATTCTTGGAAATAGAGGAGTTAGTCTCAACAAATTTTACATTGATAGATTCTTCTACATTAGAGAATTCAATGTTAAATACTCTGTAAGCCTTTCTAGTAGTGCTATAGCCAAGAAAGAAAGCCTTGTATAATATCACATCAAACTTATTGAGAGAATCCTTGGTGTTCAAAACAAAACAAGGACAACTGAAAACATGAAAGAAATCAATATATGGCTTTCTACCACACCATAACTCATAGAGGGTTTTCTTTAAAGATGGATGAGTGAAATCCTAGTTTTGCACGAAACATGAAGTACTAACAGCTTCAGCCCAAAATTTCTTTGGAGTCTCATACTCTAGAAACATAGTCCTAGCCATTTCCTGTAGTGACCTATTATTTCTCTCTACAACGCCTTTTTGTTGAGCTATTCAAGGTGAAGAAAAGTTATGTGTGTAATCAGATTCCTCACAAAAATGTTCAAACAAGTCATTTTCAAACTCTCCCCCATGGTCACTGTAGATAGAGACGATTCGACAAGAAGCATCATTTTCAAGTCATTTACAAAAGGTCAATAAAACATCAAAAGTATAGCTTTTTTTAAATAAGAAAGAGAGTCCATGTATAGCAAGAAAATTCATTGACAATCACAAGGCAATACTTGCTACCACAAAGCGATTGAGTTCTCATAGGTCCAAATAGATCAATATGGAGAAGTTCAAGAGCTCTCTTGATGCTAAGTACACCTTTGGATTTGAAGGAGGACTTGGTTTGCTTGCCTTGTGTGTAAGATTGGCATTACTCATCCTTTCAAAATACAATTCAGGAAGTCCTTTGACCAAATCCTTTTTTATCAACTTCTTCATGTCATGCATATATACATGAGCAAGGCTACGGTTCCACAAAGATATATCATTTGAATTGGCAACAAGACATCTACCAACAATAGTCTTAATCAAGGGCAAAACCATATTAAGGTATGTAGCAACTACATTTACCAGTACACCACTTCGATTCTTATGCCATGGTAGCAAACATGGTGCGTACGGGACTCAAACTCGTGACTTCACATTAGTGTTGCAGCTTGCACGCCATGGCACCATAGACACATCGATGCATTGACTATTTTATAGATGATATATATTATGTACCTATTTAATGGAAATGTGTACAATATTTAACATTTTGATTTTTTTTGGGGGGGAGGATGGACCATGCTTGCCCCTCCTTGGTTCCGCCTCTGGGCTTAATAGAGTCCAGAACAATCACATAAAGATTACCATTTCTAGTTCCCTATATATATTTTAGGAGAGGGAATCTAAAAGAAAGCATTCAAGTAAGGTGAAAAGAACAAGATAACCATTACCTCAAAGTTGATTAACACTAATTAAACTGTGATGTAGGCCATTCACAAGAAGAACATTCTTGATACAAGTGAATCACCTACATTACCCTCACCTATCACTTTACCTTAGTTGTTTTCATCAGATGTTACCTATCCCCCTTTCTTCTTTGTGAATTGTTTGAAGTGGTTGATTTCACTTATCATATGCTTTAAGCAACCACTATCGACAATCCATTTTTCTTTTACCTACAAGAAATGAAGATGTCAGTGCTCAATTCAAACCTTAGGATCCGGTGTTAGATTAGGGACCCATTTCATCTTTGTGTTGGTCCCCTTCTCTCTATAATGACAATAAGTAGTGTAATGGTCATAACACTTGCAATGCACACAAACCATAGGATTGTTAGAGATGGATGACTCTCCATGGAAAATAGGAGGTTCCTTGCAATTTTTTTTCTTACCCTTGCCCTTGCTCTTGCACTTTGGAGGCCCCCCTACATATCCCAAACCACTAGTACCAACTTGTTTGGTAGAGTGATCTAGAACTCCATTGAGGGACTTTTTCCCTTTAAGAAATTTCTACAAGGAAGGTCTAAGTTTGTGATTATCATTACTAAGAGTAATGACAACAAAAGATAATATAGTAAGATCATCTTGAGCATGTAGTATGTCAGCCTCCAAACAGAGGGATTTAATGTGAAAGGAATCTCTCAAGAGTAATTCTAGCAGTCTTATTACTTGGCAGTAAAGGTCTAGAAGAGAAATCATTAACTTGAGAAAGAAATATAGGATTTTTAGTTTTGAGTAAGATTAGATCATGAAGATATACTCTATTTTCATCTTTAATATAAGAAAGTTTAAGTTCATCAAGTTTAGCAACAAGATTTTCATTTTCAATTTTAATTAAAACAAGCTCATCAAGTCAGGCTTGATTTTCCTCCTTAAGACTATAGATGTTCTTGAGGTAGATACCATTATATACTTCAACTCCATTGTATTGGAGCTCAAGGTCAAGAAACTTCCCTTGTAAGGAATCAATGCTATCAAGATGCAACTTCTCATTCTGATCAAGAATATCAATTTTATCATACAAATCATCTATGATCTTCCCTAATCTCTTCCTTTTAGATTTGTATTTAGAATAAGAAGAGTGGGTATCATTAAGCATATCAATGAGAGTTTCCTTAGATAAATCATGTAAGCTTACCTCACTTACCTCACCAATGTCTTCACTAGTATTGACCATGAGTGCATGGTGGCATTCTCCCTCATTGGAGATTGCATCACTTGAAGAGGAGTCTTCCCATGTGGTGTGGGCTGCATGTTTTCTCTTTTTGTCCTTCTTGTCCTTCTTCTTGTACTTTTCATCCCTCTTGTAGTCCTCCCTTTTCTTGTAGCTGCTCTTGTGGTAGGACTTCTTAGCCTTGGGGAACTCATTATTGTAATTCCCTTTTTGCCCACATTCATAGCACCTTGGACACGATTGGACTGAAAAATGAGGAAGAGGAGCGTAGAATACCAGGTATAGATGCCCTTGAATCTTCTATTCACGAAGAAGCTCTTGAGGAAAGGAAAAGAAAGGGAATGATTGGACAAATAGACCTTGATTGATAAGGGCAGATACGAACTGAATTCCCATTTCTTTTTATTCCTCCTTGATTGAAACTTTGTAAGGGAAGGAGTTTCAGAGTGGAGGAGGAGGAAGGCTTTCCTTTGAAGTGCTTGCCCTTGGAGTAGTTAGCTTCATGCTCACATGGGGCTTCATCTTAAGTTGAAGAAGGAGAAGTAAATTGGCATGCATGTTGTTGTTGGATAAGGAGTGCTTCCATTTGAGCTTTGGATGCACTATCTTTGATATTCTTTGATTCCTTCTCTTATTGATTTTCATCTTCCTCTTACTTTTCTAGCCTTTGCTAATGAGATTGGAGATTGCCAATGAGCTCTTCGGTGGCAATGTCATCAAGACTTCTAACTTCTTTAATGGGAGTCACCTTGGATTCCCATCTCTTTGGGAGAGACCTTATGATATTAAATTTTATGGTCCCCTTATTCGGGGTGTGGCAAGTCCATTGATGTTGGTGTTAATCCTTGTGTACATCTCTGCCACTATCTCCTTCTTTCCCATCTTGAAGTTTTAAACTAGAACCTTGATCATGTAGATTTTTGACACCTTAACTTGCTTTGTGCCTTCATAGGTGATTCACAACTTATCCCAAATCTCATAGGTTGTGTCCCAAGATGAGATGCAGTTGAACTCAAAGGGGATGAGGGTTGCATATATGATGTTTATTTCCTTTGCATTCAGTTGTGCCTTCTTGACCATAGTTTCATCCTAAGTGGATATCTCCCCCGATGACTCCTTGTATGGAAGAATCACCATCTTACACATGTTGTAGTTTATTCCTTGTAGGTATAATTGCATTAGTCATTTCTAATAGAGGAAATTGGTGTCTCGAAGACTGGTGGTCTCATGGAGAATCCTCCCTCTAGGTTGAGGGACCCAAGTAGGTTGTCGTCCATATTCTCATCTCGTAGGATATCTTACCAAAGAAGAATGTGGCTTTGATACCACTTGTTCGATCAAATAGGATCTATAGGGGGGTTATTAGAGATAAAAAACACTTGCACCAAATTTTTAGACCTTTAAGTTACTACAATCTATGGGATTGTAAATATCGAATTTGTAGTGCAACTAAACATAGGCAAGGATGAGAGAGATTGAGAAAACACAAGAGCATAAGAAATTTAGAGTAGTTCCCATCTACAAACTAGGAGAAAGTCAGTCCACTACCTAGAGAGGTCAAGCCCTAGGATTTTGCAACCAATATATGCTTATATTCCATTATAAGACATACAAGAATACCCAGCTTCCCTTTGAGAATAAGGGAGTCAATAACCAACCAAGGTCTTACCCATCCAAAGGACCTAGAGTCTTCTACCTCTACAAGGTCTTACCTACTCTTGCAAGTAGCTGGACACCTTCGCCAAGGAGATCCCCTTCTTGCATCAAGTTTTGGATTTAAGGATTTACCCACTTATACTCCTAAATCTTCAGTCTTGGCCTTCTCCTTCACCTTGGAGAAGCTCTTGCACCTTCTTACACATCTTAAAAAATCTAGCACCTTCTTCTTCACTTGGAGAAGCTTTTGCATCTTCTTCTATAGCTTGAAGAAGCTAGAACCTTCTCCTTCACTTGGGGAAGTTTTCACCAACTTTATCTTGAAGAAAGGGGTTGGGGAAAATGAAGATTTAAGAGCTTTACAAGTATATAATGAAGTAGCTCTATCACACAAATCCTATCTCACTCATACAGACATTTAGATTTACAAATAAGAGAAAGAAAGGGGCTCAGGTGGACTAGATGCACTCAACTATAGCTAGGAGCTTGAACAGTATGAAGGAGCAATCTTGGAATAAACTCCAAGATGTCCTATTTATAGTTGGGAGTGTCCACTACAAGCTAGGAGCACCTAGGAACATTTTTTATCTATTTGGAGTGTTGCAGCGGATATAATTGAGGTTTGTAACACTCCTGAATCATGTTTTCTATGAAGGAGCAATCTTGGAATAAACTCTAGGAGGTCCTATTTATATTTAGGAGTGTCTACTATAGGATAGGAACACCTAGGAATATTTTCTAGACGCTGGGGTGTTGCAACGGATATAATTGAGTTTTAAAACACTCCAACGGTTAGAATCATATTTTCTACATTCTCAGTACAATGCATTTGGTCAAATTTCAATAAAGGTAACTCGACTGATTGCACTATATAGCAAAGCAAATTTGAAGCATCCGTTGAGTTTATCTTAGATGAAACTTCGCCAATCACTTAAATTTGGTTTTATCTAGTGTTGGGATCGTTTGAATTTTGTGTATACGAAACTCGACCGAATCAGAACATTCTTAAAATGCATCAAGGGGGTCGTTCGAGTTTGTCACAGGGGAAGCTTGACCAAAAAACACCATGTAATGAATTTTGGAAAATATTATTATAGTGATTAAATGCTCAAATTAATCTTAATCTTTTATCATCTTAGTTACAAGTAATTACATCAATACACATGATTACAAAAACCATCCTAAGGTTTTTAGGGTGTTTTCCAGAAAATTGCATTCACATTGCTTTTAACTTGAACTTGATCAAGCAAGGGCTTGATTGAATTGATTCTTTCCATGTACCTAATGTCCGAAATCAATTTTAAGTAGACATATTAGATACATACAAATGGAATGTTTAAGTCATTATCAAAATATGAATAATGTATAACTTTCAGGATAACATAGTCTAAAACCACTACTACCTAGTATAGACTACAAACACACTTAATGAAGATCAATCAATAATAGTTGAGTAATAATTTTGATTCACTTTTGATCTCAGGTTATTGGTTATCTTCATTAAAACCATACTTTAATATCATTAAGTAAATCTTATTGTCTAAGCATAACATTGAATGTTTTATATATTATATGTAATATATAAATGTTTAAATTTAAAAGATTATATATATATATATATATCAACAATAAAATTAATATAAAGTTCACTTGCAACACGAATAATAATATAAGATTGAGTAAAATTGAAATTTGTCTATATATAAACTAAATTCATGACTAGAATACTTATACCTGAGCATATATATAGACACACACACATCTATAGAGTTGGTCAAGTTTGCTCTGATCTGTTAGCATATAGTCCAAATGATGACCAGACCAGTTAATGAGGTCTCAATACTTTTGATGCCAAAATTACACATTGCCTATACGAATCAACCTTAATCAGCCTATTTGGTTAATTTTGATTTGGTCTGATGACTATTTTCGATTTCTTGTCCAATCCTAATTAAAAGAAGTAACTAGCAACTCATTTTTATTGAATCCATTTTATTTGGGAAATCATGGGACCACTCACAACCTGCCAGGTTACCCTTGGGTGTTCTTTTGTTCAACCTAATTAAAACTAGGTGTATATGATCCACACATGTGAAACATGCAATGACAATTATCAAACCCAACACACCTATCAGTTTTACATGTCTATACCTATCTGTTAATCATCTCAGTCTACTACTACTAAATGACACTTTTGTACAGAATTTATTGTAATGTAAGCTACATTCATCTTACATTGTGTTTTTTATATGGTGAATCATGAAAGGGGAATGGTGTGAGAATAAAAAGTGTTGTTTGTTTGCATGATGATAGAAAAAAAAATTATTCTTTACTGAATCTGTTCATAAATTTGGTTATTTTTTGTCCCAATAGAAAAGCATTTTGAATCATGTGGAATTTTTCTCTCTCAAGACTCCACTACATATTTAGACAAAAATACAAAAAAAATCAAATTAATATGATTCATAAATGTGTGTTGTGTTTTTTTTATAAAAAATCATATCCCATCCTCATACCCATGTTACAAACAACACTTCTATATCCCTTTCTCCTCCACCATGTAGGTGTTATCAAATAACAAATTTTAACAATTTCTGCTTCCTCATGCCTTTCTTCTTCCCCTATCACCGTCTCCTCCCCAGTCTTTTTTTTTTCACCATGTACCGAACACAACATTAGTGAATATAAATATCTAATAGAAATCACTAGTGTGCAACCAATTTTTGTGTTAAACAAAAACAACAATAAACATGCATAGATGACAATATCTTTCAATAAATGTTAATAATCAGATTATAATAGTATTCTACCTTCCATCAATAATGTTTATATTTTATTATTCAATTAATAATTTAAAAATATATTAACATAAGATACAATATGACTAATATAAATGAAGGAATGTTATTTTTTTATTAAGTTCCCCTTAGATTGTGTTGGTTACATGATGAACCATGGAAACGGGAGTGATAGGGAAATAAAAAAAAATATTGCTTGTTTGTCATGATTATTTGAAAGGAAAAATATTTTATGGTGAGTCTATGACAAATTTGGTATATTTTTGTTCCCATATAAAAACATGATAAATCGTGAGAAAAAAGTTCTTTTCAAGACTCCACTACTTATATTGACACACGAGTATTTTTTATAATATATTCATATTTATAAGGTGTTTTTTTTATAAATAGCTTTTCCCTTTCCATTCCCATACCCATGTAATAATTTATATTCTTAAAATATTCCCCTTTCTTTTCCCTTTCCTATCAACATGTTACCAAATAACACTTTTTTACAACATTCCCTTCTCTATAACCATCCCCTTCCCCTTCCCCATCTCTTTCCCCGTCTATTTTTTGTCACTTACCAAACACAACTCAAGGATTGATTTTGTGATGAAAAGGTTTCTAAGAGGCGATATGTTTAATTCATGTTATGGAATATCAAGTCTCAATATGGTATATAATTGAAACCCTTTTCATTTTTGGTACTTTGACTTACTTTTTAAGATAATGTTGGAGTCTATTTGGAGTGTTCAACATTTTCACTCTATAAAAAGGTAAATTTCCTACACCTCAATTTCTAAAACATGCCTTAGTAATGAAAATGTGGTATATTTACCATTACAAAAAAGCAACTTGTTTAAATTTACATAATCTACTTTTATAATAGTTTTTATGACTTCAATTACAAATTTTGGTTGTACTTTGTCCAACCCGTCTAGAGGAAATCATACTTTCTGATTGGAAGCTATGCAACTCAATAGCATTGAACTCCAATTTGATAACTATGAATAGTATAATCCACACATAGAACTTTCCAATTGTTTTCATATCATGCTACAAAAGGTACCGACATGCTCAAATTTGAAAATATATCTAGCTATGATGAACACTTGATGGAAGCATTGCAATCTATCGATTCACATAGACTAGAGGTAAATGTTTTCACCCCCATATATGGATGGAAACCCATGATGCTCATATCTTGTATTGTATCACATATATCCATATTACACGAATATGTTGGATGTGTGTAGATTAAATACACAACACCCTTATGTCACTAAATTTTTATTGGAAACTCAATTATATATTGGAAACACACAATTTATACAAAAGTGGGAGAAGTTCATGATCTTATATTAATGGCAGACAATGATGATGTTAAGAAGTTAAGTGGTAATGGGAAAAGAATGTTGTGGCCACACCTACTTGCAGTAGAGGCGATATATGTTTAGGTACTTCACATCATAGTGTGTGTGATAATGGATAGTTAGTTATATAAGCATGACCTCCCATTGTTCAACTTGCATGCGCTTAGACCTTATCTTTGAATAGGATATGTTTCCATGCTTTTATGTTTCTTTGGGCTAGCGGTGGAAAGATTATACTCTACTACAATTGACCTAATTAAAAGAGTTAGAGTCAATATTTTTAAATCACATTAGAAATTGACCAAATTGAAAGAAGAAAAATAATCTTATAATTGATCCATGTTTTGGCGTTAGACTGAATATGACCCATTAATAATTCCCTTTCTTTTTAGCAAATGCCCTACCTACCAAGACATCCATGAATAAGATTATATTTAAAGAAATCCTAAATAATTATTACGTTATTATTTTTATTTTTTATTAAATGTGATTTATTATATATGCTATTTTACTAGTTTTTTTGTATATTTACATGCTAAAACTATTATGAGTATATATTCTACTTTAAAAGTTATTGAATAAATAAATATATTATATTCATGGACTATACATATTGATACTTTACTCTTGAAATGTAGGCTTTAGCTTTTAAGTTTGCCAGTCAAACATGATAGACCCAAATTACTTTAAGGTTGTGTTAGGGTCAAGGAATATGATGCAAAATCCACATCATGTGGATCTAGGGTCCGAACAATAAGTTTTGGCTACTATTAACGGGAACTATAATCTAATAAACTCCAACGTAATTGTTACCTCACTTGGGGCCTGTTGACACATGTACTTAGCAACTAACTAGTTTAAAGCACTTGATGATCGAATCAAGTTCATCACATTACGAATAGCCTTATTCTAACTTGTTAAAAAGGTAGTCAAGAAAAGAAGGAGATCATGGAGGTTCTTTTTTTTTTTGCAATTTTGGCACACCAACTTACTTGCTTTTTATTTCCACATATAATATTAATATTAATATTATGTTATGTTGCATATAATGTGTATTATACAAGTACACGACAAATACATCAGGACGCACACAGCAATGGAACATTCTAATTAAACTCTTAGCAATGTGTTTGTAACATCACACACATAATATCCATTCAGGGTTTTGTCTCTTGCTTCTTCTATTAGCTATTAGAATATTTACCTACTAATGTCATTGTAAATGCATCGGATGCATAAATACAGATCTAATTTGAAATGCTTTATATGAAATCTGACAGAAGTTTGAATAGAGCATTTGAATCATATTCAATTAGATATTTTCTTGTTTTTGGTTGTTACGGTATCAGGATGAAAGTTAAATACATATAAGAGTCATTATTGGGTTAAGCATAAGATACATTTATGATATCAAATCTAAGTAATAGAACATTATCGGTTTCTATATTGTAATTAAACAAACTTTTCCAAAAATTAATTTAATAGTTGTCGTATTTGGAATTTTTTTAGTATATTATAGTGGTATCTAAATCCAATTTAAACTTTCCAGATCAGATATCAAGTTTCTGAAATCCAATCTGGATCTATTTGATATCCATTTCTTTCATAAAAATGTAATGGAAGACAAATAGAATAGTAAGTTTTGAACGTTATTTACCGCCCACCATTTATGGAAAGCATGCAGATGGCTCGTTAAATAGATGAACAAGACATGGTTTCTACTCTATCGTATAATTGTGCTCGTAATACTAGCTTTCAGAGCTAACAATTTTTTTTGTGTATGTAGCATTCCTTCGAGATTGCAAGAATAAGCAATGTAGGGAATAGAACTTCTGGTATGGACATGGGAATGGATTTATTTTTTCAACAGGTCAGAAAAAATATTTTCTTTGAAGAGTTGTGAGCTCTTTGTACGTGTGAAGCCTCGATTAGTTCTTAAACATATATTTCCATGAATAGGTAATGGAAATTGAAAAAGAAATTGAAAAGATTATCACCCAACTTCAAAAGCTCCAGGTATGAATTAACATGTATACCAGTTTACTGTATAATCATATTGTTTATTGATTAAACACAATGAATCAGGGCTCAAATGATGCGTCCCAGCAAGCAACGAAAGCATCTGAAATGAAAGGTAAGTCTAATTCTATTTACTTAGATGCATGGACCTACTCCATAACTGATTTTTTAGTCGTGTTGAGTTTTCATATGTATTTGAATCAACTTAGCTATCAAAGTACAAATGGAAAAGGACATTGAAGAGGTCCAGCGAATTGCTTTCAGAGCTAAAACAAAAATAGAAGAACTTGACAAAGATGTAAGTATCATTTTCTATCTAATGCAGTAACAGTATTCCTTCTACTCAGAAAAAAAAAACTCAATACGCAGGTATTCTCATTGTTAATAAATAAAGCACTAGGTTGAATTGAAGGCATTTATCTGTTTGTAGAACCTAGCTAACAGGGAGAAACCAGGATGTGGCATGGGAACAGGTGTAGATCGTTCCCGACATGCCATGACAATGTAAGCAACTGCTATAAATCATATATTAATAACATGTGGGAAGACATTGTTTAAAGTAATTGTTAAATCTTATATTGTATACTTTACGTTTAAAGATTCTGAATCAAAAGTGGATGACTGGCTTCCTTTAACATATTTTATCCAATAGGGTACTAAAAAAGAAATTAAGAGACCGGATGGGTGACTTTCAGGTGCTTACAATTTACTTCTTTCAGTTTACAAATAGTAAGTTATTAATTGACTTTTATGAGTAACAAGTCATGGTGCTTGTAGACCCTAAGGCAAAATATCCAAGATGAGTACCGCGAGACTGTCGAGAGAAGAGTTTACACAGGTTTTAGAAGCTAATTTGTTTAATAACTTATTTCGATTTCATCTCTTTAAAAAGTAGCGGTTTGTTTTACGAGGCCTTTTACTAATGCTGTGAGCTTACTCAGTGACGGGAACAAGACCGGATGAAGAGGTAAAACATAATAACTAAATTTTGAGACATGCTTCGTGGCTTATTATTTGAATTATCTTCTATCTTTCCTGTTGCAAACAAGCACATGCTCTACATACTACTAACTAAGTGCATTTTAAATTGAAATCAGTGCAGACGATAGAGAAGTTGATAGAGACAGGAGATAGTGAGCAAATCTTTGCAAAAGCAATTCAAGGACAAGGAAGGGGGCAGGTCATTTGGTCCAATGTTTTAAGAGTAATAAAGTATAGATATTGTTTGTTAGAGTTCTGAGAATTGGAATATTACAGATTATAGATACAGTAGCGGAAATTCAGGAACGACATGACGCGGTCTTAGGGATTGAAAAAAAATTAGCTGATTTGCAGCAGGTATAAAATGTATAGTAAAAAATTGTAGCAAACTAGCTTCTGTTTCTCATACAATTTTTTCGTGATGGTTAGATGTTTCTAGACCTGTCAGTGCTGGTAGAGGCGCAAGGAGATATGCTTGATGACATTGAAGCTCAGGTTTGGTTGAAAATTGGTAGTTTCCTTAAATATAGCACAACAAATTTAGTAGGTATGACATTAACTACTAAGAATCTAATATCTTTTGACAGGTTTCTAGTTCTGTGGATCATGTTCAAGCGGCAACCGTGATGCTCAATAAGGCTAAGAAATCTCAGAGAAACAAACGAAAATACACTTTGATTGCCATTGGCATCCTTCTCATTGTCATTAGTGTCATTCTCATTCCAATATTAAAAAGTGTATGGAGCAAACAAGGGGTTTAACGATTATGTTGGACACGAGTTGTTACTACATGAAGTCCATATAGCAACACTGAAGTTGGTTCTCTTGTGATAAATTCAAAAGATAACTTTTCCATACGTGTTCTACGGATACATCAAAACGGTAAATCGTAATCACAAATTCTTCTGAGCGTCGAAGACACATTTTGTTCGATACGATGTACAGAAAGCCCGCTCATGTTCGTGTTACTGCAATGAAACTCTGACGTTATTGCAGTCATGGATGGAACGACTCCTATGATGACTTAATTGATACTACGGTCATTTAGGGGCCGATTGGCTTGGTTTTTCAGAATCCCAGTATTTTATATCTACTAATATATAGATCAGATTAGTTTAGTTACAGATCACCTCAAATTTGAAGGTATCAGCAGCTTACGCTTTCCATTCATGTCTATGCCTTTTTACAGTGATGTTATACACAAATTTTACTAAGCGGAAATAACAGCCATGTATACAGCTCCGGGGATTTAAGATATATTTGGAGAAAACGGCCCCTTCTGCTAATTCATAAAGTAGTTTTAGAAAAACAATATGTGATCTCAGATTTGAAGTACAAAGCAAAACAATTTATATGGAGCCTATAGGAATTTCCAATTCAAGCTAATGAACTAGTATAATAGCACTTTTTTCTCTTGGTAGTTTTCTACAATCACATGGTAAATTTACATCGAGATCTAAGGTAAACGGGTAACAAGTTGTGCCGTCACTTCTTTCTGATTAGCAAAATTAATTCTCCAAAAAATCACATCCATAAATTCGGGGGTCATTACATTACTATGTATAACGCTTTGAATGCCCTTGAAAAGATCAACAACTTCCAGTGTTAAGAAACTAAAAGTATCAAACTTAAAGATATAAAAATGTGTTGATTATTGATCACGCTTTTTCTTTGTATTTACTTTTTTATGGTATGAATTCCATGATTGAGTTTGAACCTCTATTGTCGTTGTGTGATTGTAGTTAACATTGTGAAACCATGGTGACAAATGAAAGAGTCTAACCAACCATGCCACTAAACTTTCATCAATTATAGATAACATGTTTGGACAATGTCATTTTCAAATTAAGATTCATTAGCAAAACATTTGA
Source organism: Alisma plantago-aquatica (assembly GCA_963693085.1). NCBI lineage: Eukaryota > Viridiplantae > Streptophyta > Magnoliopsida > Alismatales > Alismataceae > Alisma > Alisma plantago-aquatica. The sequence goes on from OY856415.1 coordinate 433,508,779, forward strand.
GTTTTATTTCATGAAATCTCAAGCCATGAAGTTGGGCCCAAGGAAAACTCTAGTGGAACTACATATGCCCACAAATAATAATTTTTCAAAATAATATCATTGGGAACTCCATTTTGAAGTTTGTTTGCTATGAGCTATTCCCGATGTGTGTGACTTGGAAGGAAGTGTTTTTTTTTGCAGTGCATACCGGTGGTGACAAGAAAATACAAGGGTACTTGTTGTCACATCCAACAGGAAACCTGATATCGCCCATGGATTTTTACAAACAATTAAATAAATATTTTTTGAGTTAAAATATAGAGATAAATAATATTATCTAATTGTGATATATATATGAGATTAAGAGAGACATTTTCTCCCCCTCGCTCATACATGTCATGGAAGTCGAAAGAGGGTGGTAAATCAAGATGATAGTTGGGATCGAACCTAGAGGTCTCTTTGTTAGGAGACACTATGTTTGACCACTTGAGTCACTCCTTGTTAACGTGTGTGTGTGTGTGTGCGCATATATATATATATATATATATATATATATATATATATATATATATATATATATATATATATATATTGACTACTTGCATGGGTAATAGATAGATACCTGTTTATAATGAGACAGACAACGTCTGTAATGAGATGATCAAATTTATAATACAAACACTCAATTTGTATTACACATCTGATTACTGGTAAAATGATATTTATGACAGCAGTTTACGCTGCAATACAAAATGAGTGTTTGTATTACAAATTTGGTCATCTCATTACAAACAATATTTGTCTCATTACAAACAGGTACCTTTCTATTATAAAATAGATTCACGGGTAACTAAAGTTAGTTACTCATGCAGGTAGCGAATGAATTATAAATATATATATATATATATATATATATATATATATATATATATATTATACATAGAGAGAGAGAGAGTTAGGTTAGAATACACTCGAGTGTATAGATCGCACGAATACACTCAAGTATGTTTGCATATCAAGACTATTTTTGACAAAATATAAACCATTGATCTTTACCGTCATACTATAATTAGGCTACATATAAATTTTAATCCCATTTGGATGAGTGTAAGTCACTCATACAAGGGCAATAAAATCAACGCACGAAACTAATTTGAAATATATAATTTTTGTTGTCTTTATAACATGACCTATAAATGTCTAAATGTGCTCAAATTTTGCGTACGAGTTATCCACAACATATTTAAGAAGATCAACGGATTAGATTTTTGAAAAAAATATTGCATCATGAAAAACTACTTGAGTGTATTCTGTATAGAATACACTCGAGTGTATTCTAGCCTGACTATATATATATATAGAGAGAGGGAGAGAATCTGGCTAGAATATACTCAAGTGTAAGGATCACGCGGTACACTCAAGTGGTATTTGCATATCAAGATTTTTTTTTGAAAAATGTAAATCATGGATCTTCATTGCCATACTATAATTAGGCTACATACAAATTTTGAGCTCATTTGGATGAGTGTAAGTCACTCATCCAAGGATAACAAAATCGACACACGAAACTAATTTGAAATATATTATTTTTATGGTCTTTGTAACATGACCTATAAAAGTTCAAATGGGCTCACATTTTATATATGAGTTATTCACAAGATCAAAGGATTAGATTTTTGAGAAAAGTTGCATCATAGAAAACTACTTGAGTGTATTCTGTTCAGAATATAGGTCATGTTACAGAGTATTGCATCATAGAATACACTCGAGTGTATTCTAGCCTCTCATTGGTTTATTTCTTTCTGTAACCCTAGGCCAGGCATTGAATGATTGGTGGTTACATTGGAGTATGTGTTTGTTTGATTGAAGGGTAGTAACCTCTCCGTCAAAAAAAAAATACATAATAGTTTCGTATAATTTAATGTTTAAATGCTATATTTGTGACAACGAGTGGAATAGCTTAGAGCGATATATTATAATAATAATATCTCATGGAATCAAATATGTTGTTGTAGGATGTTGTTCTAAACTATGCTTCAAATAAACTTTACCCATACAAGTACCTCAAAGACCCCTCCCTAATAATAATAATTGGGTGTTTTACAACACAGATTAAATGGAACACCTTTAGAACTGGGTAACAGTACATTGGGACTCGATAGCATATGTAATATTTCTATACGTTTTTTTTATAAGGTAGAATGTTGGAGATGAGTCCAAAACCATAAAGCATTTGGATCTTTTGGATAAATAAAGTATAATTATGTTTAGCATATTTTTCCTAAATATATGTCTTCTTAAAGAGAGGAAAGAGGTAAATAGGATTTTAAGTGAGTAATATATTATGGATTTATGTGCCACCCATATTTTATAGGTAAAGTAAGAAGGGTAAGCATATTTTTTACCCACCACCCGCTTAACTGTTACCCATTTCACCCACACTTAAAGGAGTAGTATAAAGAGAGAAGTTTTTCCTTCCTACTTTAACCATTTACCCATTGATACAAGGTTGAATTAATAGTTTGAGGTTCTAACACATTTTGCAATTTATATTAAAAACATCAACAATCCTTACCACTACTTGATTGCCTATACTATTATTTGATTCCAAGAACTTATGATACAAACAGTAGTATGTTTTGTATCATATAGTGTTGAGAGCAATGAATTCCACAACAACAATTACTATACTAAATAGTCAATCCTTTATAAAAATAAATGGTGTGTCAGACATTTTTTTGGGTGTAAATCAGTAGAAAGATAACTATTATTATTATAAAAATAAAAGTGTGTTGTGCAACATCATATAAATAATTGTTGAAAATTTTATACATCTATCTATATATTGTTTACTTATTTTACCCATTATCCTACTAATTTATGTTAAATTGTAGGGACAGGGTGCAGTAGAAATACAAAATTTAGATCAAGTCTAACCCAACAGATCTGTCATATCCATAAAATGTCAGTAAATAAAAGACATTGTAAGGATAGCAAATATGCCTTGGAAAACACTAGTTGTCCAACATCTAAACATGTCTTATGTTAGTGTATGACTCACAATTGTGGGTTGAGAAGCGGTTGTTGTTGTCATCCTGTCATCGCAGAAACACATTGTCTTCTTTTTGAAGAAGTTGCTTGTTATCAAGCTTCCCTCCAAGGACCTCAAACTCTACATCATCTACATAGATGTAGAAACTCTCATTACATCGATTTGATCGTCAAGAGAAAGAAGAATCCAGATTTGTCAACTTGCTAGTCGTCACTTAAACTCCCTTTCCTCTTATTGTGGGATGTTTTTATTGGGGTGAGCTTTTCTCTCTCCAAATTGAAGAACTCTCAAACAACTTGCTTCATAGTGTTGTGTTGGTGTGTATCACCTTCATGGATGTCCACCTCTATATATAGGAGAATCATGGTCATAGATTTTCCAAAATCCACTTATGTTTCAAATTGCACCTCAAAACACATTAGAATTTAGAAAACTCTTACTGCAATCATATTTTCCCAAATCGATTGTTGACTTTCCAGACTAGGACCAATTCTAACTCTGAATTTTTTGACTTGTTAGTCTAGGGCCAATTCAGTTTTCCAATTCAAATCCAAATCAAACAAATCAACTTTCTTCCCTTTCCTTGACTTGGTCTAGTTGCCCGACTCACTTAACGATCACTCAATTCATCACTTTTATAAAGTGAGGATTAATCGATTGATTAACAATCAATCGTTTGAATGAAACCAACTATTCGACTTACTAGACCTTCTAGTCATCTCAATGGGCTTGAAGTTAGATTATGCATGATTCAGAATCATTCAAATCATAGGTTTGATTGAAAACTTCAATTCCCTTATGCATCTTTATGTGTGTGACCATGTAGGTTCCACACTACATTGGTATTCTATTCATAACCTCACAAGTAAAGATTGGTGTTTAGAAACACATCATTACTATCAAAGTATTGAAATAAGTTGGCAACAACTTAAAGTTATAAAGTGGTCATTGTTACTGCGAAAGTATAATCCCTTTATCACATATATTCAGTTTGATACTAAGGTGCATGTGTGATCCTTTTTAATATATGTTCCATGAACTAAAGCATACTATTGAGATTGTGTATCATATATTGACTCACATGAGCATGTTCATGCATTTTGATAGTCTCATTTATTATGTGGCCCATAGATCACTTCAATAGAGGGACAAGTTTTATCTACAACACTGGTAGTAATCCACAAGTGTCACAACATACCCAATCACCAAATGTATGGTATCCCTTATTCAGAGTCATGTTTGGCTAGTGTTAAAGTACACAAAACAACATGTGATTAGTGTACTGATTTCCTATATAAGGATCATGATTACCACTACCACATTGAGATATGTCGATGACTGCCATGACATGGCTTCCATGTGTCAATCTCAAGGTGGGTACGTCTAATACAACTTGTTCCCTAACAAGTACCCATGTATGTTGGTTGATATCCAATATCATGACTAAAGAGACATAGTCATCACTCAACATATATACTTGTCTTATGTATTACTATTGTCTTATAATATCCTTAGTAGTAACTAAACAAAGACATTACAAGAACAGATGCTCTTAAGTATGCATATGCTTTCATCCTTAACCCAAAACCATATGCCATTGAGTCAAAACAATCTTAGAACATTGTTATATTTATTCATTATATCAATAAAGAAACAAACATAAAAAAGTGTATTTGCCTTTATTAATAATCAAATTATATGCAATGTATCCCTATTAAAATCATCATATGATGGCCTAAAAATACAACCAATAGTCTCCCACTTGCATTAGATCCAATCACTCATGAATAGAATTCCACGTGATCTAACATGACTATCATGCTTCTTCAATGGAAGTTCTTTGATTAAGGGATCAAAAATGTTGCTTTTAGTTGGTACTCTATAAATATTTACATCTCCTCTCTGTATGATCTCTCATATGAGATGATATCATATTAATATGTGCTTGGAATGCTGATGCAATATAGGTTCCTTATCCTTTGTGATGGATCTACTTTTGTCACCATAAAGCTCTACTACATCCTCAATGGTTGCAAAAATTCCAAGGTCACTAATGAGCTTCTCAAACCATGCTACTTCCTCTATTACATTGAATGCAAAAATGTACCCAACTTCTATTGTAGAATTGGCCATTCTCTACTTATAGCAACTCTTCCAACTTATAGATCTCCCTTTACTCCAAAAAAAAAATCCTAATCACAATTGATAATCTTACTTGTCAGTTTGGGAGCTTGCATCAATGTAACTCATATGAACTAGTTCTTCCCCACCTCATAAATCAGCATTTGATCCCTAGTTCTTCTCAAATACTTCAAGATATTCCTCATCACTATCCATTATCTAGTGATCATCACCAGGATCTGACAGGTACATGCTCATCATGCTCAAAACATACAAAACATTTGGGTGTGTACATAATGTTGCATATCCAATTATATATGCATATGGAATCTTGCTCATGCATGCCCTCTCTTCTAAAGGGACGTAATATTGGGATTTAGTGAGAGACTTATTCCATGAAACATGGGTAACTATCCTCTTTTATAATCATACATGTTGAACCTCTTTAGTACCTTATCAATGTATGTACTCTGTCTTAGGCCAAGAAACCTTCTAGATATATCTCTATTTATCTTGATACCTAAAATATATGATGATTCTCCTAATCCTTTATGGAGAAGGTACATCCCAACTGAGGAAGAAAAATAATTATCATCCAAAGTGATTCACAAAATGATCCTAACAGATATACTATACAATTGAATTACACCTTTTATTAAGTCATGGGTAATTTGAGGTGTACCATTAAAAGTACTAGTTGACACTTCAAAATCACAATCAGCCGTATATAAGATCTAGGGTGACTAGAATCCTAAAAATTTCTTCCCCTCGGTCAGTACGAGTAACTACTATAGTGGTGCATTGGCACAACTACTAAAACATACATGTTCGTCTTGGATACACTAGCCGCCACACCTGAAACCACGGTGCAAACCCTCAAATTCGAGTTACGACTGCAGTCTCTATCAACCACATCAACATTCAAGACACCAACTCAGCCATTACCAAATACCTTGGGATCAGGATGACAGAGATATTGTGAAAATTCATTTTTAGACTAACCATCTAATTAAAGTATACTCAGATGGTGTACGATTAACCAGATTGATCATTGTTTAGAACTTGATTAAAGATGGTAGTTTAATTTGTAACTATTTAAGACTAATGAGAAAATCAAATATGATTTTGTTTCAAATGATTAGGGTTTGATAATTGAAAACCCTAGTCGCCAAAACTAGGATTTTGGTACCATATGTATACAAAATTTGATAAGTATAGTTTGCACCCAATGATTTTTAATATTTTATACACAATTGTGATTTAGTTGAAATTTTGATATAGTTTAGGTAAATCAATCATTAGTGTTTTTGAAATATATCGGTATTTTTGAATAATTATATGACATATTTTTCTATCAAGTTTCCCCATGACAAACTCAACTGGCCATGCATTCAGACTGAAACGTAGTTGTCTGGTATTTGAATTTTATCTTTTTATTGGTAAATACAATTGATCTAAAATTTTAACTACTATTGGAAAACTCTATTTCAGAAATATTATTAAATTTTCATACTTTAATGATGTTTGAATTCTACAGAGTGTGGTGTTGGTCGAATTTCTTATTAGTAACAACTCGACTGACCATGTTGTTGTCTGCCAAATAGTAGTGTAGTATTTGATTTTTAGTTATTTATTGGTGCCTCTGAATGATTTACATTTTTATTGGATCCATTTGCAATTGACCCAAGCACCTTAATGGATCTATATGAGCAACCTAGCACCAAAGGATCTCTCATATTTCGTGATTCTTCTCAGAGAAACAAAATCTTATAGAGGGAGGACATTAGGGTTTGGGAGTAGAAAATGGTGGCAGTTTTGACCTAAGGTTTCACCCCCCGAGAAATGATGAAATCAATTACGTTTAGCTTCTTTACATAGTATTCCATGGTGAATCTTATATAACATGTCAATATCCCCCCCCCAATTATTTTATTCAAAATGATATGAAATATCTAGGGTTTCTAAGTTGAGCGGGGGGCAACAAATGGATTCAACAGCTATAACCTTGGTGGATTTCTAGAAATTCAGAGTTTGACCTAAATTTTTAAGGTGCTTTCACCTTAGGTGATTTTTTATATCCCTCTTAATCTTTGTATTAGTTTTGGAAGTCTAATTCTATTCGGCTAAAATAATCGGGAACCTTGCTTGTATCTTTATGTGATTGGGTATTGATTGGAAAGTTATTAGGGAATCAAATTTACTTGAATTAGATTGTTTCTCATTAAATTGAACTTTCTTAGTTCCTGATATATTTTTTGAAATTCCATGGAAAATTCTATGGATAGAGGACTGCTATTTCGTGTGAATATTTCCTAAAAATCAGCCCAATGCCTGATATACTTGGGAATTGAATTGATATGTATAGAATCATACTTGAATTGTATTAAAATGAATTATACAAGTGTATTGTTGAATTTTACTAAAATTGAATATGATGTATACATAAGGATAAGTATGAGATAGTGACACTCCCTATTTAGGGTTTGTGTTGTAGGATTGAATAAAATGAGTTAATTAATCAATTAATGCTTATGATTGATGAATGAAATATGTCAAAATGGAAACTAGGGTTTCCTTGTGTGTGAATAGCCCTAATGAACCCCTGCGCTCCATGATGAGATTACTGGATGATATGAATCTTATGATGTGTTGAACTAAGTATGGCTTCTTGAAAAATGTAGAAATTTAGTAATAAGACAAGTGTGAGTGATAAAGCTAGAACTTGTATATAATGTTGTAAATGTGATGAAATGTTGAAGTGTAGGTATTAATACTTCAATTGAAGATGATGAGTCTTACTAATTTGATTAACTCTAATTCATCTACTTTAGATAATTTATGGAATAATCAACAACCCTCACATGAATGTGATCCTTTTATACAAGCTACATAATAATGAATTAAAAAGGATGATTAGAGATTTTGATGTAACAATATGTAAGCTAATCCATTCTTTTAATGTAAAGTGGGTAGCAATATAAGGGTAGAATGGTCTTTGTTAATTATAAGAGTGACATTGGAAGTCAATGACATGGTACACTCAACAAACTATAGGAAAGGAGATAGATAAGAATAATTGAATGGTGATGACAAGTTACAAATAAAATTAATGAAATGTGTATGATGAAGTATATAGTCTATATATTTTTATTAGATATGTGTTGGCCTAAATTGCATAAAATATATTAAAATTAGATTATGAAGGATTTCAATGAGAGATAAACTTTATATATTAAGAAAATTTAGATTTTAAGAATATTGGTGAGCATAATTAAACTAATGAACAGAAATGAAAGAGAGATGATGAAAATTAGTGGATGTATCTAAGAACATGTGAGAAAGTGAGGTTTTCCTCTATTTTCTTATTCAATTCCTATTTTTCCCTCATAATTTACACTCATGACCTCAATTTATTTTCTTATATTCTTAATCAATTTTGATACCAAAATTTGAAATATGATGACCAATGTGTACTTTATACACTTTGTGACACCAGAAATTATGATAAATCATCACTCTACTCAAAGAATAAAATTTGTCAAAAAAACTTCATCGTTTGGTTCTCAAACATTTTCTAAATATTTTCCACATTATTTTGAACCTATGATCCAAATTTCATCTCATTTGAACATTCCTACAACTATCTACGAATTTTTGAAGTTTTTCTTCTAAAACCATTTTTATATCCTTTTAATTACCCTTTTGTTGGCTTTTCCATGTTAGTGATCCAAGGCAAGGATCTGGGGGCGATCTCATCCCTTAGATGTGCCCTCCCGTGGATTAGGGACCGATCTAACAACCCGGGGGTTATCTTCAACCTTCCGCTGATTGTAGGAAGGTGTGATTGCGGCCCCAAAAGGGCAATTAACCCTAAGAGGGCTCGATTCGTATTTCTAACTAAGAAGGAATGTTCACCTCACGATTCTGCTCTCACCCAACACTACTTTGACCGGGTTTCTCACCTTATTGCACTGTCAAAATCACTTCCTTGCTCTCCTCTCTCACTCTGGATGCTTTGGTTGCACCTAGATCTTGACCTAGCCCTAAAACCCTACCCTAGCACTATAAAATAACCCCCAAGATCTGTCGCCACTCCACCTTGTAAATCTACCCTTTTATGTGCCCTTTTGTGGTCTCGAGCACCCCCAACCCTCCCCCTTGTTCTCCCTGCTCACTCAATAGATATGTTGCACTTCTCGCATGGGGCGTCTTGCCTCAGTCCCTCCTAGGGTTTGGGTTACTATCCCATCACCTCTGTGAGGTTGGGGCGAGGGAGAACAATGTTTTCCCTGTCCTCGGGGTTGGCTCGGGAGTAGCCTCACTGCCAATGTCATCGCGGCTGACGGGTGTCTATGTGCGCATAGAGCCTATCATGCAAATGTTCTGAATGGGCACGTCATGCGAGCAGGGAGCCGGATCTGGGAGATCCGCCCGACTAGCAGAGTGTGACCCTTCCAGCAGGACCAGTGATCCCGCTCCCATCTCTACTCTCGGGCCCAATGGCGGTCATCCATGGCATGCCACATGGAAAGTGGGGTCTAGGAAGTGTATGGCTAGGTGCGTGCAGGTGTAGATGCATACAACCTCTGGATCCTCAACGGATGGCTGGGATTATTCGATGAATCATGGTAACGTCCCACCTCAATTTCTCTAAAGTTATTGATATCATTGTTCTGGAAAGCGGTATGCGGTGTACGGGCGGAGGGGGTACCGCATAGAGTATATGCGGTATGCGGGAGTATATACGGGAGTATATGCGGTTTTGGATTTTTTTTCATTAAGCTAATTATTATATAAAATAATATATTGAAAATATAAATAAAAAATATACATATATATTAGGCAGTTATATGTATTTACATCTAAACATATTAGTATACATGTATGACATACTTATATATGTATACATGTCTATATATCGAATGTTTTTGTAATGAATGTACAAATTTTGAAATATATGTATATCAATGTAAAATAATGTGTAGAGAGTGTGCATAAATGCGAGTAAATCAAAACGCATGTACACATGTACAAATGTGTTTGTATATGTAGGTATATTACAATGTATATATACATATGAATGTGTCAAAAGATATTGATAAATTGTACAAATGTGTGTGGAAATTATTCTATGTATTACAATGTATACATTCAATGGCTATATATTTAAATTTTAATTATATATTGAAATGAGTGTATATGTATGCTTGTACGTATGAAACACATGGACATTAGTTGTGGGATTTTCAAAAAGCGGAGTTTAATCGGCCGATTAATCGGCCAAGCGGGAGTATATGCGGCCCATGACCGCTTAGTGGACTGATTAGCAATATACGGTGCGGTAGGATGACCGAATAGGCATAAGCGGGAGTATATGCGGCCGTGCGGACCGATTTCCCGAACAGTGATTGATATAGATTTTCTAAAATACATAACTCTCTCATCATAATGCCAAATAAATTAAAATTATATATCAAATTGATCCTTTCGGAAAATATCTACATAATGGACTAGGTTTTAGGCCTGATTTCATCGTTTGTTCCCTATTTTCCGAATATAGTTGGCGTATGATTATAATGAAAACTTGAATCATGGCTAATCAATCTATCCATGGTCCTTAAATCAGTAAGTCTAATGTTTTTGTAGCCCTTTCCTCAGAAATGACTCATGTTTGTACATATGCGACCATATTGGACTATAATGATGTACATTACTCTTTTGATGCTAACCTTGCTACCTAATGACTCTAAATTCTTAACCAATCATGAGATCAGTATTTTTTATGCTATTGGGACCCTTGGGAAGTCTTATAACCTTCCTTGTACTCTGATGACATAAGTATGCTATTACGATAATTGCATGTATGAGTGAATGTTGGTACCCCATGTTGGTGGTTTGATGCCTAGACCCTAGTGGACATCACCTTACTTTGAAGGTGTTTCTTGTGTTCTATTTCTTGTTGATCTAAACCTCCCTTATACTTGGCTCATATTCCTTGATGATACTTGATCTTGGTTTCCCTATTTGTAGTCTTTGACCTAGTTATGTGTTTAGGGGACCTAAACCTTGAAAAGATCACATACATAGTGCATGGAACTTCGAAATGACATGAAACTTGAACTACACCCCCTTGATGACCTCTATATTAATAAAAGATCATCTAATGTACTAATAAGTAACAATGAACATAACATGGCCAAAACCCTAAAATACATCTAGTCGGGCTTAATGAAGAGAATATAATGCATACCTACAATCTTGTTGTTAATCAGGTTTGACATGTGGCTAGATGATGAAGGAAATGTTAGGTTATAAAATCACTGTATTAGGTATGGGCCTTATCTAGTTATATGAATGTCACTTTCTTGCTTGAAAAGACATGTATTGTATGATTGTTTGTTTACTTGCTCAAATATTGCCATGTAGTATTGTTATGTCTTACTCAATGTTTGCCTCGTCGGTTTTATAACTTTAACACACATATATATAGAACTCCATTATAAAATTGTTGAAAAAGGGTTAGCTCTTGACGATTGCCTTGAGGTCCCTCTCGTATAAAAGGGTTAGCTAACTTGAGCACCCTTACGAACCCTTCCGATGGGAAGATGGTCGAAGGCCTTATAAATACTTGATATTTTTGGTATAATGGAGTGAAATGATATAAAATATGATTTCACATTTTATTAAATAGTTAACATGTTTATTCGTGTTCATTTAGTCTTGAAATATTTTCAAATTATGTTAAATCTTATCCATACATATATATATATATATATATGTGTGTGTGTGTGTGTGTGTGTGTGTGTGTGTGTGTGTGTGTGTGTGTGTGTGTGTGTGTTTGTGTGTGTGTATGTGTGTGTGTAAGTGTCTTTCTGCCCCATACTCAAAACCTCATGTGTTGACCCGTTTCTCATATTTGTTTTTAGGTTCAGAGATGGCTAGAAGGTTGATGGGCTTGGTGATCTAAGCTAGGTGTAGTTGTTGTAGGATCCCTGGTGTACATGAGAAAGACTTGCATAATGTGACACTTCATTATATAAATGAAATCCTATAATTCAAGGATGTTGCTTAATAATATATTCTTACATGTTGAGATTATGTTGGTGCATGTTTCTTGTTACTTGTAAGCATTTCACGCTTCCGCATGTTATCTTTGGTATTCATTTGGTTCATGGGACTGGGATTCTGATTTTGTGACAGATGGTATCAGAGAATGAACAATAACTACACCAAACATTGATCACATGAAACAAAAACTAAACTCACCTTAAGTCTCAACCCTAGAAACTTAATATAATGTCCTTGGTGAACTATGTTGACTTAGACTCAAGGTTACAACCTAGATGTTCTAGAACTAGGTGTAGACTTGTGTAAATTACCTCCCTAGACATATGATTCACGACATGTGCTTAGGATGTCTACATAGGTGTGCACCATGTTCTTGCTATTTCTCTAGGTGTCATGGTACTGGACTGCCTCATGAGTGTGGTAACTCATTTTTGTTTTGGTTTTATTGGAATAGAGTATGGTGGTTTTCATCGAATGTTTCCATGTTGGAGAAAATCTATTTTAAGTACTAGTATATGTACCTGTGAAAAATGTTACCACACCCAGAAAGGTAGTGAGTGTCCATGTAACCTAAGAGAAAGAGATGTAACATCAAGTCCATATGAGAGAGTTTAGTTGTAGTATCTAGAGTTGTCTAGATCCATGGTAAATATTAAGGCTAGTGAGTAGCCTAGATAACCTAAGGTGATAATGATTATGATATTGATGATGATGTTGATGTTGATAAGACCCAAAATGTTTGACGGACATCAAGTATGTTTAACAATATGAGATGAGTTTTACCATGCAACCCTAGCTAAACCTAGCACATTGTATGATACATATGACTTGGTTGATGTGCTAAACATAGCTAGTGGGTTGACATGCTTTCTTGTACCTAGTCTTGTACGTGTGGATATATGATATGTGATATATGGTTCGAGGCAAACACAGGGCTCAATCTCTTTAAAAAGGAGGACCTCTAGCATGGGACATACGAAAAAGGTGACTTCTTGACGAGAGTAGACCCACCACAGGAGATATTTAGAGTACCTAAACTCCAAAATGTGTGAAATGTTGAAAATATGCACAATGAAATACATGACAATGAGTCCCAAGCTATACTACTTCTGAGTATATGAGTTGACTGACCTAGTGTGTGCTTTCCTTGAAAGTGTTGAACCCTAGAGTCCTATGAAAATATCTAACCCTAGAGAAAGAGGCAACTGAAAATTTGATACTTGTTGTATAGGTGAGGGAGTTGTGTCAAGACCCTATGATGATGTATATGATGTGTGATGTCCATGATGAGCCTCATACTAGGTTTAGTAGTTGTATATATAGGAATCTAGTGGTTTCGCTTGTTTTTGTTGTCTGTGTAGAAATTCGTTATGGGTAGATGGTTTTGGTTAGCATGTCTTGTTGAACATTTATATATGTCTTAGCTTGAGTGGCTTGAGCTTGTGGAGCTCTTTCTAGATACAAGTGAGAAAGTTTCAAAACCTCGATGTTGATGATAAGGTTGTTCCTCGAATGATGCTTGATACATGAAATATCTCACTTACGTTTAAAAACATGAATATGCATGATAAGCCCCTTTCGTAAGCTAGACCTAGTATGAAATCAAACCATACATGAATGATAGATTTGAAATCATGAACTCAATACGGTGATGCCTAGTGATCTTAGCTTTAATAATCTAGGGTAACATGGCTAATCTCATACCCGAATGAAAAATGATTAACTCAATATGACGAGGATCCTAGGATTCATAACTCAAATAAACATAATGAATAGATTTCTTAATTTTGGGATCCAAAATGAGAAATGATGAACATAATTGGGGATACTTGGTAGAAGTTTTGGGGGGAAATTAAAACATGCATGAACTCTTGGATAAGGATGAAATCATGAAATATACATTTTCAATGATGACCTCATTTGGAGTTCATTATTGTGAATATACTCATGTGGAAATTTATAATATAGATTTTGATAACACACCTTGGTCTCATGAGAAGATAGGAACAAACACCCTAGTGCCCTGATGATGTCACAATATAATAAAACACCAAGTGACATGTATGGTTGATATGACTACACCCATGATGATGATAACCTATGAGTGAACCCTATCATGGGGGATGAGTTTAAACCTATGGGATGGTTAATTTTATATGATGGATGTTGACTTTGACTCAGAACTATGATCTTGGATGAATATTGGGGACAAAATTTCTTAAAATGAGAGGAGGATGTGACAAAGTGAGGTTTTCCTCTATTTTCTTATTCAATTTCTATTTTTCCCTCATAATGTACACTCATGAATTCAATTTATTTTCTTAGATTCTTAATCAAATTTGATACCCAAATTTGAAATATGATAACCAATGTGTACTTTATACACTTTGTGACACCACAAATTATGATAGACCATCACTCTACTCAAAGAATAAAATTTGTCCATGAAACTTCATTGTTTGGTTCTCAAACTTTTTATAAATATTCTCCACATTATTTTGAACTTGTGGTCCAAATTTCATCCCATTTGGACATTCCTACAGCTATCTATGAATTTTTGAAGTTTTGCTTCTAAAAACCATTTTTATATCCTTTTATTCACACTTTTGTTGGCTTTTCCATGTCAGCGATCCAAGGCAAGGATCCGAGGGAATATCAGCCCTTGTATGCGCCCTCCCATGGATCAGGGGCTGATCTAGTGTCCTGGGCGGTATCTTCAACCTCCCACTAATTGAGGGGAGGTGTAACTGCGGCTCCAAAAGGGCAATCAACCCCAAGAGAGCTCGATTCGAATTTCTAACCAAGAAGGAATGTTCATCTCACAATTTCATGCTCATCCAACCCTACTTTGACCAGGTTTCTCACCTTGTTGCACTGCCAAAATGACTTCCTTGCTCTCGTCTCTCACTCTGGCGGCTATGGCTGCACCTAGATCTTGGCCTAGCCCTAAAATCCTACCCTAGCATTATAATTAACCCCCCCAAAGATATGTCGCACTCCACCTTGCAAATCCACCCTTTTCTGTGCCCTTTCATGGTCTCGAGCACCCCCTACCCCCACTCATTCTCCCTTCTCACTCAGTGATGCCTCCGTACTTCTTGCATGGGGTGTTTTGCCTTAGCCCCTCCCAGGGCTCGGGTTACCATCCCATCACCTCCGCGAGGTCGGGGCGAGGGAGAAAAATGTTTTCCCTATCCTCGGGGCTGGCTCGGGAGCAGCCTCACCACCAGTACCACCACAGATGATGGGTGGATACATGCACATAGAGCCTATCACAAAATTGATCTGGACAGGCATGTTGGGCGAGCAGGGAGCCAGATTCGAGAGGTCCGCCCGGCTAGCAGTGCAGGACCCTTCCACCAGGACCAGTGATCTTGCCCCCATCTCTACTCTTAGGCCCAGTGGCGTCCATTCACGGCATGCCACATGGACAATGGGGTCTAGGCTATGCAAAACTGGGTGTGGATAGGTGCAGACACATGCGACCTCTAGATCCTCAACGGACGATTGGGATTCATCAATGAATTAGGGTAACATCCGCCCTCGATTTCTCTAAAGTTCTTGATATAGATTTTGTAAAATACATAACTCTCTCACCATAAGGCCAAATTAAAGTAAAATTATATATCAAATTGATCCTTTATAAAATATCTACACAATGGACTAGGCTTGAGGGATTAATTCCATCGTTTGTTCCCTATTTTCCCACAAGATACATATGTTAATCATATGGAATATAGTTGAGGTATGATTATGATGCAAACTTGAATCTTGGCTACTCAATATATCCCTGATCCTTAAATCAATAACTATAATGTATTTGTAGCCCAAATGAAGTTCCTACTATTCCGTTTTCTCAGAAATGACTCTTGTTTGTACATATGCGACTATATTGGACTATAATGATGTACATTGCTTTTTTGATGCTAACCTTTCTGCCTAATGACTCCAAATGCTTAACCAATCATGAGATCGGTATTTTTTTATGTTGTTGGGACCCTTGGAAAGTCTTATAACCTTCCTTGTACTCTTGATGACATAAGTATGCTATTATGATAATTGCATGTATGAGTTAATGTTGGTACCCCATGTTGGTGGTTTGATGCCTAGACCCTAGTGGACATCACCTTACTTTGAAGGTGTTTATTATGTTCTATTTCTTGCTGATCCAAACCTCTCTTATACTTGGATCTTCTTCCTTGATGATACTTGATTTTGGTTGTCCTATTTTGAGTCTTTGACCTAGTTATGTATTTAGGGGGCCTAAGACCTAAACCTTGAAAAGATCACATAGAAAGTGCATGGGACTTCAGAATGACATGAAACTTGAACCACGCCCCCTTGATGACCTCTAGATTAATAAAAGATCATCTAATGTACTAATAATTAACTATGAATGTAAGTTGGCCAAAACCCTAAAATACATCTAGTCATGGTTAATGATGAGCATCTAATGCATACATGTAATCTTGTTTTTAATCAGGTTTGACATGTTGCTAGATGATGAAGGGTATGTTAGGTCATAAAATCATTGAATCAGTTATGGGCCTTATCTAGTTATATGAATATCACTTTATTTCTTGAAAAGACATGTATTGTATGCTTATTTGTTTACTTACTCAAATATTGCCATGTAATATTTCTATGTCTTACTCGATGTTTGCATCATCGGTTTTATAACTTTAACACACATATATATCGAACTCCATTATAAAATTGTTGAAAAAGGGTTATCTCTTGGTGATGTCCTTGAGGTCCCTCTTGTATAAAAGGGTTAGCTAATCTTGAGCACCCTTACAGACCCTTCTGATGAGAAGATGGTCAAAGGCCTTATAATACTATATATTGTCAGTATAATGGAGTGAAATGACATAAAATATGGTTTCACATTTTGTTAAACATTTAACATGTTTATTCTTGTTCGTTTAGTTTTGAAGTATTTTCAAATTATACAAAGCTTATACATATATATGTGTATCTTTCTGCCCTATACTCAACACCTCGTGTGTTGACCCATTTCTCGTATTTTGTTTTTAGGTTCAGAGATGGCTAGAAGGTTGATGGGCTTGGTGAGCTATGCTAGGTATAGTTGTTGTAGGATCCCAAGTGTACATGAGCAAGACATGTACAATGTGACACTTCATTATGTAAATGAAATCTTGTAATTAAAGGATGTTTCTTAATAATATATTGTTGAATGTTGAGATTATGTTGGTGCATGGTTCTTGTTACTTGTTCATGTATGCTAAGCATTTCATGCTTTCACATGTTGTCTTTGGTGTTTTTTTGGCTCATGGGACTGGGATTCCAGTTCCGTGATAGAAAGTCACAAACTTTCAGATCATATTATACATGACTTGTCATCTTTTATTCATTTGCTCTGAAACTACTTGGCTTGTACTTTACCAAGTAGAAATCACCACGCCTGATTCTTGTGTCCATGACTCACTATCACTATCTTTGGGTCTAGCCGACCACCCTAAGACATCAACAACAGACCTTGGCCCACCTCATTATTTCCTAAAGAGGATCACATCCTCATATCGAGTACACGATATAGGAACCAACAATACAATATATCACATATCACATCATTTCTCATATTTTCATATTTCACATTTTTCATTTCATCGGAGTCTATTCCTTATAGAAATAGACTTTCATAGTATGGAATTAGGTCTAGAGCCACTCTAGATGACTCACTCCTATATCCTAGTGATCTAACCTTTAAGTCTCGATCCACACTCTAAAAATCCTTCTCATAACTCATCAATTACTAAAAGGAGGTCTATTTTTCTTCCCCAATGTGGACCTCAGGGAAAACTCATGATGTTCAGGGCACCTAACTAGATGTGTCATCATTTCACTTGTTATTAATCTCTTCTACTCATATTAAAATAATTCAAACCATCATATATAATTTGGAGTCTATAAAAAAGGCCATCCTTAGAATACAAGTATCCTAACATACAATTACAATCCAAGAGAATATTCTTATAGACCAATTCATATCCTTGTACCTCATCTTGTAATTTAATCAAACCTTCTCATATGAATTCCTTAATCCCTCATTAGTCATTATTTATTTGCATCATATAGCTTGTCATTTTAGAATTAGCTTTAGGTTCTATAACATCCCAAGATTTGAGGCCTCAGATAAAATGATGTTATAAGGAATGATTGGACTTTCCATATCACCAAGGTGCACCTCCTTTTATGGGATCCCATCACTAAAGAACTCCATAGTTAAGCGTGCTCAGCTTGGAGTAGTAATAGGATGGGTGACCAATCGGGAAGTTGATCCTGGCTTATGCGTGAGTGAGGACAAAGCGCGCAGTTATAGCTAGTGGTGGTCTATGGGGCCATTCGTCATTCCTAAAACTCTACTAGAGACTTGGGAAGTGGGCCCAAGTGTTACACTTTCCCTATACTATTAGCCAATGATTTACCATTGTTGATTATGTTTCTTGTTGTGGAAAGTAATCACTTTGTTATAGAGATTATATGCTTGTTGTGGAAAGTAATCACTTTGTTATAGAGATTATCTTCTTCATATCTTTATCTATCTAGTTTGGAATGTGATCTTAAATATTGACAAGTAGCTAATGTTGGTATTCATATCCACTCTGAGTATGATTTGGAATGCTTGTCATTTGGTAATACTACTTGGTAAACATGTATTACATGAACTTTAGCTTCATGCAGGATGTGTTCCTGGTCTGGCCGGTGGAGTTTCACAAAGATGATGTTATGGTTATATGTTGATTTTGCATGTTTAGACCTTGACTTGTTACTCATACTAAACATTGTCATTCTGAATGAAGTGTCGTTTGCTGATTTGTTCTTAGACATGCTCTAAAATATGTTTTAAACTTGGATTTGGTTTTAGTGATTACCTTATTTGTTTGATTAGATTGTCATTGTAAACTATATTTGATTAGATGCTAGAACTATCTACTAGACTTTTCAATATCTACATGTTTCTTTTAAGTTCATCATACTTCATCTTATGGTCGATGCATGTACCTAGCTTGAGTGGGAGGTATCCACTCAGTGGCGCTTTATATGAGTCTCATGAGGTTGTTTCACATGTTTTTAGGTATAATGCTATCCAACGGAGAGGTCATGAAAAAGAAAATATAAATAAAATAAGCTAGACAGATTGGATTGCCTGTGTACTCTCTCTTT